>VZSF01009519.1:1927112-2036022 GCA_013398295.1 Chionis minor | reverse complement strand
GGGGGGGGGGCCGCGGCGGGAGCCGGGCGCATCTGCCGGCTGTGGGAGGGCTCCGCTGCGCCGGAACGATGGTGGTCGCGTACCTGGCGCTGGCCTTGCTCTGCTCCCCGACGGCGCTCCCCGCCGCGCCCGGCCCGCAGGTAAGCGCCTTGTCCGTCCGTCCGTCCGCCGCCCCGGGCAGCCCCCGCTGCCGCTCCCCGGCCGTGGGGCTCCCGCCCGGCTGTTCGGGGGGATTGCGAACGGTTTTCCTGTCGCTAGACCTTTTGGAATGGCGTGGTTTGCTCCAGGTGTAGAAAGCTGTTGGTTTGGGGTGACTTAGTGTTGGTTTGGGGTGGTTTTTAGTTTGTTTGTTCCTTGTTTTGGTTTTGTTTCCCCGTAGGTATTACAGGAGAGTGGTTTGCACGCTACCTCCTCGCGGTCCGATACACAATATGCTTTCTGTGAGAGATGACTAACTGGGGAATTTTGCTTTACTAACGTTCAGGGAAGCAGGATACTCTCTGCAGCAGTAGATGGTAGTGTTCCGTTGGGATTGCCTACCAAAAATGCACAGGGTTGAAAAAGTTTGTACAAAGAATACGTTTTGGGGATCTCCGAATCATCTCGGTTGGAAAGGGACCTTTAGGATTGAGCATGTAGAAACGCTGGGCTCCGTTGCTTTAGTAACACTCTTTTTGTGTGCGTATGGGTAACGTTTAGTATGTGGCAGGGCAGAAGGAACTTGCATTTTTTTAAAAACTTACGTTGTATCATTAAAGAGGGACGTTCTGCATTCTTAATATGAGAACTCTTAAGTAATGGAATAGAACAGCCCTTGCTACTCTCTCAAAAGTTGCTATTAGATTTATGAAGAGCAGTTTTCCAGATTTTTGTTCTCAGCAGTTTTTCATCAAGTTCTTATTTCATACCAAAGCAGAAAATTTCAGCTACTCGTTTGTCATTTAGGAAATAATTTGTCAAGCATAGCACTATTAGACACGAAACAGTCTGTCTAATGAAGTTACTAGCAGAAAACACGGTTGATGCTCCTTCTCCCTCCCTCTAACTGAAATGTGATGTATCGTTACGCATTGTAAAGGAATCGTTGATTAGTTTTGTTCTGTAATGTGCCTTCCTTAAGTAAATCTTCTGAAAACAGTGATTCTGCTTTAGAACTTTGTCTTTTGTTAGCCCTGTCAAAAGTTTATAGTAGCCTAATAAGGTCCAGAGCAATTACTTTCCCCAGTAAAAGAAAGTGGAAGTGAACTGGAAAGAACACCTTGTCCAACAGCCTGTGATTGCCGCTCTCTCTAGCTCGCGTGTCTAGACGTAAACTCTTTCAGGGTGTCTTAAAAAGAGAAGTTGTAAAGGTTTTGATTCAAGAAAAAGTCTTTTAATGAAATTTTGTGCTGCCATTGATCTAATTAAGGCAGGGAAAAGTTTTCAGCGGAGGCTCGGGGAATTTGCATGGATTGATAATCAGAGCAACTGGAAGCTTATCCGCTAGAAGGAATATTATTGCCCTCTAGTTGTCACTGCAGTTTTTAGCTTCCCAGTTGATTGTTACTGAGCGCGGAAAATGATAGATGGACTCACCTTGTCCAGACCGAGGGACCTTAAAATGTGTGGTGGCTCATACGGAAAATATTTCTGTCACCACTGTGTGCACATGTGGTCTTCAGAGATCCATATAAAGAACAAATCTAGAGCAGCAGCAGTGTTGCCTGCCAATTATCCTCGTTAGCAAGTAAAATAAAAGCAATGCTGTGTTCTTACCTGGAAATGAATTTCTGCAGTAAAAGTGCAATGTGGAATGTTTTAGCGCTGTGATGCATATGCCAAGTACTTTCAGCGGTACTGTTCTTCTTAGTTTTTCAGCTAATACGGTAGACAGAATGTGAAAAATGGCCTCTTACTTTGTCAATGAATCTTAGGTTGTAGGTTTTAGTAGGCAGTGAGAAATTTTCACCTTCATTATGTTCATATGGCTAATTTTAAAAATTATATAATAAAAAAAAATACTATGTCTACTGTTATTAACATAGTAATCCTTTGTCCTGTAGAGACCACCCGATAATCTTGCACGTTTTCCTGCTCCAGCTGCAGAACCCAGGCTACATAAATATTATTTCTCTAGGAAATTACTTAGTTAAGATTTTTCCCGTGGTGGACAGATGGTGAATTGAAGACAGAAAATAATTGAGAAGCCATTTTTAAAAGGAATGTGGACTGTAGTTTTTTGCTCCTTTGAACTGTTCTGTTTACTGCTCTGAATATTTTAATTGATTTATAGGTATGTATTTTTAAAAGTTATGCTCATAAAAGTGTCAGTTTGTGATCGATAGAAAGTCAATGGGAAGTCACTTTTCTTGCCAGCTTGCTCCCTCTGTATTTTAATGCCGCAGAACTTTGACTGTTCAAGGAATAGAGAATTACAAAAACCCAACTGTTAGGTTTTTACCCCTGTAATTCTTAAGGAACTCCTAACACTTGTTCTAATGTGCATATAATTATGTTCTGCTTTTCATTTGTTGTTAGTTAAGGAATGACTTGGCATGAAGTCAGTGAAACTGCATTGCATCACTTTTCCATTCAGGAGGGAAATAAGGTTGCATAGCTTTGCTGCTTACACCACATTTGCGGTGGCCAAGACCAAAATTTTTTTTGCGTGCTTCTTAGGAAATGAGTCTGACTCTCATCATCCGTAGCTGGAAGCTCTAGCTGGCACCTCTTTTCAGGATCAGTCTTGCTCAAGGGTCAGAGTCCCACGTCCTTCTCTCCGGGGTATCCGTGAGCAGTTGTCCTCACCAACAGCCTGCCTTCTCTGCCCTCTTCTCGGGCTGAGAAAGAGCAAAGGCTCGCTTGGCATCAGATGGGAAACCTGGGTGATGAGGAATTAGAAAGGAAAGATGAAGCCAGGTAAACATCTGCGGCTCCTCATTTCAAATTGGTACTTAATCAAGGTTTCCTCCTTTTCACTTGTTCTAATCAGGTGGTTTGGGATAATCTCTAGCATGAAAATCGTTGGTTTGACTAGATCCATTGGGCTTGAGAAACCTTTGAGCAACTAGAGAGTCTTCCTGAGGAATAGCCTATCCCTGTATTTTCAGGTCTTCCTAAGAATATCATTATTCTTCACTCATTGTCAAGCAGGTGACCTTTTAAATACTGTTTTCTCAGTGTGCTTGCTAGATATTTGTATTTTGAGAAAAGAACTTCACCTTCCTTGAGATTTTAGCTGTTTCAGCTGAATTCTCCTCCCTTTGTAGTAGCTTCTTTAATGTTGCAGAGGTTGCCCGTGAATCAGGACTGTCAGCACTACTTGAATCAGCACAGGTGGCAGCGAAGCTGTGCAAACGTACTCCACTCACCAGCCTGCTGAGCCACCCCTCAGCAAAAAAGCAAAATCAAATAGTACGACTTTGAGTTTTGTTTGTATTGTTTTCTATTGGCATTAAAAAAATTCAGTCTGTCTGACAAAACGTGTGGACAAAGGGAACTATGCCTCACGTGTAACTTAACTGTTGATTTGGTCTGTATTTTAATGTGGCAGGTAGTCATAATCTGACTCCTCATAAAGATACACGATATATGACTTAACACAGAGCTTTCAGCAGGTTTCAGTGAATATGAACTGGTGTGTAAGATTTCAAACCAATTATTTTCAGTTCTTGAACAGTATTTATTCAGATAACAGGATCTTTTGCTACAGTTAATTTAATAAAGTTGTTTATAGACACAAACTTTTTATTTAAATATATGGATACTATTTAGTTTTAAGAGTATCTGAACACTAGATACTAAACACTATTTGGCTCTCTTCATAAAGCAATTAACGTGAAGCATAGAAGATACCAAACAATGTCCTCAAAAGTTGTTTTAATATATTTTTTATTAGAAAGGCGGAGTTTATTTAATCATGGATGTGAAACGCTTCCCTTTGGAATTTGGACATAAAGAGGGTGACAACATCATGTTCTACCCACTAAAATGTGTAGGAGAGTCTGGATCTCTGTGTGCTGCAGAATCTGCTGCTTCTCATCGGCGGCTTATGGGTCAGTGCTTGGAACGGTGGCTGCGTGCGGCGCCCTGAGTTGCCAGAAGAGGAATAAACACACCGAAAGGCAGGGGCCCCTCTAGTCACGAGCTCCCGTTCAGCTCATTTCTGCTTTCTAGTGTCTGTTCCCTCTGCAGGATGGAGCATCCGCAGGAACCAGAGATGCTAAGTGAGCTTGTCAACCTATTGAAAGGTTCTGACCAGGTTCAGGTGCCACAAGCCCCATGATGCAAATGCAACCCATTGCAAGAAACTTAACGGCACTTACAGGTCCAAAGCATATTCAACTGAAAAACTGGCAAAGGAATTAGTGACAAACTTTAGAAGATTTGGTTCAGACATCAATGAAAACTATACACACTTTGCACTCCGAGACAAGGTTCCCTTTCTGGCCAAAAGAAAATAGACTAGTAAGTTACATGACAATGAATACTTTTAAGGCTATCTTATACGTAAACTGATTTCATTCATGCCTAAAAATAAATGGACAGATAGATTGGTTTGTTTCAGAAGAGACTAAATTCAGAGAGTTTCTCTTAGACCTGAACCGCTTCTCCCATTCCTAATTGCTATCTTTCTTACCTTGTCGAGGACCTGTGATACTTACTGAAAGCTTGAAGTTTTGAGTTTGCTTCTAAAACTTTGCACATGTACATATACACACGCATATATATATGTGTGTAGAAATGATTCTGTGCTCTACTGGGCTGCAAAAACCAGAGCATTTAAAAAACCATCTTCAGGGAGTGTGTAGCCCTGGGTAGAGTTCTTTCCTGCCTGCCCAGTCTGTTTCTGAGGTTAGCTGGGGAGTACAACTCATCCCAGCATTGGGACTTATTTCCCTGGGGGACAACATGAAGGGCGCTTTCTCCTCCTGAGCTCAGAAATCAGCTGCTTAAGCGAGAGGGGGGAAAAACCAACAAACAACTTGGTCATGACCCTTTTGACACTGTCGCTCAACTGACTTTTCTCTTGTCAAGGAAGAACTCCCTTTCTTCTGACTTGGAGTAAAATTCCTGACCTAAGTGGGCGGAATCATCCGGTGTTACATGGTGAGAGCGGCTGCACGTGCGGCAAGTGGTGTGTGCTTGTGAAGAGGCCCGGGGAGATGCTGAGCAGTTGGTGGCACGCGAGTAGGCTGGTGGCATTCCAGCACGGTCCTGTGGAAGGGCACTGGAGAATAAACGTGGCAGCGCTTACACTGCATGACTCTTAATGATCCTCGTTTACTGCGTCCAGCTTTACGTTACCAGCCATATTGGCATGGCCTTAATTACCGTTCTAGCTGTGGGTTTTGTTGTCTTCAATTTTCTTGTCCTTGTGATAGTCCTGTGAGATAGGGGAGTGCTGCTACACAGCTCTTAAAAATTCCTCGCAGAGGTAAAATACCATTCAGAAGCTCAAACCAGTTGTCAATAAGAGCAACTTGTAGCTATGCTTGACAAACCAGCCTTTCCAGCACTTTAGTGGTTTTGTATCCTGACACTGTCTCAAAGAAACTCTGCACAGCCAGGAAACGAACTGGTTACCCTGTGTCTGCCCGGTCAGCAGTTACGGATACACCTTCTTCAGTTACCGGCAGGGAGCACATGATATGACCCAATAAAACAAGCATTTCCATCTCTGCCTTTCATGGGGCCAGCATATAAGAAAACATAATTTCTCCCGCTGACGTACTGACAAAAATAATTTCTCATCTCTGTACCTGAGTATTCCCATCTGCAAGCCAAGGTTAATGGAGCTTCAGTTGATTCTCCTGGGAAACTGCTATGTCACCTTGACTATATTTTCCCATAAAACATCACCCTTAGCCTTTCTGGTTTTGGAGCATGCGAATGTTTGAGAGCCTTTGTGGATGGGTAACGAAGGAGGCATTGAACCATTTATTTATTTAGCATACATAAAAGAAAGTTTTTTGGATTTACTTTAAAATTACCCTATTCTGAGCTAGAAAAAACAGATGGTAATTTACATATGGCAGTAATTGCTGACATCACCAGTAGAACATCTGAAAGTGAGACATACCATAGTTGAAAAATAATCCTGTCAAGTAAATATTCATAGACGTGGCCAAATTATAAGAATATGCTCTGTATTCCTGTTGCTGTAAGTCCTACAGAACAGGTTTATTTGACCCACGGCATTCTCGCCTCACTCCCCCTGGCTTTATTGTTTGTCTCAACTGCAGTATTAGTAACACAACCCTATTTTGCTTTAAAAACTTTGATGGAAACTTAGTGTGGTAGGACATTCAGTTTATAGTTAATTACGTTCTAGCAAAATTACCCCAAATGTATTCTTTCACCCTTTGTGATTAGGCGGAATGAATGTTCGCCATCCCTGGAGATATTTAAAAGCCAGGCAGACGTGGTGCTGAGGGACATGGGTTAGGGGTGGGTTTGGCAGTGTAGGTTTATGGTTGGACTCGATGATCTTGAAGGTCTCTTCCAACCCAAGTGATTCTATGATTCTGTGAGTCTTCCAATTTTCTTCTCAAGATTTCTGTAGGCCTTGTAGTTGTTGCTCTAGTGCCTGTCCTTGTCGAGTGGCAGGGGGAAGGCGGGACTGAAGGATCAGCGGTTGGCGTGTGCTGGCGGAAGCCCGTGCGGATCCTCCTTAACCACGGGCGGATTGCAGGCCTGGATCCAAACGGACTGTGGGCTCTGGTTCAGGCCGTGCTGAGTTTCTTGTTCCATGCTATAAACATCTAAAAGACGGATTGAGGGCTGCGGTAATTCCCGCGGTAATTACAGCATCGTGCTCGGTCTTACCATAGTTAAGCTAAATTCATTAAGTCATTACCAAATAAATGGTTATGTGTGATGGATGAGCTAATTTGTTTCTTAGACATGGTTCATAGACCATTTTCTGGAACGCTGTCCCAGAAGCTTGTTGGATTACTTATTAGATAGACATATGTTTTAAAGAATTTACCATGAAAACAGTAATACCTGGAAATACTATTTTTACCTAGAAAGTAGCAGTTCACAAAATACTTTATTGTATTTCATTATCAGTATCAGTTGTCTTGATTTACTTTTTCTTTTTTTTTTTTAATCTTTGCTTTTTGAAATAGTAATTCACTTAAAATTGAATGCTAATAAATGTATTTGCATCACTGTAATGCAAGTGCTTTTTCATCCGGCACAGCAAGTTTATCTTGAATTTCTTAGAATTTTAGTGTTTGTTCCAAACATGCTGAGCGTATAAATGGAGCAATGAATTTAGGAGGCAAGTAGTTTATATTAGGATGCATTGAAAGACATTCACAAACAACAGAAAAGGGAGGAATAAAATCTAGTAAGTGAAATAAGTCCCTGTAATTGTTTTTCAATCGTAACAGTCACTGTATGCATAGGTCTTTCTTCTAAAGAAGACTTCTTTGGTTTTCCTATCTCTTTATGGGAATGTTATAAGGCTCTGAATTTTTTTTTAAGTGCTCTGATGTATAATAGGGCACAGGAATGTGTTCCAAGACTCATAAAATCTTTAATTAAAAGAATGGAAATTCTTGTAAACTCCTGGTGGCTGCCTTTAAGTAATATCACTTCTTAAAACACTTCCACCACCCCCACTCCCCCAGGCATAGGCGATTATCTTTCATTTTGTGTACAGCACTGTTGCGCTCGGCATGTGGATGATGGACACATTTTAAGGAAACTCGTTGATTAATAGAAGTAGCCAGCCTCTTGCCACGAGGGCCGTTCTGGAAATGAGGGCCAGCCCACAAAAGAGGCTGCGCTGAGGAGCTGAACAGATGCCCTGCTGCTAAAGTCCAGGCTGGAGCGTTGCTGGAAGCTCTCCTGCAGGTACAGTGGTGGAGCTGGGTCCGGAGCGGCGCTCGTTGAGCTGCGGCTCAGAGCCACCGCCAGGAGTCGGAGGGAATTGTGCAGAGATCAGGAGCGTAAAGCCGATGTTCACTGCGTGGCTGAAAGGCAGCAGATAGAAGGGAACTGGTCTGTCTGAGAATCCCTGTCCTTAATTGATCTGTAGCTTTCTCGACTCTTCCTTCCCTATCACTTATATTCATCGGTGCCGAAAGGACGGCAGCAGGGATCAAACATCATCCGCTGGTGTGTTTAAGGACCCAAAGGCACCAACACAGCAATTATATCGCTGACAGCAGCTACATCGCTGCTCTTTAAAGACCCCTTCTAAATGAGACACATGAAAGTGGAGCATGAGGGAGGATTAAATTAAAGGTTTGCCTGCGTATGTCATTGCCTGAAGCTATCGATCTGTTTCTTCATGGGATGCAGGTATTATTTTCCCAGTGTGTGGGTTGTGAGGAAGGTTTTATTGAGAGACAGAACTTTTTGACAAATTTCCACTCCCACCTATTTGGCAGACACAGCAGAGTGAGGTGAATTAGAAGTCAGTAAAGTAATTCTTCCAACCATTACTGCTTTTTGACTGCAGCATAATGTTTGCTTCCATTTTTCATTAGATTTCTTCCCAAAATGTCATGGTGGTGGGAATAAATCCTTTAACATTTTTGACTAAAGGGAAAAATCCTTTTGTTGTTAAAACACGTTTGTTAGAAGCCACTTCTTTCATTGAAAATGTAAAAGGTTTTTTAGAACTGTTTTTTGAAAAGAGACTGACTAATATGTAAGTCATCGCAGGTAAAGGATAACATAGCAGTAGAAAGCTTGGTATTTTAATACAAGATTGCCTCCTTGGAAGTTGAAATTACAGAAGCAAAGGTCAAACATATGGAAATGCTGTGTTTTAATCCCAAACAGTTAATAGATTTACCATAAGAAATAACCCCTTCTAAGGAAAGGTCTCTTCTTTCTCTTAATGTAATAATTTCAGTATCCTTTTGAAAAGACTTTTAAGTAACTGCTGCAGAGGCAACAAAATCCCATTTGATGACATTCAGTGTATGGAGGGTGTATTAACATCTGTACATGAATAGAGCATTTGAAACACGTGCTGGACTCTTGCTTGTAAGTACTTGAAAACTGAGATTTATTTACTGTTCGAATGAGCAGGTGATAGTGAAGTATTCTAGCCAGGGGCACCAACTGTTTTGATGTTAGCTGTGCACCAATATCCTCTAGAAAAGCACAAGGACACAGAATAATGATATAAATTATTTGTCTTACTTCCTCATTAAATGGAAAATTCTTTGCTGAAATGGTAGAATTAGGTTGTTTGAGTCAGTCTACTGAACTGAAGACAATTTTGTGAAGTATTCGCTTATATATTTTATTACTGAGACCCTCAGGCACAGATTTTCTTGGAACCACGGAGGAACTGGAAGAGGAGAAGCAATAGGGGCCCGGTGGCCCCGCACCGTCACGGATAGCACACACACACCCTGCTTGTGATGGAGGTCATTACAACGTCATTTGG
Organism: Chionis minor; assembly: GCA_013398295.1. NCBI lineage: Eukaryota > Metazoa > Chordata > Aves > Charadriiformes > Chionidae > Chionis > Chionis minor. Next base: position 2,026,625 of record VZSF01009519.1, on the reverse strand, counting down.
TCTGTGGCTGCATCTCATCCTTTGGAAATTTTCAGATACTCGGGAGATTGTCTAGGATTTCAAGGAAACTATTCCATGGTATCCTCAGGCTCCACCAAACGTTTGTGACGTGTTCCATTCATGGAGACGCCCAGTTACTGGTGATGTGATGCGTTGGGCGGAGCAATGCATTACCAGAGAAACCAGTAATTAAGAATGATCAACGTAAGAAACAAAGATCTTTCTTCAGTTGTTTTATTGTGGTTCCGGAGATTAATGAAGTTCAAGCAAAGCAAAATGAGAAGCAGCTCTGCTGTCAGGCCATTCTGATATTGGAAGTGAGAAGCTACAGGATGCATCCCGCTGTCTCCCTGCGGCTGTTGGGGAGGGTCTCTGGTAAGAGCGGGTTGGCAGAGACTGGGTTGTGTCCTGCCTTTTCTTTCTGAATGCCCACAGGTGAGAGGGAGAAATACGAGGAGCAACAACTAATGTCGTGATCCTTTATTTGTAATGGTAGAAATCAGTTTCTAACCACTGATTAAGAACCAAGTAAAACTATGCTTAGGGTTCAAATAAAGGTAAACAATCGTAGTAACTTATTCAGAAGAAATGAAAAAGATTAGTAGTATTCTTTTTAGGCATACAGACTTCTCTTCGCAGAGCGAAACATTTAATACCGTGAGGCTTTAAAGGAACCTTTGCCTCAGTGAATATCAGGTCAGGAATCTATCCAGTACAGTTCTGGTTTCTACTTTGTTCTCACTCTTTACAAACTACCTAAATACTGCACTATTTTAGAGGTGATAATAAATGTTGTTGCTGAAGTCTGGGTTTTTTCTGTCCATCATTTTAACTTCGGTACTGGATACACAGAGTCATTAGGCTTATTTTAATTTTGTCATTCTCACAGCGGTAGATTCTGCTTGTGGAAAAAAAAGAACCATCTAATTCTTTTATGGTTTTCCCGAAGGCAATTTTAGGAAAGAAGAATCGGTAAATATCTATTTAAAAGACAAGACACAGTGTACTGAAAAAGTAGGAGTTACTTGGAAAAATCTAATACATTTTTCTGTGTCGTCAGAAGTCAATATTGTGATGCACAGAAGTCCATTAGTCCTTGGAAAGAATGGCAGTTGATGGAGCTCCAGCCGTGTATGCAACCGTTCATTTTAAGAATTGATTGAGAGCAGATGAGATCAAAAGTTAACATCTGCAGCTGTTTCCAGCTGGTAAATAAGCATTAAATAGCTGGTGAAGCTGTATTTTAGTGAAGGAGAAATACTTCAGAGCTTGCAAGAACAAATTTCAATGCTTACAGCACTGTTTTCGCTCAAGTTTCAGGACTAGGTTCTTCTCTCTGTTAAAGAAAAAGCTGGGAATACCTAGCAAGCAAGTTAAAATCAGTAGAACTTTCACTTCTCCCTATAAAGGATAAGAAGTTAGTTCTTGAATATCAAACCGATGCTGCTAGAAAATGCTAATACTGCTGCTTCAAGTCAGAAGGAATTTTCTACCTTATCATAAATAGTTTGGGAAAACTTCAGAAAGTAAGAAGTGAGTAGTACTGCCTAAAACATTGTTGGCTTTAAGAGGATTTGGTCATGGACCTATAGGAAAGTAAGGAAATGACCTGAAAAACAGTCAGCCTTGTGGACGCTGTTGGAGTCTTCGTTAGAGAGACACTGCAGGGAGGCAAACGTGGAGGATCAGCATTGGGAATGTCAAGGTGAAGTCTTGGCTCAAGTGAAGATGATGAAAGCCAAGTTGTCACTGATTTAAAGCTGTCATAAATGGGGTTTCGTTCTCGGCAACTCGGGATTTAGGAAAGAGATGTCATGAGCCAAATCGTGCTGCCTTGATTGGATGCAAGTTTTCCTTTCTGTGCCATACGAATACCTGTACAGTGGCTGAGTTGTAAATGCGTTGGTTGGGAGGATCTGGAAATAAATGTGGTATCTTGCAACATAAGGAAGGAAAAAAGCATCTGGTGTGGGGCCTATCTAAAAATAGTAAGACCTGACTAAACTCTGTGCAAACCATTTTAAATTTTAGAATGGCAGTGTTAAAATTCAGGAGAAGTGCTGTGCCTTTTTCATTCATAAAAGTGCTGTGGCATAACAAGTTTTTGTTGTTGCGTTTGGGGGTTTTTTATTTTATTTTTTTTATTTTAAAACCTAACTTTAAAACACTGTCCAAAGGTGCAGACTGGTGAATGGTCTGTGTGTAATTCAAGGAGTGTCCAGACTTGTGCCTTGTACCAATTAATCCCATCCAGCTTCGCCTCGATAACCACCTTCTGCTGACGGGCGGAAGAATCAAATTGTTTCAGTCTGGACATTTGCTGAAACCAGTTTCTCAGAAAGTTAGGTTGTGAGCTGCATGAATACTTAATTAGTAATACTGCATGGAGGGAAAGGGTTATTTCAGCCTTACTGTTCCTCTTTTTAATAAATGGTAACTGTTCTTCTGTGATAGAACCACTGTGAGTGCCGTCGTTGGTGGTTAGTGCGAGGTTTTATCTTCTGTCCCTCCGGTATGTGATGAAGTCTTTGTATATGGTGTCCAAGGGCTTCCAATAGGTGAGTTCTCAGGCCAAGTCAAAGACCAAAAGCAGTATTTTCCAGTTGTGTGTTTAGGAAAAATAAAACTATGTGATTATGTCCTAGCGCTTTGTGGTATTAGAGCAATTATTGCAGGATTATCTCAATTTTCCTCTTTTGGAAATGGTTTTTTACCTCTTTTTATATATTATGTTTTTTCTGTCTTGAGTACGTCAAATGTTCATGACTGATGGTGTCAGTGTCGTGATCGTTTTCCTGGTAGTCATCCTGTTGGGTAATCCCAACAGTTATAGTAAGTAACTAGTGAAGATAATAATTTCTAACTTTTCCACATCAGCTGTGATTAAAAATGAAACGATATACCACTTAAATTTGGTACCCCTTAATCAGAGACATGCCCTGTTCAGCAAAGTACTTGAACATGTTCACAGCTTCAAGTGGGTGAGAAGTTCCCTTGAAACTGTGCGTGAGTTCCCCGCTCAGGTAGGAGCATCGTGAGCATCGCTTTCTGGACATGATAGGAATTTCTACACAAAGCAATGGAACTGTGTTTCCGGTAGCGTTAAGACCACAGTGTTACTGGCAACTAAAGAAAAGTTGGGAGTAAAATTAATTATGTGCGACTTGCCGGCATGATTGTAAAGGATTCTTTCCAAGTGTGTATTTCTTGTGCAGCGTCTCAAGACACGGATGTTGTTGTAAATGGCGTTTTGAGACGTGAGGTTTATGAAAAATTAATTAGGTCAAGGGTTCCTGCTGGTGCAGATATTGGGAAATAACATATTTTGCAGCCAACTAGTAGTGCTGAGATTAATAATTAAGACATTGTTAGGAGTGACTTCATATTGATGTTCAAAAATGAAGTCCTTTGTCCTGGTTTGAATCATCTGTTGCTCTACCTGCTTGGGCCAATCTGGCCCAAACCACGACATCATTGAATCTGTTCTTCCTGTTTAAAAAGAGTCGAAGCTACTCATAATTTTGTGCTTGTGAGAAAAACAATTTAAGCAGAATTCAGTAGTTGAGTATGAAAAATATCAGAAGCTAACCAAGTTATAACTGAAGAAAAAGTTAATGAGTTTTATTGCTTTGATAGTTATTTATTCATTGACCGAGCCCATGGTAGAAGCAATTCTGCTTGTCCACACAAGCATCAGGGTTCTTTGGTTAACTGACCGTCATTCACTGTTGATTTCTGATACTTCAGAATTAATTTAAGCCTAACCCAGAAAAAGAAATAAACCAGATGCATCTTTTTTGTAAATTTGTCCATTTCTTCAGCATAATTTTCTTAGCATTATGAATTATTACCTTCATGAAATGACTTCTTTGATACTTGTATCCCTCAGCCTCACCCCTCTTCCAAAAAAACCCAAAAAGAAAAGAAAAAGAAACGTTTGCCATGATTTAAGCCTTTATCTCAGAGATCAGCTGGTGTCTGATTAGCACTATTACTACATTATTCACTCACTGAATTGCCAAATTTACAGATATGAAGAGGTAGTTATTTTTTTATCCAATCTGACATCACTGTCTGATAATTGCCGGATAATTACATACCTCTGAGACACCATTGCCCGGATGCTTCCAAGGGTTACACTGATGATGGTAAAAGGATTAGAAAGTTCTCCATAGCTTTTGGGGGGTGCCTGAGGGGGAGTGCTTTGGGGTTGGTTTGTTTGTGTGAAGGTTGACGGCTTCTGGAGGGTAAGAGTGAAAACTGAGAGCGCTCTCTGGCTCATGACAGGCTTTTTTTTTAGGTACAGTTTACTTCCCTATGGATTTTGGTTTCAGTTTTCTATTGTTAATGATTTTAGAGGCAAGCAAGCTGACAGCAGAGACATTTTCTTCAGTGTAATAAATACCTGTGGGTTTTTTCCCCTCCTAAAAAAATTGCTTAAAGCTTAAATCAAAATTTTGCATTTGAATTTACTAATAGCGTACTTCTATTTAGAAATCCATAGATACGTAAACCAAAAACTTAAGTGAAGTGTGCATATATTTTATAGTTGAAAAGGTATCTTTTTTCCTAATTTTTTTGTGCCGGCGATGCATTATTACAATGCTAACCTGTGAGAGAGCCCTCCTAGAGGAGGCATTGTAGCCTCTCAGGTAACAGGACCCACAACATGTGCTGCTTTCTTGTATTTGTGTTGTTTGGATATGGTTGTTTTGATAAGGTATCATACCTCAACATTTATTTCAAAACACATTCTTCAAATAAACATAATTTGTTGGTCCTAGTAGTATCAATCAAAGCTCCGTGGCTGTTTGTTAAAGGTAGGGTAGTATGGAGAGGATTAAACCTAACAACGTACCGTCTGTGTGTTCTGGTTAATAGCAAGCACTTGTCGGTGAGATTTAGATGTAAATAAAAGTCTATTGAAAGTGGAATACTGGTAATAGCTATTACATTTGTCACATTTGGTAAGTCTTGTGGTGTTTTAATTCAAATTATTGATCACATTCTACTTTTATCTTATTTGGAGCACACAGATGCAGTGAAGCCCTGGAAGTGTAGATTACTGCGGTGATATTTAGGTAGGCCTACAAAATTTTCTCAACTAATTTATGTAGGAAATTTCATACTTAATTGTTCCAAACAGATCTTTTTGCTGGAATTTTTCTGTTTGGTTACCTATGGGGATGTTTACATAGAGGTACACTTCCCTTTGTGTATTTCTCCCTTTCGTCTAAATTCTGAATTTGAAACTGTTTAAATCTTGAAGAATTAATGTAACTGTAATTGCGATACACAGTCATTCTAGAATGTGACTAACACCTGGTTTTCTATTAAAGAAACTATCCACATGCTTACCAATGTATTTAGCTGTACGTATAAATGCAAGCATTTAGTCTCTCTGTGGTCTCTTTGCATTTCATCAGAACATACCGTTGTCAAAAGAAATCCTGAATCAGACAAAAGAGCTGTTTTTTCACTCATTCTTCTATAAGCTGATGGACAAAGTGTCCTTGATGGGTTATTGGTATTTATTGTGTCCCTGACACCAGTGACCATAAACTATTCATTCTAATTGTATTTTATGGCATCTTCTGGGTAGAATATGTAACGTAATACTGTTTCTCAATTAAGTATACACAATTTTTAATGGATCACAGCCTTGATGTGTATTTGTCTAGGCTGCATGAAGCCCAAGCTCCAGACCACAGTTTGTGAAGTCACATCAACAGTTGTAGAATATTGTCTCATGCCTGAAGGGATTGCCTTAGTAGTGGGGTGGCTGGGGTTTTCTTGCTTCTTTTTGGTTTTATTTTTCTTTTTTACATCTGTCCTGTGGGGTGGTTTCTACTAGGGATTTGTTATACTTTTTCAGATGAGATACAAACTGTGGCAACCTTAAGAGTTTATAGTCAGAAGTCAAACTAAACTTCGTGTCCTTGATGCTCTGAAAAATGTAACTAAATTTTCTTTCTGGTATTTTTTACTTTTAAGTATTTTTACTGTTTTGTCTAGACAAAAAATAGAAGCATTAATAGTCATACTAGAGGATAAGATTAGAACTGTCCTTGTGGGTAAGCATGTCCAGCTTTCCGTTGCAGGTCACGTTATCTTAATGATCTTACTTCTAAACCAGACAATTTCCATCTTTGTTCCTTTTTTTTTTGTTTGTTTGTTTTTTGGGCTTCCATCCTTGAAGGTTCTGAGATAAGTAGTTAAATTTAGGAATACGCCTTTTGATGGAAATAAACCTGCAGAACTTGGATAGTCTGAATATTTGACAGTTTCTCAGGAAATATGTAAGGTAATGGACATCTCTGTAAGGCCTTCTGCATTTTCTATTCAAAAAATGGAGTAATTTTGGAAACAGTTCTACAATAGCAACTAAGAGAAAAGCCAAGCTGCTGATGGGGGTTTTTTGATGTGGAATGCCATCTGAATTTTTTTGCCAGCTTTAGTTTCTTCCTAGCAATACATTAATTTCTGTAGCAGCTTCAGTTCTGATGGTACAGGCCGATGCCGGTTTGAGGGGTCTTTCCCGTATGAATCCTCTATTGTCTAGTTAATCAGATCATTCAAATAAAACCTCTCTGAAGTTGTGCCATTCAGAACAGATAACTTCTGGATGGGTTCTCTTAACAGAGGAGAGGTGAGGCAGGCTTATACTGTCAGCTTTTTCGGACTGGGAGTGCTCGTGGGATCCCTTTCTTCTACGTCATCTCCTGTTACCAAAACTGTGGTGCCTGTCTCAAAGGTATAGGTGGGCCATTGAAGATGTCAGTGCGTTTAAACTGTTTAGATCTTAAAGCTTCCTGTTGCCTAGTCCCTGTTCTGCCATGTATTTCTTGTCTTCCCTTTGCTTGACTTAAGAGGTGGGAAACCTCTGGTGGTGTCTGCAGGTGTGTTGGTGTCTGGTGGGGACGGCTCAGCCGCAGGCGTTCCTGCTTGGTGAACTGTGCGTCGTGGGAACAACCCCGGTCTGAGGGCACATCGCTTTACCTGCGCGGCCTGACTCTGCTCGTCTGTGAAATAGGGATAGTGCTGGATTGTTCGATGGTGGAATGCCTGCAATGGAAGCTGTATGTCCTGACATTCTGAAAATTATTTCCACGCGCAAGTCCTACCTGCCACTCACGTCTATAAGGTTCTATGCACCTTGCCAAGCCCACCTTCCTCAGGGAATCCTGAGGTAAAGTGAGGGAGTCCCAAGCCACAGGGCAGCATCAAAGTGTCCGCAAATGGTCTTAAAAATTGCTGGTGTCACTAATCCCTTATTAGATATAATGAGGCCCTAAAATTTCTTTTTGAATTGCCTTCATTAACCTGAGTCCTGTGTAACTTGGAGAGGCAGATCTTAAATGTCTTTGTTAACATAGCAAGAGAGCTTATTAGAGGTTAATCCGTGAAGCATGACATTTTTTTATGCAGCTATAAATTTATTTGTGTATGTTAAGCATACAAATGGTTTGAAGTTCAGCCCTGACAGTCTGGCTGGAGCTTAACTCGGTGCACAATCGTGGCAGATGTCCAGAGGGTGGTTGTGCCAGGCTGCAGAGCTGGTTTCCCTGTGGTGGTGAAGCTGAAACCATCTGACTCCGCGTACTTGAAGCCAGTTTACTGTTGAATTGGCAGCGTTTGCGGTCAGGCTTCAATTGTAAGAAAATGCTTTATTACCTCCAAGTTTCTCTGTCAGTGAAGAACACTTACGAGACCATAAAACTGTCTGTGTCTTTCACAGACCTATCATGGCAACCTGGTAGCAGGGCATCTATTTTTCATCTGAAGGTTTAGTGGTTTCCAGTTATGCAGAAGGCTGAAGCAGTAATACTTACTTGTCATCTGACTCGTTTCCCGTTGCCGTAAGCTCTGTCCCTTCTGAAATGCACTGGTCTGCATCAACAGTGTGGAGAGTTCAGTTTCTCTACTGGTTGTGAAACAGGTGGAGCCGTAACTGCTGGGAATACCTGCGGCAGCAGAGTCCAGCACTCTTGCCAAAAAGAAGAGTGCCACAGAGGTTTAAACCCATTTTCTGTGTAAAGTGGCACAAGTTGATACCTTCTTCCCATCTTAATCTCCCAGATAAACTTTATCCTCACTGCTTTTGTGTATGGTAACCGTACTTGCCAATCCATTTGCAGAACCATCTGACTTTACATATTCCCTGGTTTTGGCCACCTTGGCCCGTATGTTTTTTTAGGCGAGTGCAGCAGCACCATCATAACCATTACTACATGTGGCTTCCTTCCCAAATAGAAAGGGTTTGTCAGCTTCTTTCGGATAAACCTGAGAGAGAGAATCCCTTCTGTTCCTATTACTTGAAAACAGTAAAGGTACAAAGAAGAGAGATTTCTTTTTACGGAGAACAACTTCTTGGGTGAGGAAGATGAGAATCTATGCCTGCGTTACAGTTCTGAACTTTTCTGGAAATACTCTTTGGCATCCTATTGCATCTATTTTTTCCCCCCTTAAGTATAATTAGTTTGGATTTTGATACAATAATTTGATTTGGATGGGAAAGCTGGAGTTTCTCCCTTTCGGCGAGTCATGAAGGACTTGCAGTGGGAGTAGCGTGGGAAGTGAAGGCAGTCAGGTGGTAGCGCTGTGCCCCGCGGTTTGGGAGGGCGAGAACACTCACTGGCTGACCATGAAACATAGGGTTCTGGTACAGGCAAGTCTTCCATTAATGTAACTTTTTGATATTTGGAATTTGAGCAGCCCCTCCCCTGCAGCAAAACATCCTTGTCTTCCCCAGGCTTCTCCTCCTGAAGTCCAGCAACAACTTCTGTCCTATGTGATTGTCTCCCAAAGTGCTCTTACAAGCACAGATTGAAAAACAAAAGAATAAATAAATAAATGAAAGGATTATTTAAGATTTTAGGCCTTAAGATTAGTTTTTAAAAGATGTCTCTGTAACATTTATTTCTGTATCAAGTGGAGTAAGACTGCGTACAGTTCTCCGAGAATGATGGGACAATTGAAATATTTGTGTGGTTCATCCAGTTCTGTCAGTTCATTAGAAAGGTTTAAAATTTCTTTTGAAATGCCCTGAATACGGGAAAAGTTGCTTTTAAAACTTTCCGAGTTCTTTACATGTAACTTCCTGAGTTGAGTTTGAATTGAGGACTTTCCCCCAGTTAGCAAGCGAGTTAATTTCTCTGAAGATCACGCGTAGAGAGTATCGCAGCTCTCATAAATCTTCTGAAAAATACTGTGTGGGATTGATACGCAGGCGAGAATGCTTTGTCTTGCTTTCTTACAGGTGCAGACCAGGGAATACTGAGGAAAGGTGGAAAATGAGCCTGCAAGAGACTTTTATCTGTTTCCTGTTACTTTTTAAATCCTGCTGCCTGAGCGGAGCCTGAATCCTTAAATCTCCATTCAAGGAGCGAGGGAGAGGTCTAAATGCCTACGATAGTTAATTTCGGGTGGCAGATCCAACTGTTTTACGTGCATAGTGGCAGAGCAGAAGAGTAGGACTTAAAAAAATATCCAAAGGCAGAACTGAATAGTATTAGATTTTTTGACAGTGGTATGTCATGCAGTCTCATCAAGGTTTCATGCTCAAAGTGAGCGAACAAGTTCAGTTATTTATCAGAAGTTACGTTTTATGAGGGTTGGAAATCAGTTTATGAATTTGAATCCAAACTTAAAAGAAGCTAAAAAGTGTGTCTGGGGTGGAATGGAAACATGCAGAAGCAGATAAAGAATCAAGCCTGATACTTAAGAGGTAATTCTGTGGAATGTTGAAGGTTGGCTAAAATCGGTTTAATCAAATTTATGCTTCATTGTAAAGTTTTTAATTGTTTCACTTCATGAATGTCTTTGCTCTTAAACCATTGTTAAAATCCCTGTGTCCCTTTTCTTGCAATACTAATGGTGTTTAGGGCTGTCCAAATCTGCAAATATAGCCTCAATCCACACAGAGTGTGTGGACGTATGTGTGAGAGAGAATACACTCACACAGGCCAGTGCAAGCATGCAAAGATGCTTTGAAGACCCAGAATGGCCATGTCATAGCGGTGATGTTCTACCTGTTAAATAACAGAGTATTTTGTTTACTATGAGGCATTTCTCTCAACCTAAATCTTTCTGTATCTCGGATATTCTCCCCAGTTTTCTAGTGGGGCTGTGAGACTCGTGAAGAAGAGTATGCTGGGGCTAACAGCAGAAGACAGATATGCTTGTGCATGGCTTTAAGCAGAGCTTCCAACTCATGAGATGCCCAGCTGTAAGCACAGCTGTATGTCCAAGTAATCATTGCCTGCCCTTTTTAGAGGTGTTTTTATTTTAGGTCCCAGGTTTTATTTTCCATGATGGTTAAGTACAAAGTTGTGCTGAAAAGCTGTAACTGCACGCAGAATTAGTGTCATCGTGGTCACTTTATCACTAGACATACAAGCCTTTCTCTGTTCTCTTTGTCAGATACATTCTACAACATAATGTAAACAAGATGACATTATGAAGATGCTCATTTGTATATTGTAAAGTAATGTACAATTTTTTGTGGCTGGAAACCTGAGCTGCTTACATGCAGCAATGACTTTCCCTCCCATTCTCCGTAGCTTTCTGAGCCAAACCCAGCAGTTCTTACCCAGGCAAAACTCCCACTGACTTCACTGACTTGGGTGGGAGTTTTGCCTAAGTAAAGACTGAAGAATTTGGATCACCAAACTTAGAACATAGAGTTTTCTATAACCTTGGGCTGAATCGCACAGAAGACAGTGGGTGTTTGAAGGAAAAAGGAAAAACACTTTTTTCTACAATAATTTCAGCCCTGTTAGTGCTGAAGTTAAAAGCATTCCTTTTGAGAAAGCCTGGCTTCTAAGCTCTGCCAGCGTCTGGGGCTGGGGACATTAAGAATTACATTTGGAATTCTTTGTGCTTTAGTGTCAAGTTTAAGGAGATACTCTTCAATGAATTAGGGTAAGCATTCGTATGGTCAGTGTTTTTGTCATGCGGTAACAGAATAGATGTTCTGCGAATACAACAGTGTACTTGCTTTCCCTCACTTCAAATTTAAAACAAAGGCTGGCAAATATCCCACAAATTTAAAAGCCTTGAACCAAGTCCAGGAAACTTTTATTTATTTACCCAATATAATAAATATACATAAAGTCCATCTTACAATTATTTACAGCTTACAACTTGTTTTAAAAGCTTGCCCGGTAAAATGCAGTTAGAATAGTTTTCTTCAGTGTTGACTGCCCAGGTACTGAGATGAGTATATAGTGCAAAATAAGCATTAAATATTAACAAATCAGAATACTAGTGTTTTACACCCCTTTTTCCCTTGTGCCTGTGTCCAAGCAAAACGTAAGATATTGGAGAAGCAAGCATGGAGTACTTAAAACAGCAAAAATGCAGCAGTAGTATCTTCCTAGCTATTTGTACAATCGAAGTGACAAGTTCGATACTGAGCAGGATGTGAGCCCTGGAATTTTTCATGTGAAATTAGTCTTTGTGCTTTCATGCTGACAGAGGCTGGGTATGTCCTAAATGCGTCCTGTTGAAATGTTCCTGCGGGCCAACGTGGTGGTTGATAGGAATTGCAGAGGAGTGTTTGCTTTTCTGGGAGCAGTTTATCTGCTCTCCTTGCTGGTGGTTAGATTAGGTACCGCAGCAGCTCTCAGCTGTGGTGTTCTGCATAGCGCTGAAGAACGTAAAGGAATGTGGAAACAGAATGGGGAAAGGTTGATGAGACCTCATGCTGAACCCTGGCATCCTGAAACCCTGCCTCTGGACCAAAATCCTGCGGTGAATCCTGTGGCCAAGGCTAGGAGGAAGGGAAGTCTGCCAGGGAGGTCTGGAGCCACACAGGACTGTAGGGAGGGGATGGAAGGGCTGGATCCTAAACCATGATAGTTTATTCAGGCCTCCAGATTTCATAGTCCCGTTTAAACAGTGTACGTCAACCCAAACTCTTTGTTAATGTTAGGCAGACTTTGAAGATTTTGTGCCAGAACTTCAAAGTGCTGCTAATTTTGCTCTAGGGCGGAGAGTAGAATATTTAGGCTCTTTCTTAATTCTAGCATCAGGTTTCTAAAACTCTCTGTGATATGACTTTTCTTTATACTGAGACTGTATGCGTTGTATCCAGAATAACAGAAATTGTTCTTTTGGAAACTAGTCTTCACATATGGGCAAACAGAATTAACTCCTGATTTCTTTGAATTCTAATCTGTGCATAGAGATCTTTAATAAATAGATAGTAGGAAACATCACGTAGTGGCTTTTTTACAGCTGTGTATGAAGCGGAGGTTGCAATCTGGAATAAATTCTTCAGAAAGAAAATATTTAAGAAGTAATACGGTAAGTATGTAATAGCCCAAATTCTGTGGTCTTTATAATCCTGATCCTACATTTTGCAAGTCTGTGCTCCTTGCATAAAAAACTCTTTGAATTTCCTGGTCGTTGATCCTGCTCAGTGTAGTGGAGGAGCAGAGAATTACTTTTCCTCCTGTCCTGTTAACTGTGTGCTTGAATATATATCTCTGGTCTTACTCTACGGAGCAGAGTGTGGTGGAAACTCTTGGCTCCGCTTCATGTATAGAGCGCAGAGTAGTGGAAACTTCTGGCTCTGCTTCATGTTAGTTTGCACTTCGGGGGGTTTATTCAGCATTGACGTTGGATTGCGGAATCTTCTTTGTAGTCTGACAGGCACAATAGTCCCCACAACCGCGTAGCTCACCCTCACTTCTTGAGCAGGGGGCACGTTGGCAAAAACTCAGCTGGACCCACCCCGCAAAGGTCTGGATGTTTCAAGACTGTCAGGCAGAATTTTCCAATGAGGGAGAAATACCTCACCTTGTAACTGTCATTACCACAAGTGCTACTGTGCTTTATCAGTGGGAAGTAACGAGAAAATTTGAAGAAATTTTGAAAGAAAGAGTTTAATGTAATTACCTCTGCTAGCAGTGATTACGTTATCTTTGTCAGTTCTGTAGAACATGCCCGTTATTTATAACGATGCGATTAAAAGTGGATTGCAAACCAGTAAAATCTAGCTTAAATACCTAATTATATAGCCATGAAGAATGAGAGTATCAGGTCCAGCACATCACACAGTCAGTAGAAACTTGAGCATTGCTGCTTTTTGTCAAAAATGACAATATTTGGGAATGGCTGTTAACTGTTCAGGAAGCAAAGATTAATACTCGGTGATGCTTGGTGAACCAAGCAGAATAAATAAGACTTGTGGTTGTTCTCCAAATTGAGAGGAGAGGTCTTGGAAAAATACCTGTTAATCCACAGCCTTGGAATTAGAACTCCTGACTGAATTTAGAAATGTGAGATAACAAATTTTGAGCTAGGCAGTAAGTAGAATGAGAGTAGGCAATATGCTTTGTATTTGGCTACTTTGGCAAAACTGAAGTAGTGATTGATTTCATGTCAGAATGATAATTTACTTAAGGACATAAATGCATTCTAATTCTTAACTCCTAAAGCATGCTTTTAATTTAATTCTTTTACATTTTAATTAATTTCACTCTCTGGTCAGATGGTTTAATTACTTGCACTTGCTTACACTTACTGATTGAGAAAAGGGGGGTGGAGGCATTAAGAAACGGTGTTAACTTCAAGTTGCTTTGTGTCTGCCATTCCATATACTTAGTGATTTTTCTTTAAAGATCGAAATTACACTTGGGGTTGATGATACAGTCATACAGAGCAGAGTTGCTGCCCGCTGTGCATTTTTACTTGTTAGGGGCGACTTCTTGGCAACAGTCTGTCTCTCTGTTGGACCAGCAGGAAAAGGAACGGTGAACGGGACCTGCTGGAGGCGCATTAGTTGCAGTAGGTGCATTAGTTGCATTTTATTACTTTTTTTACTACTTTGAAAAAAAATTATTTTATAACCACCTAGCTGACTTAGGTGAATTTTAGGACTCATGAAAGAGTTGGGCTTAGTTTTCTGATTGACTTTAGTGGATTTTTGAGGGCAGCTCTTTGCTTTCTTTGTATAGTGGTATGGTTTTACTGATTAATTATTTTTTTTCCATTTGTGCTTGTATTTTTTTCCTTTCTAGTTTGTTGTGGGCTTTTTAATACTTTGTTGTATCATTGCACACGGTTTTGAAAAGACGTGTGCTTCGTGTATTATTAGAAGCATAGAAAATTTTCCTTTTTCAGACACTGTTGCTTTGTGCACATACGACCAATTTGCTGTAATACAGCTGGTGAAACGGTGGACATGGTTAGTGGTGGGTGGTTCTGCGTGTAGACTGTGCATGCTGATAACATGCTAATAGAAAATTGTCTTCCCTCTGCTTCCTCTTGCTGAAACTCTACCCGCTGTGGCTCCTCTGTGGTTAGAGAGTTCTGCTCTGCAGTGTGTGCGAGCTGCTCCCATTGCCCAGGAAAGAGCTGTGTCTCTTGGATATTTACGGAGGTACGAATGCAGAAAACAGATGCTTGCATGAGTGTTGGCAAATTTGATCAGGATATTAATTCAGTATAACAGCAAATACAGCTGCCAGAATCCAGTGTTCTGAACTATTTTAAGGATTTGTTGCAGGTGGAAATTCACCTCTCTTCCTTCTCTCCTTCCTCCAGTAGGAAAGCAAACTGTGTGCTCTCTTGGCTGGTTCTTTCCTTGCTTGCCATTGATATTTTGTTGGCAGTTTTTGTATACCTTTTGGCTGTTTCTCTAATTGGAAGAACCTAAGTTTGCCCAAAACTTTATTGACAGCGTGCTTCCTGGTTTTGGAGTTGCTTGTTTTGTACTACTTCCCTGCTAGGGAAGAGAACAGAGTTTATTTTGCTCTCATTTTTGTTGGTTTGGTTTGGTTTTGTGTCAAGTGAGGCTGGGCATCTTACAGGGCTGTAATGAGGAAATGATCCAGGTGTTTGTTTTTTTCTGCAGTTCTATAAATTAATGTGGGTGGATGCTATAGTTAGTCTCATTTTCATAAGAACTAATTATTCAGCTGTTTATGAAATACTGGTATGGGATACCTTGTGGCATCTGTTTGGGTAAGACAACTGCATTTCTAAGCTCTTAAATGTAGATCTCAGCAGATTTTTCTGGGTTGTATTGTAGCTTTGTTGCTATTATACACACATTTATGACACTTCTCTTTTAACTTATGCTTATTTGTAGCACACCCTGTTAAGTTAT
This sequence comes from Chionis minor, assembly GCA_013398295.1. Lineage (NCBI taxonomy): Eukaryota > Metazoa > Chordata > Aves > Charadriiformes > Chionidae > Chionis > Chionis minor. The sequence continues at coordinate 2,011,507 of VZSF01009519.1, read as the reverse complement.
AGCTCAGTCCTGAAGATCTCATTCAGCGCCTTATTCAGAGGAAGATCTCCGCTGTAGTCAAGACTTGCAGTGGAGTTAGGTCTTCGGGTTGTTTAAGGTGAATTTTCAGCTTTAAAGCATTTAATAGAAGTAAAACTATGTTTCTTTCATATAGGAGTGCTTAGTAGTCCTGGTAAGCAAGCATTTAAAAATGCTTAGAGGTGCTTACTCCCTAAAATTACTTAGGCTTGTGTTTTTCACCTGCCCTATGTTGCACTGCATGTCCATGTTAGCTTTTATAATGTTGAGTTTGATAAGCAAATCCTGGAGACCTGGCTGTCTAGTTAAGCTCAGCAAGCCTGAGCAGAGTGTCTTGGTTATCCCAAGACTCTTAAGCAGCTGTACACTGAAAACCATTCTGTTCTTTATCACTTTTAGTTTTCATCTGAGTAGACTTTTAAGCACCAGTGAAATAAAAGATGCAAACAATGTGACAGACACTTGGAAGGATGATGAGCCTGGTCAGTTCTGTGTCTTCTCTTGCAGCCTGGCCCTTTATCAGTGGGGAATGCTGCTGTTTAAGATATTGAGAGTGCAATGAACACATAAGCCTGGGAAAATCTCAGCTCATCAGAAATGATATACGTGTGTGCATGAGTTTCTTATATTGCCTAAAGACAACATAAACATAAAAAAGCGAAAGGTTTTGTTTTGTGTCACATAAAAAAGGTGTATGTCATTATCCCACTGGCTACAATTTACCTGACTACTTAACCAGTGTTTTAGCAATTATCACATAGAAATTAACATAGGTTAGCAGTTCTTATTCGGCAATAGTTCATATGTTTCCATGTGTGGAACAGTATAAAGTATCTGCAATATGTGGGACCCTGTGAGATAGCTTACGGACAAGTGGTGCTTTTTATTACAAGTCACCATATGTTGTATGTTGTGCATATTGGTAACTATGACCATATTGTTTTACGTAGTTTGACTTTTTAGTAATTTGCTTTACTTTCTACTTCATATACGTGTGCACCATATTTAAACTGGCACAACCAGGATGAGGTGGTATATGTATGCTTCTGTGTTCAAGTTATTTGTTATTAGTATTAAATTTGATTCAGCCTAGACTAGCATTTCTGTTGTAATAAAAAAAGGCTGAAGAGGAGGGCGTGTAATAACCTAATTTCTCTGCTAGTATTTTGCTTTAAGATAGTAGGCTAAAAAAGTCACTGTTGTTCATAATTTTGAAGTCTTCATAGCACAAGATACCTACTTCAGTTTTGCCTGTTGTAAAAGAAAATACATAATCTCATTGACTGAAATACGGGCTGTTCCTTTAATTGAACTGGTCCTAGAGGACTGCGCAGACTATGGATTAATTTTGCATGTAGGTACTGACAATTTCTTTGGCAGTCAGAGTAATAACGTAGGGCGGACTTTATGCTCCTTCTATTCTTTAGATAGAATGCATTTTCTGAAACAAGCTTTTCTAAGCAGAGGGAGTTCTCCCCATACTCCGAGCAAATTATATCAACTCCCATGTAAGTAAAGCTGGTCTGGTTTCTTGATTTTCCTTTTCTCCTGATTCAAAATAACAAAACTCGAGATGCAGCTTAGCGTTCTTTCTTCTTAGGAGAGGAGTTCTTATTTGGGATTGTGCAAGTCTCACGTGCCTTAGTCTAAGACACTTATTTTCAGTAAGTCTTTGTTGTTCTAGTGGTCTTCACCTTAGAGAAAGCTTCTCCTGTTTTTTTGGATGGGTTTACATATCAAAAATCTCTTTGTTCTTCATATCTGATAGCGTTGTGTCTCTGCAGTTGGCCAGTGATTATATTGTGGCAGGCATCAGAGTTGATATTTAGGAAAATCATAATTAAACAGCATTAAAAGAAATTGAATACTATTTCAAATTCAGAGAGAAGTTGTAGGCAAGTTAGAATCTATAAGACAGGGAAAGCAGAACCGTCTTGGTCAGGAGAACAGTTGTCTGGGATGTCTGGCTGGATGTCAGAGAATTTGCACTGTTCATGGTGTGATGGGCATTTGTATTTACTTTGGACAGTTGGAATTGCTATACCAACCTAAATATTAGAGTACCTGCTGGTTGCGTAGGACTAGTTCAGTAAATCACAGTCCAAAGGCACTGGGAAATTTAGCTTGGTCATACATGCATCTCATTAGCTGTTGCTGAATAATATTATGGAAAAGTGATATATTTTTTTCCCCAGTTTGCCTGATTCAGGAATCTTTTTTCAATAAATGAAGTAGCAGAATTACTGTTGAGTTCAGTACCCAGATAACCTATTTAGAAGGTCAAGTACAACACGTGTTTTGTCATTTTTCTCTCCCCCACCATGAATAAACAGATACTCAAGTGATAAAGTAGAGAGAAAAGATCCTAGAAAAGCAGGCAAGATTGAAAAAAGAATGGGACTTAAATTCTTCACAGCAGGTAGCAAAGTAATGTTTTTGCCTTTAAGCCACAGTAGATAAAATAGAGCTAAGTGAAATAAATCAACAGTTTCCTGTTTGAAAAGCACTCACTGGCAGAGTAATGAATTTTAAAAAGGCAGAATTAAATGGAAGAAACCCCTCAGTTTAGGGCCAGAGGAAAATTTGTATTTATTTCCAGCAAGAGCCTAAATGTGGATCTGCCTTGAATAAAAGTGTGGCGTTATTTTGGCTTTCTATAATACACTTTATCAGGCACTTGGAGTAGAGAGAATAAGCCTAAAGAGTAAGAGCCCCAGAAGAGTTGTTTTTGGGATTTTGCTGGGCATCAAGAATGGGCAGGCTATGTGGTTAATCCTGACTGTCATGTCTTGGCACAAATAATGTGTAATAATTAAATTGCTTCAGTGAGTTCACTGGTACTTTGGAGTGAGAGACTTTGAAATGTCTAAAATATGACTGAAGCTGAAATTTTGTGTGATTGGTGCCATGCAGTGAGTGAGTGAGAATATTACATTGTCCCGGAGGCCAAGCTCATTTACGAACAGATGGATTGTACATTCTAAGAATGGAACTGCTGGGAAAAAGACATATGTGCTTTGCTGTTAGCATGATAAATATAATAGATTCTAGTTTTTAATGTAGAAGTCAAGCTGGGAAAATACCTCCCGTGTGGAATAGGGATTTCTTGAGAGAACAGCTCAGTTCTTGTTGCGGCAGCACATCAGTGCTAGACAGTCCCTTGACTTCGGGGTGCCATCAGAGAAGGTAGGGGCACTGTTAAAATGCACTTTGTCTTGTCTGGGGGTAGCGCTGGGGGGCTCGGGGCAGGGAGAGCGCTGGGTTCGGTCTCTTGCTCCTGAGCATTAGGGTGGCTTTGCAGGTTGGTAATGCAGGTTGGGACTGATTTAAACCATGGTGAGGACCGAGGTGTTCGCTATATGTAGGCAAACTAAAGGTGAAAACACAGAATCATAGAATCGTTTCGGTTGGAAGAGACCTTTAAGATCATCGAGTCCAACCATTAACCTGGCACTGCCAAGTTACCACTAAACCATGTCCCTCAGCGCCACGTCTGCCCGTCTTTTAAATACCTCCAGGGACGGTGATTGCAGGCAGCCTGTTCCAATGTTTGCTAACCCTTTTTGGTGAAGAAATTTTTCCTAATAACCATCCTAAACCTCCCCTGGTGCAACTTGAGGCTGTTTCCTCTTGTCCTATCGCCTGTTCCTTGGGAGAAGAACCATAGAATGGTTTAGGTTGCCCTGGGCAGGGACACCTCCCACCAGACCGGGCTGCTCCAAGCCCCGTCCAGTCTGGCCTTGAACCTCCAGGGATGGGGCAGCCGCAGCTTCTCTGGGCAGCCTGGGCCAGGGTCTCACCACCCTCAGAGGGAAAAATTTCCTTTGATACCTAACCTAAATCCGCCCTCCTGCAGTGTGACGCCGGTGCCCCTCGCCCTGTCACAGCAGGCCCTGTGAAGAAGCCGCTCCCCAGCTTTCCTCCGGCCCCCGTCAGGTCCTGGCGGGCTGCCACAAGGCCTCCCCGGAGCCTTCTCTTCTCCAGGCTGACCCCTACCTCGCCACAACCTCCTTTCAGGTGAGATAGATGCCTCTTTCTACCATGGGCTGTTTACGATTTTCTGGTATTTAGAGAGCTGAAGTGTTTCTTCAGAGGAGGGCTGCGGTTAGGCCTCGGTAGGCGTCTGTAACCCCCTTCCCCGGCAGGCCTTGGCCTAGCGCTGCTGTGGAACATGAACGTGGCGGAGCGTTTATCGAATGCTTAACCAAGTAAGTGGCAAGCCAGACCTTTCAATAACATCTGTGGCATTTTCTTGCTACGAAAAGAGTGTTTCTCACCTGCTGGTGGGGCCACCTCACCTAGTCGGTCAGGGTGCAGCACCAGGACACGTCTCCACACTATTTTGGAGCAGCGCTAGCTGGTAAAGTCTGCCCTTGGTAATCAGTATGGAGTTTGCGGCGGGGATAAAGAGGGTTTGAGAGCATATTGAAAGATATACTTTAACATTGTCATTTTCCTGTGATTGGAACAGTCAGAGGCGCTTGCTTTGGAAAGCTGCAAACCCCTGCTTCCCCCGGAGAGTCCATCACGGACTCGCCTTGACTCTCATAGAGGCCAGAAAGTGTTTAAAAGTCATTAGATAAGAAGCCACTGGCTATCAACTGTTGCGGAACAGCTAAGCTGTTCAGACTCAGGATCCTTTGCTGCTGTTTCTGCAGGTTCTGGCTGGAAACGACTCACCCTCTCCTCTTCTGTCCCCCTTCTCCAGGAAGGAGACTATCCTTCCTGGAAGTTGTGCTCCAGCTTCTCTTTTTGGCCTTTTCACCCTCTGACTGTCTCTTCTTTGGTTGTGTGTGGTAAAATACACTGTTCCTGAGCTGCTTTTACTGCTTCAGTGGCAGCAGGCTGTTCTCATGCACTTTCCTTCATGACAGTAGCAACTGCAGGCAAGGTCTTGAACTTACGTGAAACTCCGGAGCGTGTACAGTGTGGCTTGGGCATTTTTTTTGTGTTGTGCTGCCCAATTCTTAACAAGTCTGTGTTGACTAGATGCCATGGTGATACTCGGGGGTTTAAATCTTCACTGGAGAGGGACATTGTTTCATGAGAAAAGAGCACATCCTTGATACTGTCTCAGCCTCCTTGCCAATTTTGAGCCCCTGATCTTAAACAAGGAATGCGCAAGAATTTCTGAGTAAAGCCGTTATAAGTTCTTTTTAAAAACATTTACAAAACACAGAATTTTGTGTAATCCTAGTTTTTGGAAAAAACGAAATTATTTTTACTGTTTATTTTCTTTGAAAAGAAATGTTCAGCTTGTTTCAAGTACCTGGCAAGGAAATTTTCGGAGTGGGTTATTAAGTTTTGGCAGAGCTGTAACCCTCTAAAAGCAACAGAGGTATTATTGGAAAGCATTTGAAAATATTAGGCATTACTATAGTTACCAGCTCTGCCTGTATTTCTGTGTGTTGTTGTTTTTAAGCTAAATTGTAACTTGAAAGATGGCTGGGGATGAAATGGCACCGGTGCAAGTGGTGTCCAAAGTGGATGCACCAAGGTGGAGAGGAGGTAAAGCCATATGAGGCCCGTTCCAGCTCTAACCGTTCTGTGATTCTCCATTCTGTGATTCTCCGGTGAGCGAGCGGAGCAGGAGACAGGTCAGACCGGGAGCTGGGTTCAGAGGAGATCCTCTGTGCAGCCAGTTCCTGCCTGTTGCTGCTGTTTGGGCTGTGCACCTCGGAGTTCTCAGCAGCACAGTTCCAGGTGTAAGAGGCGTAATTAAGCTACCAGAGGGGAAAAAAAAAAAAACCCAAAACAACACTTGTTACAGAATTTCAAATTTTATTAGAATTAAAGGAATTAATTAAAGCTGTCCCGGGAGAGAATAGAGAACACTGTTTTCTGTGCTACTTTTTTGTGAGCAACATGGTGGACAAAAAGAAATACATGCAGTTGAAAGGGAAGGCTGATGACTAAGTGTTTATTGCACAGATATATTCTGGCTGTGTTAGCTGCTGTTTCAAGATCAGACATCTGTCCTTAAAATATTTTTGCTGCTTGGAGCTTTTTTCTTTACCTTGAAATAAAGCCAAGCTTTTCCTTCATAAAGGAGAACACTTGAATAAACATAGCGCTAGTATGAAGCCAGTTGGGACTGGCCTACTGGCAATGGCCAGAGTTCTTTTCACATTGGGAATTATTAGAAAGACAGTGACTCTTAACTTTCCTTGTCTCAAGGGTAGCTCACACGGTCTTTATTCTTGACTTCTGTATTATTAAGCAGTGTGGAAGAGATAAAAGTTTACAGAAATACTACCCTAGGCCGCTTTTATATATGGTCTGTTATTTTTCAGAAAATGTTAAATTTTTCTTTTTAACTTTGAAATTGCAAAACAAGCAAGTATTTGTTAAATACAGTATGCCCACAGGGACAGTTATTTCCACATACCAAGCAGGTAAAACTTGTAAGGCTCCTGTTAGAGAGCAAAGACAGCTGAGAAGTCTGAGCGGCTTAGAAAGCTGAGCTTCGTGTATTCCGGGGAGCAGCGTTGGCACGCGATGGTGCTGAACTATGAACTGGATTCTGCAGTTTGTATGCGTTTCTTTTCCATAGAAAAAGAGCCTTTAAGAGTTGAATTCTCTGTACATTAGGCCAGGTCCCAAGAGTTGTAGTGCTAGTAATGGCTGCAACTACTTATTGAATTCCTTTGTCCTCAGTTTACCTGTCTATAAGCTGTGCAGTGTTGTGTCTGCCTCAGGGATTTTAGGTTTCTACAATCCACTGAGAGCTTGAAGTAACCAAATTGTTACCTGTTACTACTGGTAGTTTGCTGTTTTAACAGATTAAGTTAGTTTAACTTTTATTTTGTTCTTCAGTAAAAGAGAAAAAGATTGGAACAGGTCAGCAATGACTATGCTTTGTTTCACCTCTAGGCATTTTATTTTTAATCTAAATTCTACTGCTCTGGGAGACTTCTGGCATTCATTTATCTCTGCTTATCGGTAGAGTGGGCTGTACTGAATCCTGAGGAATTGTCACTGTTACAACACAGACTGCAAGAAATACTTAAATAAAATAAAAGCTAGGTATGAGCTTGTGCAGTAAAATTCAGGCGCATCTCTCATCTGAACCTCAAAAAGGTTGTTGGCTTTTTTATCTTGACTTTCTGTTTATTAATACTTGCTTACACATTTCATTTGAGTGTCTAAGCATTCTCTGATTAATACCTTGTGAAGACATTGTTTTAAAAGGAATTTAAAACAAGTGCTTTGTTTTGATCATTATTAGTCATCTAATATTGCTGTCCCTATTTCTATTCCCTGACTATTTCAGTTGCGCTAGCTATCAATGCACTGTGTTAAGTGAAATCCAGACAAAGAGTGTGGAGACACTTCATGTATTCTGTTTGGCCCTTAAAAAGAGCAAGTGGATGAGAAATTACAGTTTTACTATGAGACAACAGACACTTCAGGAGAGCTTGTCTTGCTTCTCAATTTTAATGTAATTTTCAAAATAGACCAGATTCAGGAACAAGTTAACAATTCCAGAACCAGAAGTCTTTGCAGACTAACTTCCTTTGCACAATTTTTACTTTTTTTGTTTGTTTGTTTGTTTAATTCTAGGTTGAAATTTTCGAAGGTTTTCAAAAACTTGACAAGGCGTACGGAGCATCTGCTGGGAGTTAAACCTCCCTGAGTTAATGATAGATAAAGCAGATGCAAGCTGGTCCCTCTACTGCCTTAATGCTGGAAACTGATCCACTTGGTGAGAACTGTGCACAAATCAGGATGAAAAATTGGATAATAATTTTTTTATATGTCATCCATTCAGTCTAGACCCGTGTTTTTGTCACGGTCCGTGCACGAACTGGGAGTCTGAGTGTTCAAATAGTTGGTGAGTGACTGCTGATACGTGGTTTTGGCGTGTTGGAGTGGGTGTGCATCAGCTTTAGGGGGCATAATCAGTTCAGGTGCAAAATTGGGCACCCGTACCTGTAGACTGAGTTGTTGAAATCTGTGATGAGAATTTTTCGTGTGGTTGTAAGAGTCACAGCTGTAGAAATCTGTAGTATCAATAGAAGGTGCATAGGATCACATGCACTGCCTCACATGTAGTTTGTAAATTAAACAAAAAAAGAATGACTGCATATAATGAAGCTTTTCCAACAATGAGCTAACTTTGATTAGTCTAGGAAATGGAGTTTAAAACAAATCTTGACAGAATCCTTTGCCTTGGACATGGGTATTTACAAACACACACATTGCATTTTCTAAAATAATTGATGATGGCAAGAATGTGAACATGTCCTTAACGTGTTAAACTAGAATATGCAGGTTTATTTCTTTATAGTATATATACACGTGTAAATTCTTGTTACTCTCTCTGCGCTTTCCCAGTACTTAATTAAGTGAACTTGATAGAGTGAATGTGTGGCAGTTTTCATGCCATTGACACTTAAATAATATGAAGCTGGTGGCAACCTCGCAGCACAGCACTGTTTATACTATGTTGTTGTTAGAGTAGAATTTATTTACATATATGACCTTTGGCAGTAAAAGAAACCTGTACAGAGACTAGTTTCACTGTGGAACAATCTTCAGTTGTGTTTAGAAAGACTTTCCTAACGTCTTTTTATTAGAAAACCTGAAAAGAACTTTTTTATATGGCTGCAGTGTATTCAGACAAGAGTCTCTCTTCTGCTTGATCCTTCAGATTATTCAGAGAACTTAGCCAGTCTTCATTAACGGTTTCCTAAGGTCACATCTCTGCAATATCCACCACACCCATAAAAAGTGCACAGATACTACTCAGAACGTAACGTGGAACCTGACCAAGGACCAGGGTTTTCCATTAATTTTCTTCAGCTTTTATTTAGGACAAGGTCAGCAAAGCCTCCTGCTGATAACCTGAAAAAAGAAAAGGAAGGAGGAAGGGAAGGTTGCAACTTCGTATCTCCTTTATTCAGAGATTTATGGTTTACACATAGAAGGAAAACCACCATTTCATTGCACAGGCTTCTTAGAACTGTGGCCTACGCGTGCTCTGATTGCAATACATTATACATGGGGGAGAGTAATGCTGAGGTCATGTGGATAAATCTTACATCATTGGTTTTTGTTCTCATAATACTTTTTTTTTTAACTCCGATTGAAAGCATTACTGATTTGATTCCAATGTCAAGATAAATAGCTCCCAGATATTTTTGGGTAGTGGGAAGGTGACAAGTACAATGACTGCCAGTCAGAGGAATATAATCCTTGCCACAGTAGTTGAATGAAGCATTGTTTGAATTTGAAAACTGTATGTAAAATCTTCACTGAGAGATGTTGCTTTGCATTTGGGGGTGGGGAGGGAAGGAAAAATTAACTGCTGCATTTCCATTTATCTTTTCTCTTCTTGTTCGTCTAGTTAGTTATAAAACTTGCTACACAGTTCCTTACGTAATCGGTGAGGCACAGAATGACAATTAAAGTATTTCTGTTTTTTTTTTTACCTTTGCACTTGAAATGTAAAAAAAATGCTGTTGTTTTTTTTTAAATATTCTGTCCTCTAATTCATCTTTGCTGAAAAAATCCAAACACATAATCCATATTTAGATGACTACTCAAAACTCGTTCCTTTTCTCTCTCAAGCATATTAGTCCAGGCAACAGAAATGCCTGAAAGACACAGAAGGATCAGCAGTCATCTTCGGAGGTGGGGAAACGTAAGGACTGAGAGCTGACAGATGCTAGATGTGACTCAGAGTATATTTCATCATGTTAAAAACACAGACAGTCCTCTCTGTCCACTCTTGTGTAAGGCAGATAACTGGCTCAAACTTCGATGCTTATGTCTCATATATTCTCTCATATAATTGTGTGCAGATAAAACTGTGGTGACTGAGTGGGTGACTTCCTTGTCTGAATGCCTTGTGCCATCCGGCTGTAGGTCCAGGACTAGGCCAGTGGCCACTGAGCAGTTGTAGGTACTTGTGGTGTGAACACCACTTCACGTAATGTGTATAAAGGAACTGCCCACAAATTGAACTTGTTTAACCAAAGCTTTAGGGAGTTCCACCCTGAGGAAATACTGTGAATGTGGTTGTGGCTCTGTCTGTGCAGAACTCATAGTGATATTTAAAACAGGACTGAAATTTTGAAAAATGTACAGTCCTAAAAGCATATCTTAAAAACAGTTAGATTTTTAAAAACTGTTAGATGTAACAGCCTTCTCTGTAAGCATTAAAGTAAGGTATATTCAAATAATGATTATAGAGGAAGACAATTAGTCTGCTGAAATGAACATAACAGGCTAGGGAAAAAAAATCTTTGAATTTCAATTTAAATGTGAATTTTCCCAAATGTCTGTAATGTTTAGAAATAATTTTCAAGTGTTAGTTATCCTCTCATGTATAAACAAATACTGTGTCATAATTAGTACTTTATATGACCTTGTGCTTGAGAATCTCACTTCATGTGGCTGCTTGCATTACTTTTTAAAGGGGAATCAAGCTCACCCAGTCTTTTCAAGCTCTTTGAAGGGGTATATGAACATAACGGGACAAGGCAGATCTTACTTGGATTTTCACAGCTTCTATGTAAGTTCCCTGAATAAAGGACCTTAAAGAAATTATTTTGTGATGCGGTAAGAAAAAAAATCATACCATTGATAAGTAACTGTTAAAGAGATAAACCATTAGAACATATGGTTCTAAGGTTTCTTAATGGAAAAAATTATTAATTTTTAGCACTGTGTCTTGGCTTAGGCTTATACTGTTCAGCACAGCTACAGGCAAGTTATCTACAGAAGAAAACATAGCCCCAGTTAAAAACCCCATAATGATAGTAAACTAGTTTGCCATTCAGAAAAAACATTTGGACTTACAGAGATGTTTTAATGAAAATGTCAGCTCACTGTAAAATTGTAAAAAAGCAGATCCGAAGTTAGGAATTAAAGCAATGGAAAACAGAATAGGTTGTTCTGTGTGTAGTTCTGTGTGTAAGTATGTATAGACAGACAAGCACACAGGTGGTTGTGGCCTCTCCACCTCAAATAGGAGCAGTTAGAACGACGTAAGTGCAGTTAGGCCAACAGAGAGGACAAGGGGATCGAATGGCATGAGCAGCGATTCAACAGGCTGAAAATTTCAGTCTGGAAAAAAGTAACTTGGGTGAGAAGGATTGAGTGAAGTCCATATGACTTGAGAATTCATGGAGAACGTGAAGAGGAAATGATTGTCAATGTCTTTCTCAATACAAGAGCTACAAAGCAATGGCAGAAATTACCTAGTGTTAGTCTCAAAATAAAATGGTGTGGCATGCAGTTAAACAATGGAATTCACTGATGGAATTAGGGCTGGTAAAATTTAGGAGGGAAGCTAAGCATATTCAGTAAAGGGCTACTAAATGGTACAAAAGGCATTGATCTGACTTAGGAAGTCATTGTGCCTCAGGTAAAAAATGCAGCCTGGAAAAATATAGTCAAAATAGCATATATTTTTCCCCACTTTAGAATCTCTCTTATGCATCCATTGTCGATGTCTGTGGACCTTTAGTCTGACTTGGCATGACTTTCTTATGGTTCTGTGTTCTTGTGCTGAAGACTTTTGGTCACTGAATCTGATCATTCAAAGGGCTTGATCATCCACTGCCTTGAGATTCTCCTGATGCTCTTGATACTCGGGCTTTTTTGCTAACCTGAATATCTTAATATCAGCAAGAAAATACTAAGAACCAGGAACTTCTAGTGCAAATCAAGGATGAAGTCATCATTGACATGATGGTGGAGTTGAACATACCCTTCTGAGGCAGCCATTAGGCCCCATTTTGTTCCTTATTTGTATGCCAATCAAAACAAATGCATACAGTTTTCCATTACCCAGGGACCTTGACACTGATGTTTTGCACATTTTCTCTCTGATTAACAGAAATAAAAATATTTGAAAGTTTGCAGCTTTGAAATATGTCAAAATACTAAACACAGCTTTTTGCTGTAACTGACTGTAAGGCAGGATCCTGCAAATCTCAAGAAACTGTAAGAATATAAGAAAACGGTGAAAAAATTCAAAGAGAATTAAAACCGGTTATGTTGAAAGTGGCAAGGCTGTTGTTAGTATAAATAGTTCTGGTTCTATACCATATGGTCAGTGGAAACCATTCACAGTATCTTCTAGACTTGGTAATACTCTGTGTTTATATAGTTCAGGAGGCAAGGACTAGTTAATTTCCTTCATAACATGACAAATTGCATCCTGGAATGACAGGCCTATGAGAATGAGTTAATGAGCTGTATTTTACTGCTCCATGTCTAATATGGCCGTCAGGTTTTATTTTGTTTTGAAGAGTACTGGCGTGGTGACAAGTAAAAAAGCAGACCAAGCAAAGCTCATGTAACTGTTTTGTACAAGCTGACAGGAGAGCATTTTCTTCCCTGTGTCCAAATTTTACTCGTAAAACAAGTATTGGTTACGTTTCCCAGCTCTCAAGTTACCCCAGTAAGGGAAGAAGAGTGTCAGGACAGCAGTCTGCTTTGCATCTCTGGTTAAGGTTGTTCAAGAACATCATAACAGTTGTGGAAAATTTGTATGTAGTCTCTATTGTCCAGGACACTTCAGGTCTTGCCTGTCTTTCTCCAAAAAGTTGTTCTGTGGTTTGGAAGTAGTTATGTTAGATTTTTTAGTGATAGAGAGATCTCCTCAGGGTGAGTTCTACTATTTCTTACCTTTTCGTGTCTACTTTGAGGTGCTTAAAACCACTTAGTTAAGTAGCAGCTTGAAAAAAATCCTTAGGGTTCAAGAATAGCTTTCATAATACAAGCTTCTAAATTAACGCTTGTGCAAACCCCATAAAGTCATATAGAGGTAATCGAGAAAGGAACTTGGTCTTTCTAAAGATAATGACACTGAATGTGCCATTCTTAAGTTTTCATTTTCTGTGAGAAACTGCTTCACTGTTGGCTGAATCGGTTTAGGAGCCTAGAAAAGGGATTTTGTCCTACAACTCTAGTTTGAAGAAAATAGGCATTCTAAGAACTGGACTGTATCAAAGAAGAGAACAGAAAAATTGTGAAGAACCAAACTCCCTGGTTTCTGGCTGTAGAAGTGTAACTCAAAACATTAATTTCATTATTTGATAATATTTGAGCATGAAAAATGTGTCATGATGTAAACTGATTCCTGTAGGGGAAACTTCCCACTACAGTACAAACCAGTCGTATTTAAAAGGATGTTTTAGTGTACCGTATAGACAAGAAGTTACTTAGGCTAAACTCTCTTAAACCCAGAAACAGTAAAACAACGTGAGCGAAGAATGTGAGCCAAGGGAGTCTGTTGCAGACCTGTAGCATCCCAGTTGCAAGATAATCAAGGAAGAGCTTATACAGATAAGGAAGAAAGAGTTCCTGGAAAGACTTATGTTTCACATGATAGTAAATTTTATGTTTTCTTTTTATCAGGTGGGGTGTTTCTGAAATTTGCTTTGTTGAATCACAGCGTATACTTTGGCACAAACGTTAACGGTAATGCTGTGTTAAGAAAAAAGCGCTAGTTAAATCCAGCCCTTGCTGGCTGAAGAGCAAAGGATCATCTCTTTCAAGATGAATTCTAAAAGTCTGACAGACGCTCAGGGCCACGTGAGATCCTAAAAAGAAGTGATCTGCAGCTGTGGAGTCTCTCACAAAGAAATTTTCCTGGGTATTGGTTGCATTCAGAGGAAATGGGTGTTGCTACTTGTGATGCAGACACACACTTGGAAGGAGCTGGTTTATGCCATTACGTCCTCTGCTCTTATGGTCTCCTCCCTTTTGGGTTCACACGTCTCCTTCCCCTACAGCATTGATGTACAGCCAGAAATCCAGATGTCTGAATATAAAATGGGCTTTGTACTTAACTCCTGTAACAGAGCTAGGGCGCACTGCCTCCTTTCCGAAATTCTGGTCAATAGGAGTATATAAAGCTCCAGAGCATTAGATGCCATTTGTCTTGCAAGAGATTTACAATAAGCTCCCCCCGTCCCCCCTTTTTTATGTTTTAAGGGCTGTTATTTTCTATATGACAGGCAGAATTTTACTATTCCAGGACTGCAAGCTCAAATAGAGCTTTGCAAGGATAGAATCTATTTTTTCTTTATTAAAAAGTAGAAAACTTGAACCTGTAAGTTTGGGAGGTTTCTTTTCAAATACCTCTGTTGCAACTCCGTGTGGTATATAGTTTCTTCAAAAAGAGAAAGCATTTGTATTTGTGCAAAATTACCCATGTTGTTTAAATGGATGTTAATTGGGATGATACTGTATAGCTGTTCAGCACCAAGGATGGAGAAAATAGAAGTGTATTGAACGGAGGATTCCGCTCCTGGCTGTGACATTGGAGCCATCTGCTGTGTTGGGACTGGCTGCTCTGCTACTCCCGATTTTTCCCAAGGAACAGATCGTATTTTTCCGTCATTCAAATGGAAAATCTACCAGTCCATTTTTCTATCTCCTGTTCCTACATGGCAGGATAGAACCACTATCATAGAGGTCCTCACACCATAAAACTTTTCTGCAAACAAATACTTGCTGTGGAAGCAGAGACTCTCGCTGCGGTGTGGGTAGAGGTGAATGTTCACCTCTCATTGCTCAGGATGCTGTTTTAAAGTGAAGTTATAACTGAGACTATTTGTGTTCTTCAGCTCTCTTCCTCATGTTGCCTTCAAATATTATTATGCTCTTTATGATGTTCATAATGGTAAGTATTGTAACAGTTCAGTAGAAAACTTAATACGCAATATTTCGAGGCCAGCACGGAGTAGATATGTTATACTGGGGAAACAGCCATGCCTTTGGATGGGTTATGTTGCGTTTTACACTTGTTTTCTGAAGTATCGAGCTTTTGAAGAGCATTGCTGAGACCTTTCATTTAATCCTGAACTGGGCATAGTACTACTTGCCAACAATAATATGGAGATATGATCAGGGTGGTGCTGACATGCATTGACTTTCACCACTTGGATAAGAGGTGTTTTAAAAAGGCACAGAGTTAACATCAATGACATAAATAGTATTATTTTATTTAACTGTTTCTTGTCATTGCCAACATGGTCAAATTAGGCTAGATTTTAAGAACCATTTGATGCATTTGCAGACTGCGCTGTTACTGGATTCGGTACGTTTGTCCACACAAGCCCTGTCTGCGTTTTTGAAGGCCTTAGCCTTGTGATCCACACCATAAACACACACTTCTTCTTTGTGTTCAGACTCTAGGAAGCAAGATACCCTTCTTCAAGTACTGTAGTGTGTGGAGTTGGTATCTGACCTTAGATATTGAAATGATTTTCTGCTTTTTCAGTTGAGTGGTATAAATGGAAGCATAAAGTTTGCTTACTCTTGCTGAATCTGTGATACCAACTAATTTGGCATATTCACAGCGGATCAGTCTATTCAAGCAGACACGAGTGCTTCGTTTTATGTGATTTGGAATATTTATTTCAGATTAGATTTAGTCTGGTCTCAAACTAAAACAACTTTACTGTCCTTGTGGGTTTAAGTTTTCTGAAGTGAAAAAGCAATTAGTGCATTCTAGAGATGCAGATACCATTTCAGCCTGTTGTACCTCTTGAGCATTAGAACATTTTTGGATATGGAGCCTCGAGATGCAGGTGTAACGTTCAGATGAAAAAAAAAGTCAAACTTTCAGTTCTGAGTACTTTTTGATTGTTTTTTCTGTGGCAGTATTCCGCTCCTTAATGAATGTGAGCAATTTGATCCATTTGGAAGCGTGAAGACACAAAAGTGAAGCTGCAGGACCCTAGATGTGCTTCTGAATGCAGTGGCAGCAGATACATCTGTGAACAGACTGCCCCTAGTGGTCTCCTCCTGTGTCACGGCTATGTGCTTGTGCTTGGATTTGGTGCCTAGAGGCTCCTGAATGGTTAAGACAGATTTATTCTAACCCAGGCAGAAATGAGTGCTGCTGACTAAATTGTATATGATCAAATGAAGGAAAAGGCCTGCAAGCCTGGCCCTCACCTTCAATATAAGTTTTCCGTTTTCCAGTGAAATGTATCGTGAGACATCTTAATCTCCTTAACTCATAAATGCTACTAACACAGTCACCTCAAAACAACTGAATAACAAGCTTCTTTAATAAGTCTCAAAGTTGAATAGCTAGTTGAATAGCTAATTTTGTTAAGGCATTAGCCAGCAACGGTCTAGTTGAATTTCAGCTCTTTTTTGCTGTGGTATTGCTGGCAATCAGCTTGATATCATACACCTTAAATTGGTTCTGTGTATGGGAGAGCTGCAAGTCCCATTTATAGTATCTTTCCTTTGAACAAAAACAATGTGAGATAAATTGTTTTGCTAACTGTTGGAGGTATCGGTGTGAGATGCATGCTTTATATTTTTAATCCTTTGTTATTAGCTGTTACTAGTTGATATCTTTAAGACCATTTTTTCACGTGATTACTTTTCCTGGATGGCTTTACTTTTTCCATTGTAACAAGAATAAAACCTTTTTTCTCTCAAGTAATTCTCTAGCCTGCAAGAAACCATTGAATGTCTTAGTGAAAGGGTCTTTATATGTCTTTATGTGAGTACCTTTTTTTTCCATTAAACTGGTGCATATCTAGATACTGTAAATGTCATTTGGATTCTTAAGGTTGTCAAAAATGAACAGTTTGTTTCTTCTTGCTGTCTGAAATTTATCTGACCAAATGAAGTTCAACATAAAGCACAGACAGGTAATGAAAACAGCTATTATGCAGGTAGAAAATCTGTGATTAATTAAGTGGGCGGCATCTGGATGTGACCAGAATCTATTTGTGAAGGGCTGTTAAATAGCATCAAAGATTTGTGAGCATTAGGTCTGTGGACAGCAGGAAATATTTGAAAGCCAAAGTAGGATCAAATGTTTGGGTAAAAATTATGGTTATAGCTAACCACAAATCAGGCGAGAGCCATTAGAATGTTGTTTGTTATCCTGTGGTTGAATGTAAATTCTCAACATTGCTCCTTTGATTTGTAAAGCAAATGAGGGTTAGGCTGCGACCTGAAGGCATGTGAGAGACATTAACGTAAGACAAGCAGGCTGTACTGTCTTTGTTGAGCTCTGTCTTTGGAACTTTTCCGGAGGTATCTCCTGCTCCACAAGTACAAGTGTGCTTCCTCACTGTTGAACACCCTGTTTATTTTGTTTCCACTGAAGGACGTGCGCCACCGAACCTCACACTTTGGTTTGTACACCTTAAGTACCCCATACAGTAAAACACCTAAAAAGCTGGCTCTGGGCGTGATGTGCTTGCTGTTCTGTGAGGATGACTTCCAGGAGGGTGGGCTCTGCAGTCTTTCTGAGGGCTGACATTAGGGTGACCAGCCTGCAACCAGGCCTCAGGTTGTCCTTCTTGACCTTAACCAAGATGGATGTGGCGCTTGCTTTTTCCAATCGTTGGGCATTGCCACCGATCACCACGACCTCAACTGTGACGTCATCCGACTCCACTGGCGCTCTTGGTTGCATCTCCTCTGGTCCCAAAGATTTGTGTAATGTAAAATTTTCTTGATTTTTCTCTGCTCATTTCCACAACTTCAGTGGGAGTGACTCATTTTACACAAAAAGACAAAAAAAAGTGAAAAAAAAATAGAATATATACTTCTATTTGATACACTTAAAACCAAAAGTCATTTAAATGTGTTAGTAAATTTTGGACTGTGTAGACCATGGAATTGACATAATTCTGCCTTGTCAAGTCGATAAAGACTCCTGTGACTTGGCAGATTTCCAGGTGATGTCAACTTTGAAGTCCTCCTTTTGAGGAAAGACAGCAGGATTTGGATTAAAATATTTATTTATGATTGATGAATGAAGTCCACCTGGTCTCCAAACAAGGAGAGCAGATGATGCAAGAAAAATGAGTATGAGAGCTTCTCATTTGTTTCAGTTTTGTATGACATTTTATTTCAGGTTAAAATACCTCCCAGAACAAAAGAAATCTTTGGATTGACTGATAAATTTTAACAACATACTACTGATAACAAAATAGCGGTGGTTGTTACTCATGTAGTAGAGGCTAGTTTGAAAAGAAGAGCAATACAAACTTTGTGTTTATGTGTAAGAAATCAACTTTTTATTGCATGGATCTTCTACATTTTGATAATCTACACAAGGATTATAAGTGCCACCTTGTGGACAACATTATTATTCTTGTATTTGGTTATGGGACACAAATTGGTGAGGTAGGATGGTAAAATTTACTTTCAAATTCTGTGACAGAAGTTAGTTAGGTTTTTTTTGGGCATCAGAGGATTTTGATTAATTGTATTTTCTAGTACTGTTAATTGATGTTCTGAGACTTTACCTTCTTAATTAGTTTATGAGTATCCTGTAAGAATAATAATCTAGAGAAGTATATAAATATATTTTTTTTATATAATATATGTAAACAATAATCTATTTAATAATAATCTCTGAAGTCATATTACCATTGGCTTCAATGGCTCTGAATAAAGCCAAACTCTCTAAAATCTTTTAACATTCCTAGATTAATAAGAAAAAAACACTGTTTCCCCTTAACTTTAAAAAGAATGTAGGAGCATGCAGGGACAGATACATTCTGTGTTTATTTTTTACTTATCACACGTTACTAAGAGCTTCAAGACTGCAGGTTTTGAACCACTGTTGGTTGCAGCATTGCCTCATGACCTACGGTAACATGTAGGTAACAACTGCACAGTGCAAGCTTCCACTGCTTAGGGGAAAAATTAAAGTTGTGCATTTCATAGAGTTTATAGACTATCCAGAGCAATAAGAATTTACTTACTCTCTTTTCTAGTCAGTAAGCAAGCTGCATTGCTCAAAGCAGGTCCTTTTCCTTTGACTGGAACTTGGAGTAGTAAGGTAGTTTGACAGCCAGAGGAAAAAGAAATACTGATTTGGTCAGTCTTGTCTACAGGAGCGACAAGGGCATGCTGATCCGTAGGAGAAGGTGAACCTGGAGCTGGGAATCCTAGCAAACCAGTCAGGCCTTACCGAAAAGGGGGCACGTCCCCAATTCCAGCGCAAGCAGGGCAGGTCTGCTGCTGGTTGCCAGACTCAGCCAGCAGTCCCGATGTCAAGGCCGGTCCCTAATGATGAGCTAGATTCTGTGCCAAGACAGAAAATCAAGCCAGCAGGTCAGGACCAGGGTCAGAATCAGGGTGGTACAAGGTCGGTCACAGGCGTACCTGCAGCGTAGCTCAGAGACGGGTGGTGAGACCCTGACCTTGGAAGCACCTCCTGGGAAAGGGAGGGCAGGAGGCATCTCAGCTCCGTGGCTCAAGGCTGGATGGCTGTGTTATGAAAGTTAGCCTTGAGCCGGGGCAGCTGACCTCCCCAGAGTGGTACACAAGATCCGAAACAGGGAATAAACAAAACTCAGCTTTGTCTTGTTCAGAGCCTGGGAAACCAGGCTAAAGAGGCTTTATGTTGCAGCTGCCAAGCTCTGGTTGTAGTTTTTCTGGACACCATCCTAGGGAGTCCAATGCCAGAATTTCTAGCCAGTCCTGCTCTGACTACCAGATGCAGCTGCAGCCCTGAAATCTCCGAGGTGCTCACACTGTGTTTAGGGAGCAGGAAAAAGAACCCATCTGCTTTCCTGGCCAAAGCCCCTCTTTGTAAGCCTGCTCTCGTCATGTGGTCCTTACATGTGTCTCAGGTTTTGCAATGTGGGCTGAGTTACCAAACCATGTTACCCAGTTTCTATGAGACTGATGTTGATTTAACTGGAACTGAACCTAAGCAGCTTCAGGCCCAGAACTGGAAACCTGAAATGAGCCAAAAAACATTCTGGTTTCACTTGCTGCTTCTCTGGTCTTCTATGTTTAGCTTCCCAAGACCTTATTCAACCTAATTATTTGCCCAGTTTTACTGGTTTTGGTTGCAGTGGATTTGACTCTCAATGATGGGCATGATTGCCCAGCTCCTCCTGTTCTCGCTGGTGGTTTTCCATAGCTTCCACCATTGTGTTCCAGTCTGTGTGTTAAATGACATCAGTATTTTCTGTGTTGCATTGGGGACCAGTGTGCTTGGTGCTGTTTTGTGGGATCAGCGAAGAAGGAATTGATGCAAACCAGGTCTTCAAATCAAAAGAACTTTAATAAAATGACTTGCCTAGAAGTTGCTTTGTCAAAAGGCTAAACTGGATTATATGTGTGCATCTAGATGTTGTCTTAGCCAAATGAGTATTTGATGGATGAGTAACTGCTCAGTAAAGCAGCAAAGCTGGTGTTTGGATTTCATGCTTTATTAAAGGTGGGTGTAGCCTTTGCTATATTAGTTTAAATCTTGTATCAGTTCTTAGAGACCCCTGAGATAAATCCTGTAGTTAGTTACAGTTCTGTTTATGTGAGAGAAAATGCTCTAAATAACAAGTAAAGGAGTCCATATGCAGTTTGGCCTTAGGAGCATATGTGCAGTTTTGTTTCAGAAATTGCAAACAAGTTCTGTGAATAGGTGACAGACAGGGGAACAGGTATCACCCCTAGAAAGGCATGGAAAAGCTGCTCAGCCTTACCGGGGAAAGCACAGGTCACCTCTGAGACAGCGACGCAGGCGTGGGTGGCTCTTTACGCTTGGAAGGCAAGATCGTAATGAGCGAACTAGTATGCAAGAGAACTCCCCAGAGGGCTAATATTCACTGCTTTAGCTTGAAACCTCTGGCATAGAGAGGAAAAAAAAGTCATGTGTGTTATAGACAATAATATTTACATACTAAATGCTTTGCTAAACAGTCATTAACAGTGTTTGCAGGTGTGAATTTAACACTGAGGTGGATAAACCTGCCAGGTAAATCGGGATTGATAAAACAAATCTTCTGGTTCTGGCTGCAACACGATGGTAATTTCCAGTGGCAAAAGTGTGAAAGAGATTAAGGTATCTGTGAAGCAGCCACTGAGTATAAAAGGCTATCGGTGATAGTGTTAAAATATTTTTTCTTCGTATCATCTAGCTTTTTATGGTTGTCCTGATGGGCTTGAGGTTTGTTTAGCTTAAGATGAAATTTGAGGACTAAACAGTAGAATCATAAACCAACTGAGAAAATGAACACCATTATATTCCTTCAGAGTTCAAGACCTTTATAAGACTAGATGCAGGCAGAGAGTCCCCGCGGAGACCTCCTAAGTTACTGTTGGAGGTGAAAGGGCTTTGAAAGGCCGTTAATCATGCTGCCTTTGTGGGACAATGAATCCCACAACTTTAAGCTGAAAATCTTCCGCACTGACAAAGTGCCATGAAGTAAATCGTGATTTCAGCAAGCTATTCCTGGTTAATCAAGAACGGGAAGTTACACTTTTGTATCTCTTGTGGATGGCATTTCGCTGGAGACTAGAGCTCGTTCCTAGGCCCACTGATTTCAAAGGGAGTCTTCCCACTGATTTCAGTGGGATGTGGATCAAGAGTAACTAAGGTAATACACACATGTTTCTTCATGAAATAAATACTGTTGGAAAATCTTGCCACTTAGGGCACATATACTGTGCTTATTAAATGTGTGTGGAGCAGGGAGGGGGGGAATTAGAAGAGATTCAGAAGAAAACATTCTTACTAATCCTTTTAAAGCTCCCTGCCATATTCTTGGCTCAAGAATATTCTTGGTGTTCACTCAGCTGAGCGTGTATAGACTGTGGTCCCTGAGTGAGACATTTTAAACAAAGGTAATGCACCATCTTTTAGCACAATCGCACTGCAAGGGAGCTAAAAAAAAACCCTCCGAAAGGTCCAGTGTCCACTAGATGTGACATTGTGAGGAGGTGTGGAATGTTGAAAGGATGAGAGTTGGACACTGCAGCCAACTGACCGCTGGTGAGAAAATAAAACCCCAGCCAGCTTTTGGAGCTGAGCAGCTGTATCCTGTGACTGACTTCATCCCTGCATGGTTTTTGAATGGGAAGGAGAAAGAGGAATCCATTTAAGGACAAGATGCACGAAGGAAACAAGTAGTATGGTTAGGAAAAATAAATGACTCTTAAATGGTTCCGATGATCACCTCAAACATTTAAGGTGTGGAATTAAAATAAAGCCAAAAATCACCCAACAGCGTTTACTTCACTAATACATTAAGTTGAAAAAATATTACATTCACCAAGGAGAAACTGCAGTTTAATTAGCTTGTGTCTCGGCTCTCTTTTACATTTTTCCTCTTTGCCTTCCTCCCTTTTCCTCAGCCATCTCTCTAACCATTTGCAGTTAATTTGAATGGTGGGATTCCAGTATTTTTTGTAAACACAAATGACCGTGTACATGTTCAAAGACATTTTTAAGCTGTGGTAACTAGATCAGCCTGTATTCTGTATCCATTTGAAATGGAGCATATGTTAGCAGCCAGAAGAAAAGAAAAAAACATTACTGAGTCGTTAGTGCCCTAAATAATGTAAGTAGTCTATCAATGAGCAGCAACAGGAGGGAGGCGGTACTGGTAGAAGACAGAAATGGCTAAGATTGACCCTCCCTTCCCCTCATGCAGTGAGAAACAAGATGTTGCTGATAGCGTAAAAAGTGGTAAAATGAATAATACCAGAAGTATGCAATGAGATGTTCTCGGGATCAAGAGAGCACCAAGAGAAGCTCTGTGGGTGTTAGATGACTGTTCCTCCTAAGGCCTCTTTTAGCTGCAAAGATTCCTACAGATTTCACCGAACTTAGTTGAATCTATATAGTATATTCTGAACTTCAAGTACTGGAAGGAGAGCTTCCTAGAAAGCCAATGTCAATGTTTGTTCTGTAAGTTAAGGTAATTTATATTGTTCATTGTACGTTTGTAGAAGCAGAAAATACAAGTTACTAGAAGAGCATTAGAAATGTAGTTAATCTGCTACTGAAGTGTCATTCCTACAGGTCACTGTTCTACAACTGGAGTCTAGTTAAGAATTCAGTTGATGCACAAACCAGAAAGACATTAGTCTCACATTCCCATAGCTGCATTGGCCCTACAATGCTGGGGAAAATGAGACTCTTTTCCTGGTTTCTGCATCAACAGAGTTTCTAACTTCATTCCACTTGCAAAACAACTTTCTCAAGGAGTGACACGTCAATAGGAGCTTCAAGTTTGGATATGGGGAAGCAAGTAAAATTAGCAGTATAATGGAGACATGGTCTGGGACTTACGTCTGGAAGGAGTTTGGGGTTCTCCCACAGACTTCCAGTGGGACTGCAGGTTGTTCGAGCAATCTTATCCTTTCAGATTCAAAAACAATCTGAAAAGGCAGCTACTTATTCACCCCTTCTCCTGGCTGTGTCCGCGGGTAACTGATTTGTGGCCCCTGAACAGCTGAATCATCGTCCCTGTGTTGGTTGGGACTTTGTTGTGAGTGATAGTGGACTGTGGTGTTCGGAGGGCGGCTTGATAGTCTGCATCTGTATGTGTTGGTTGTAGGGTTTTCTTTGTCAGACGCCCTGGCCTTTCCAGCAGATGTATTCTGCTGTGGGAGATGGTGTTGTGACATCTCGTGGTGCTGGGTGGGTCAGCAATGCCATGTATTTACAGGGGTTTGAGGAATGTCTTGTCTCTCGTGCCTGGGTACAACGGTGCCTGTAACAGCAGGCCCTGATTCAGGCATTTCTGTGCTTTGCGTAAATAAAACCAAATTTTATTCTGAGGAATACAGAGGTTCTAATTATATGTAGTTACTTTTCTGCTTTTTAATAACTTAAAGATAGTGCTGTCTGATTCAAAGTATATTAAGTATCTTCTGCTTATCTGAAAAGGGTTTCTTGAGGATCTGGAGCTTCCCCTCTAGCCAACTCAAATTCAAGCCTCTATTCTAGAAGCAAATAGCATGTGGTTTGTCTGTATGCTACTTAGCTGCCAACCATTCCAACTGCTCGTGCACATGCAGTCACAAATTCCTACATAGCTATGCGTAGACCATAACTCGTATGAAAATTACTGGACATCAAATCCCTTCCTTGGCTTGCTGATGAAGTGCTTTGTGTGTTGTCACAAACCAGAAGCTAATTTTATCTTAGAGATAAGTTATTTTTTAATGAAACTGTTACAAAAATACACAGCAGCACTGTTTTTGTAAAAATACAGTTATATTCCTGGTGAGTGAAGAAGTCTCAAAGTTAGCATCTCAGCTCTTGGGAAGCTGGTTTACATCTTGTCCAAACGGTTGCCTCACCTACGTGTCCTGGGGGCAACGCTGCATTTCTAATGTGCAAGTTCAATTGTGTCCATTTCATTACTGGTTGAATTACTAAGATAACATCTTCCCATTTCTGTTTGAAAGGCTGGGGAAATAAAAGCATCAGACTGTGCATGGAGAAGATATTGATGTGGCAAGAAAAGCTCAGTCTACTGTAGAATTTGGCTAGAATATAGGAAGCTGTTATTAAAACGAGGATGAAAGAAGGTCAAAGATGATTCTCTTGACAGCACCAACAGTGTAGAGCAGGAGTTAGTTAAAACGTTAAGGCTTCAGCGTTTTGTATAGAAGACCAAGAATGACGGAAGAATTATCTTCTTGTTTACATGCTTTTATCACCTTTCAACTTTACCCTAAGTGGCTCTAATATTCCCTTTATTTATCTGTTAAGAGTCTTGGCTTTTTTCCTTTTTTCTGTTAAATTGCTGCTGTATTTGTAGCTTATTACGACATCTTTCCTGACTTTCCGCTTTAGCGTGATCATAGATTTTGGGAATGATTTCTTTGTGCTCAAATGAGCACTTTTTTGGAAGACCTAATAAACAAGTTCAGGAAAATTTTTAGAATTTAGGAAAAGCCAGATGAAACTAACTTTAAAAACATTTGTAATGTTTTCCCTCTTTTTACAATTATTTTCCTCCTCCATTGTTCTCAGAGATGCCATAGTTTATTTAATTTCTTTTGGAAGGAGATACTAGGTAAGTGTAGAAATGTTTTCTTCTATGGACTTCAGGACGGGTATCAGGACAGTATGAATGCTGGAAATGCCAATCTCCTGACATTTGGATCAGTCTGTGATACCTAATCAAAAAGATATATAGACGCCATTCATCCCATCTTTCTTACCTGAATGTCAATGAGAAGCTAAATATAAATTCTGCAAAATCCTAAATGAGACCTAGTAAGTGTCATTTAAATGTCTCAAAAATTCAGCCAGATTACATATATGATAGTACTACCTTTATGATTTATCAGCTAGTATTCCTACATGAAACCCCTCAAATGTCTTATCTGATAGAATTTCAAAATACTTTATCAAATGGTCTTTGTTAAAGGCTTAAGAATGTGGGCAGTCTACTTCATTTCTTGCAGTCGCTGGTAGGAGAATATGTAACCTCTGTGTTGAATTTCTCATGTCGTGTATCCTGGTTTGGATCTTAATCCTGGCTTGTTAATTTAGAGTCCTTGTGAGGTACCCATGAAAAGTTTCTGTAGAGTATTTTAGCTTCTGGGTTAATTAATTAATCTCTGCTGCTTCTTAGTTGCCCTTAATGTATACATCTGATGACTATATGGTCTCTGCCTTAGGTGTCAGACTACATAAGAATAGTTCTTACTCAGTTCACGCTTGAGTCTCATTCTCTGTACACTGCACAATCACCATTCTAGATCTCTTTTCAGATTTAAATAATATATTACTAAGAATAATCTGTTGCATTTTGTAGCTGCTAACAGTACAAAGGAAACTAGGTAACAGCAAGTGAGAGCTAAATATTAAGAGCGAAGCACCCAGACACACTTACAGGATGTCTTTTTTCTTTTAAATCTGTCTTTCTATTTTCAACATGAAATAATGGGACAGGATATGTGTGCTAAGGTTAATCGTTCCATGTGTTGGTAATGCTTCATGGATTATCCATTTGCCTTTGGTAGTTTTGTAAATGCTTTAAAAAGTAAATGCAGTTAACCCCCAGAGATCACCCACAATGCTAATAGTTAATCTCAATACTTATAGAAGAGAATCACCTAAGTTGGAAGAGGCCTTTGAGATCATAGAGTCCAACCATCACCCTAACTCCCAAAACCACCCCTAAACCACGTCCCTCAGCACAATGTCCACCCGTCTTAAATACCTCCAGGGATGGTGATTCCAACACTTCCTGGGCCGCCTGTTCCAATGCTTGATAACCCTTTCGGTGGCGAAATTTTTCTAATATCTGTCCTAAACCTCCCCTGGAGCAACTTGAGGCCATGTCCTCTTGTCCCATCACCTGTTACTTGGGAGAAGAGACTGACCCCACCTGGCTACACCCTCCTCTCAGGCAGCTGTAGAGAGCGAGGAGGGCTCCCTCCCCTCAGCCTCCTTTTCTGCAGCCCAAACAACCCCAGTTCCCTCAGCTGCTCCCCATATGGCTTGTGCTCCAGAGCCCTCCCCAGCTCCGTTGCCCTTCTCTGGACACGCTCCAGCACCTCAATGTCTTTCTTGTCGTGAGGGGCCCAAAACCGAATGCAGTATTCAAGGGGGGGCCTCACCAGTGCAAAGTACAGGGGGATGATCGCTTCTGTTTATTCCACAGAGCAGATGGAAGAATACATGTATTTTTGGTGGCTAAATCAGTGATACCAAGTTGGGGGAGATGTAGTATTGCTCAAGCAGAACAGCAAATACGATGGCTCCCGTGAAGCTCTGTTTCATAGGACAGTGGCATATAAATCTTAATTAGCAGTAGCCTCAGCAATTTGTGGAACTAGGATTTACTGATAATAAACAGTGTTAAAGCAGGTCTCCCACCAGTAGCCAAGTATTCTTCTGCTACCTACTTAACTTGTTTAGTGGTGTTTTAGGTCATGCATTCTCACATTCCCCTGCCTAACATTTCTTTAGCAGCTGTATCGGATGTGGTACATCCATAGCTGTCCCTGACCCTTTTCCTTAATTTTTTTAGTTTTACTTGAGTATGACTTTTAGTAAATATTTTATTCTTCTGCATTCTAGCTCCATGGATGCCCAGACTCCAAATTACTTATTTATTATAACTTTTAGCTAACTACCGGTTGATAGGACTGATTTTTATAGTTAATGGTGTTAATATACTACAACTCATACCTGTGGCTTTCCTACCCGATAGTACAATGCAGCTAAAGCAATGGAAGCAGGTTATTGTCATGTTGTATTATTTATGCCATTCTACCACATAGATCACCATTTTTAATAGAATCATTTAATGCTGAGATTGTAACATCTGTTTCCCATTTCAAGAATCAGCACGACATGTTTTCAAATGCCTGGCACCAGCCCCATTCTATTGTATACATAGTCCTAATTCCCTGTTAAGTCCGCCACTGAGTATTTCATCCAGATTGTCCCTTGTTTCTCTCAAGGGTTTTTATTTAAATTAATGTTGGCATTCAGTTGGCTGTAATTCTTGAGTAGTGTCTTTCATTCAAACTTGTAACTTGAAAGAGTTTCTTGAACCACTTTGCAAAAGAGTTGAACAATACAGAAGATGTGTAGATAGTGCAAGTCAAAAGTACCTCTTCTAAGAAACAGCACTTTGCAAGAAAATGTTTTAAGGGACAGATGTATTCTAGACCTCTTCATATCAATAGCGAAGGAAGAGCTTGCCGTAGTCCTGTCTAAAATCCTTTTGGTGGGCAAAATGCATTTACTTTTGTCTTATCATCTCATATTCACAGTCCTAGTACTTCTGCATTCATAGTAGGAATGTTGTGTGTGATGTGGCTCGAAAAGTGGCATCTGCTTTTGGATTCCTTAAATATGTGTTGCATGATGAAAAACAGTTGTGAATTCTTCATTGACCAGAGCCGCCTTTCACCATTGTGAGAGCGTACTGAGCTGTTAAGTTGGGTGTTAATGTATTTGGCACCCACTTTACCTTCCAGGGTTGAACAAGGAGACTGTCTCAGATTCAGACCTATCTGCTTTTCTGGCAGAATTTCTGATCTTTGTATCTATTGACACAGTTAAGACTTACTCATGTTCCACAGCAAATGTTGGAAGGAACACTCACCGTGGATTCCAGTTTGTATCACTTCTTTCCTTAACATCATTTTTTCTCGCTGCTGTATCACAGTGTATTAGGCAATGTGATAAGGGCATTTATGTTTGCTGTGTGTACATGTGCTTAAATGTAATGAATAACGCAGCCTGAGAGAAGTTAGAAATTGGTTCTTTTTTTTATGTGAATGTACATTAGGCAAGTAGTAAGGTGGTAGTACTTGTTAAATTTATAGTCACAACAGGGGGAAAAAAAAAAAGAAAACATGCTGAATTATCTGTTCAGTACAGTTGCATGGATTCTATTTTTGTTTAATTTGGGTGAATTGTGTTTACCAGCCTAGCTCTACAAGGATGGCTACCATTACAAATCTCAGCACAGCTTCAAGCAGCTGTTTAAAAGCAGAAAGAAAACAGAATCGGCTTGCCAGAAAGGTGTTTCTTTCATCTTCCCAAAATTACTCTGGACCACGGCCCAGGACAGCTTAAGTATTGAGTCCTGGACCAGTAACAGGTGCCTGATCCAATGCGTCGTGACCTGTCGGTGCTGGAAATCTATGCTTTATACGGTTAGAGAGGGAGAGTCCCATAGAATACGTGGGACACAGGCCTGCTACATGATATCCGTGCTGGATCTGTAAATATTAGAGAGTACAGAGTCCTTTTTATACGCCTGCCTAAATGGTATTAAGCAAATGTCAAGGTTTTCTAGAATGTGTTAGTTATAACTGACCTCTTCCTCTGAAATGTACGCAGTATCCATCTTTAAAGCACGTAATTTCCATGGAAGTCTCTCAGTAGATGGTGCAGTAAAGATATTTAATTTTTCTTTCAAAAATTGTGTTTTGTTGCTGAATACCTGTGTTGCTGGTATGTAAAATGCATATATGTGTGCACTTTGCGTAAAAAATATAGTTTATTTATATCTTACTATTTATCATATTTATTATCTTACTTATCTTGTGTTACTTATTATCTTACTACTTATTTATATACTTGTGGTTCTGCAGCATTTTCCTCATTGTCAGTTGTTGATTCCAGATTATTAGGTCCTTGTCTCCAGTAGTTCATTCTCTGTATCTTTCTCAGTCATTTCTGTCAAAGAGCATTTAAACATTACAGGCACTTTTTGTGACACAGGCTCCTTTTACCCTATATGGTAAGAATTGCAAATAGCACAGCCAAAGATTGACAGTTGGTTTGTGTGTCAGTCACCGTTTGACTAAGAATGACATGTGAATTTAGGGCAGGTTTGATATTTATTCCCTACAAAGGAATCCCGTTTGTACTGATGGGTTATGTTTCTTCTGTGAGAAATAGTGGTGTTAGCCTGACCCACAGTAGCTCTGCATTATGGTCTCAATGAATAAAACACACTTTTCTCTATTCTCTTTTATTTGCTAAGAGGAAGAAAATGGTATTAACCTGTCTTGGACTCAGTAGTGCTGGATAACACCATTAAACATTTATGCTAGCAACCCATATTGTGTAACACCTCATATTTGAAAGGATTCCCTCCATAAAACAACTTGCTGGCAGTGGAAATTTCCTGAAAGTCACTGTGTAACACAGAGTGATGCTAAGTACCACTGCATTTCCATCCAAAACATATATGGCAGAGACAGTGTAAATACTCTCAGCAAAATAGCCTTCAAGGAGGACTAGTGCAGAGATTAATCAGTCGTTGGGCACAGCTGTCTTAAATTTAGATCACTCACGTTTTTCAGATTGTTTTAGCAGGTCTGAAATCACATTGTATGGTTTGGTATAGTGACACACATAATTCTCCTGTTTAGGCAAATGTATTGTTTTCTTAGTAATAAAATGCATTTTGAGGCAAAACACAAAAATCGAACTTGTAGATGATTTTAAAGACTTACACCGAGCAATGCAAATGCAAGATGTTAAATCAAGTGATTCATTTGAATCCAGAATCACTTTGAAATCGTGCAACGATCTGCTCACACTAGATTGGATAGGATGGAAGAGATTTTTAGTTACCAGGTTATCCCATCGTGAAACACCGAGTGCTCGGGAATCTTCTTCATTCTCTTGCTTCGTGACTGCAAACAGGTATCGCTGTCAAGCTCTGTATGATCCTGGCAGTGATGGGTTCGATGGTTTTATCTGTATTTCTTGGATAGTCATAAAAAAGATGTTGGGTGTTAAATATTTATGTTGGAGCTAAGCAGGCTCTGGCTTGCAGTTTAGAACATTTCTCGCAGCAAGGGCCAAGCGGTAATATTGGGAATAGGAAAGAAATGTAGCGGTGCCAAGGCTCAAGATACTCCCTATGTTGTAAGTTGGTGGTATCAAAAAATTCTCTTTCTTCACCCTCTTAGTTGGATGTTTGCTTCCGGGAGAGCAAATAAATTCACAAGTTTTTGACAGATAATTAAAACAATAATTAACTGGTTTTTTCATCAAAAGTTGTGCAAGAATTTGCAAGTAGTTTTGACAATTTGAAATAATAGAACAATACTGTGTCATTTATTTTGAATGTTTTCCATCAAATTACTACATTTCATAGAATGTAATAAGCTGCTTCTGCTGGCTCACGTGGTATTTCATTCTTATCTGAATGAGACTGAGAAGTTCTTTTTTGCATATGCCAGTTAATCATATAGGCAGATGATAAATGTTTGTCATAAATGTTATTTAAAGTCTGTAAATATAAAACAGCAAGGTCAAAGAACAGACGTGTTTCTGTAGGAGAGGCAATAGTCTATTCAGTATGTGCACTTCTCAAGTGCAGTAAGTTGGAGAGATTTTTTTTCCTGGTTTGTGTCAAATCTTTAACATTTTTTTCTGCCTTTTAATTCACATTATTTTAAATTATATAAGTTTTTTTTAAACTACCCTGTCCAAATAGGTGTTACCGGGCGGGTTGAAGATTTTCTGCTCAGTGAACAGGAGGATCGCTCTGTAACTGTCTAGCAGCAGTAGGAGGACTGTTTAGAAACCTCTTTTGGTGGGAATAGGCTCAGTGTTCAATTTTAGAGGAGATTAAGAAAACACTTTATATATAGATAGTTCTGCTTTTGTAAAAAGCCCGTTTTGGATCATAACAAAATCATAACTCTTCACCTCTTTTCTGACTAGCAGCCGCAGGAACTGTATTTTTAAGAGGTTCTTTTCTTTCAGCCGAGGAGGGTGTGATCAGAGCGATCAATGCATTGGGGTTCTTTGGCGTCTTCTTGTATTTTTGGTAACAGGCTGTGAAAACTTGTGGGCTAACCTGAAATCCTCAAGTCTCCAGGCCTTCTGTTTTTTATTGCCTTTTTGCACAGAGAAGAACAAGGGAAGAAATTGCTGCAATGCTAATTCACAAAATCTTTTCAGGACTGATTGTTCTCTGAAAGTCATACTGTCCTTGGTTGTTATATCCGAAATCTGCAGTTGTGAGATCTTGGAAAAAGACATCTTATTTTATTTTGCAGAGCATTGGCTGTGACGACTATCTGGGTTCTGACAAGGTGATTGACAAGTGTGGAATATGTGGAGGGGACAACACTGCTTGCAAGGTTGTGTCTGGAGTTTTCAAACACACGCTAACAAATCTTGGCTACCACAAGATAGTGGAAATTCCTGAAGGAGCTACTAAAATCAACATTACTGAGATGTCAAAGAGCAACAACTATTTGGGTAAGTTGCATCTCAGTGAGTAAAGCATTCTTTGTGCACTACTGCAACTGGGTGGAGGTGACACTAGGAAAGGCCACCTAAGCAGTGTGAAATAGATGTCAAGAACAAGAGAGGAGAAGGGTGGGGGGAATCATAAACCAGGCTTTTCGATCAGAACTAACTGGTAATTTGTAATTCTGGCTTGATCTCGCGTGACAAACACCATAGACCTGTTACCATCTGTTTACCTGTCCGGCCGCCTTGGCTTTGGTGGTTCCTATTAGTCTTTCTGCTGTGGTGATTATACTTCTCACATCGTTAACCTTCTCTGAGCGGTCAAGAATCCAGCCAAGCGGCATGCTCCTTTACGTGAAGTGTATCGAGGCTGCTCGAGGAGAAAAGAGCATCTTCTGATTGCCTAAAAATTTTGGTTCTTTTAAAGTGAACTCTATCGAATCTATCAAAATCTGTCAAAATCCTGTTAAGATAATGTGATGTTGAGGTGGTATCCACGGAATGCAAGGTCATTTGTACAATTTTTTATTCTGAAGCAGGTCCTTAATTCAAAACCATAGAGGGTCCTGGAATATTTCTGTTAATGTCATAGCATCTTGTGGTGTGTTTCTAGATCTGTCTAATGTGCTGCAAATTAGAGATGATACGGAATTTCTGCAGATCTGTGTCTGTCTTGCGTGCATTTGTGAACTGTGCCATTCCCTGTTGTAAGCTCTCATGTTCCCAGGTTATAAAGCTTTTAGTTCGCCTGCGTTTCTGCTTCTGCTTTGAAGCCAATTCTGCTGAGTGGAGAGAGGAGAGTCAGTTAAGATTTGTAAAACCTACCTCTCGCCCTTTAATTTGTCTTCACCTGTCAGTCCATCCTCAGAGCTGTCTTAAAGCTGACCGTAGCAAAGAAGAAAAATGGAGCGGCATGAGACCTTTCTTGCGAGCTTGGTGTAATTACTACTAGAACGACCTAGCTGAACTGGAAGTTTCAGGTCCTGGTACTCTTGTTTAACAGGTGCTTTATCTCGCTTCTGGCTGGTAAGCATCTCAGCTACTGCTCCAGTACAAGAGGCTGCTGAGACCCTGGCCCAGGTTGCCCAGAGAAGCTGTGGCTGCCCCATCCCTGGAGGTTCAAGGCCAGGCTGGACGGGGCTTGGAGCAACCTGGTGTGGTGGGAGGTGTCCCTGCCCAGGGCAGGGGGTTGGAATGAGGTGATCCTTAAGGTCCCTTCCAACTCTAACTGTTCCATGATTCTTTAAGAAAAGGAAAGTGCTCATTATTTAATTGCTTCTCTCCTCTCTTCTGCTTTCTTCTCCTTAATTCCTGCTGGAGTTGTAACCAGTTCTACGGAAATATTTACCTGTAGATCGGAGTTTAGTATGGGAAACAGTCTGAACTGTAATGTGAACTCTGTAATTTTACCAAAAAGTGACTCTTCAGAAGTGAAGAAATAATATAAGCTACTCACAGTCCAAGAAAACCAAATGTTCCGGACCTCTTACAGGGTGAACTTACCAGTTCTAATTTGCCTTGGTTTCATTCAGATGTATTTTTAACACACTGTATACACCTAGCATTCATTTTTTCATGTGAACAGTTTGTATAGAATCCATCAACACTAACATGTTTGATGATGAAATAAACCAATAATTCTATCTGAAGAGCTTCCATAGGTACTTGTACATTCGGTACAAAATGGCTGAGAACGCAGCTTACTTGGCAGGACAGTAAAAGTAGCCATGTTACTAATGTATCAAATCACAGAGCTGAATGTAATTTTTCTGTCGGATTTACATGCCAGCATCTGAAAACATATGGCAGAAAAAAAATCTCTTAATTCTATTTAAATGTCCTGAGCCACTTGAACATTTTTGGAATGGGCAGGATGGAAAAAGAGTAACATTCTTTGCGTAAAAATAACCAGGCTGTTGGCATGTATGGGAAAGTGGCAAAGTTTTCCTTTCCCATGCTACTCCTTATCTCCTTATCCCCTGAGCTCTTGGTTTATGCTATCATAATTTCTTTCTTTTTTTTTTTTTATCCATTTCATGTGTTTCATTTTAAAGCTGCTGGTGTGGATTTAGTCTGCTAAATTTGCCAGCTCCCTCCCCTGTTAGGAATTCTTGAGGCTGTAGTTCCAGCTAGAAGGACTCCAGGCTCTCCGCTTGCACTGTTACACAATAGACTCGGTTTATTGAGGCAGGTGAGTTGCACCAGGACAGGAATGAACATGTTCTAACAGATCAGAAAACTGAAACTGGGGAAAGGTTTATCAATGTAATATTGGACAAGTTAAATGGTAATTGGGAGGGGTTTTTTGGCATATTGGTGGTCACAAATTTCTCACTTGTAAAAGAGCATTCAAAATCTAGACATGCACGTTTTTGTAGAGCACGTAACACTGGTAGGGCTGGAAAGCTTGAAAACTCAGCTCTGTTACATACTGCTTTCTCTATATTTGTGGTAATAAGCAGGAATCTTGAAAAAATAAATTTAAAAAATCTTAAACTCATCCTTATGCTGCAGCAGCAGAAGGAAGACCAACCCAGCAGCCATTCCTGGGCCAAACCGAAGTTTCAGCTCCCTGTTCTTCCATAGTCCAGCTGCTGCCATCAGAGCTGCTTGTCAGCCGCGGTCATCTTGGTGCAAGGGGTGTAAGTTAGCTGCTTTTGGTTTCCTTTCACTTGGCACATTTTATTGTTTCTTCAGTGCAAAATCGTAAGTCAGCTCAAGGTCACTAAAACTTTTTTAGAAGATGACGGGAGACGCCTCTGGGAATCTGAGTTACCCGGCTTGCCTCTCTTCAGGTGTCTTGGGTTCCGTGTGGCTTCAGTAAACACTTTTTACAAAGCTCCCCACCTTTTCACTGCTTTATCAGAAATACTAAGCAAATAAGCAATCAGGAAAGTGCGTTTTCACAAGGAGGTATTTCTGTAAAATCAGGACGTACTGGAAAAAATGTGAGGTTTCTCACTCAAAAGAGTTTCAAACTCAGCTAAAAGTCAGCCAACATTTGGAAGTTTCTCCATGCTGCTTTTGTAAACTTTTTTGTAGTAATCTATCACTCGTGGTTGCAAAACCTGTGACCCTCATAAAAAGCATAGTTCTAATGATGATGCTGAATATGATGGTAGCTTATTAAGGTTTACTAATTTTAAATATTGCATTTTCAGCTTTTGCACACAAGTTGGAGGGACTGCAGAATGAAATTTCTAAGTTCTTGCTACTTGAAAACAGTAAATTTTCGCCAAAAGAAAAAACTTGACAGTGGTATGGGAAGCGTTTAGTGTTTCTGGAACATTATCTGGGCAGTCAGAATATTCAGATTAAAGGAGGCTCTTTCAATGGTCATTCAGCTGGTTGTTCGACTTTATAATTAACTTTTCACAAAACCTACAAAATCGTAGATTTCTTGTGCTCTATAGTGAGCTCATAGTGATCTATACTGTGTTATTTCTGTATACCTTAAAAACCTTCAGCAACATTGTTTCTTTTCTCTTCTGCTTACGTTTCCTTGTTTTGTGTGTTCTCCTGGTTTTCCATTAATGAATTTCATACAGCACAAACATAATCTTTTCTTCTCACTGCCCTTCTCTCCAAGTGCTAAAAGTCTTTTTAAGTTTTCCATTTCTTGAAGATCTTTGCTGTAGGAAGAAGAGTGTTGATCCGAAAAAGGAAAATATTTTAACAGTCAAATTGAGAACGACCTGGGACATTAACTGATGTTTCTTAGTGAGCCAAAATGAAATACCTGTATTAGAGCCGTAACGCAGATGAGGAATTCCCAAGGAAGCATCTTGTATTTTTTCTTGTGGGTGGGTGGGTGTTTGGAAAGCAGCAGTCTGGTTTTGGACTGCTAAATAATAGCTATTAATAACTATTCATAATGTATTAATCAGTCTGTATGTTTACTCTAGTATTTTTTTTACAGTTAGAAGCAAAAGGTGTGTATTACAGCTTAGCTTCAGACTCTGGAAAGTATGAACAAGGCTATAGGCTGTACAGTCCTGAGCTATGTACAGAATGACTCGCTTCTCAAAGTAGTTTTCAGCAATATTTTCTTACTGGCTGATGTGTTGGACCTTTCGGCAACAGAACTGCTGACCTCGGACAGACTTTTCCATTGGCAAAGCCCTTCTGTCACATGGTAGTCTTGTACAGAAAAGAGACAAAGACATACTTTTTATCCCACTGGTAATCATCAGCTGGCCAGTTCTCATACACTGAAATGGGAAGCTTGCCACTGAGTTAAGTACGAGCATAATACCTTAAGTGGGACTGGTTCGTTACAGCACTTAATGCTGCAAAACATGTGGTTTTGAGTATAAATACTTCAGCATCTTTGGGATTGGGATTTGGGATAATGGCAAAACTTTAAAGCCAAATGACATGCATCCGAAGGGATTCTTCGGAAGGTGCTTTTTTGCATGTTGGGTCTTGAGAGCCTAATTCAAAGAAGCTGGTTCTAATCCATATCCATAGCCCCGACAGCAATCTGATTAAGATAAATTAAGGTTTAGCTTAATTCAAGAGTGAAAGATACAATGGTTGGAAATGCATTAGCTTTAAAATACACTTACCACGTGTAATGAATTTATTCTAATTGGAAGGAATCTGGTAATGTCCTGCCACTCAAGCAGCAGTTTGTTTCTGGAGCAGTTGTCTGAGTCTGGAGTCGCATGGCTTTGAGATTCAGTTCTGCGAACGGCACCAGCCGTGTTGCCTGCCGTCGTTGGCAGGAGAGCTTTATCAGGTAGCTTATGAAAGGGAAAAACACTGGAGTTTTGGCAAGTCTCTTTAACATTTTGTGCTTTACCTGAATATTATTTACTGCAAAGATGATTCATAGTGAAATTTTCATTGCTTAATTGTGAAGCTCTTTACAGTTCCTTCAGGGAATATGTTATGTATTTCAGTTTTGTTTTTCATGGAATTAAGATCTTTCAGCCACTAAATGAAATGGGGAGATCTTTGGATCTAATCTCATTTTCCCTGCTTCCTGTAAAATGATACTCTGCTATTCTAGCATCTTCATGTGGTGCTAATTAGATCAAATAATACACTTTAAAATATAAATTCTTAATTGCTCTTAATGATTTATCTTTTTAAAATCTTTATACAAGATTAAAGGTTTTTGTGCAAAGAAGTTGCAACAGATGCCATACAGTGATATGGAGGAGAGAGGATATATGTTTGAAGTTTCATGGCTTGGAATGAACTTGCAAGAATATGCCAGAGGAGGAGAGAGTTTCTGTTTTCACAATCACTTTATATACAAGGGTCTGCCAATAATAAACTTCTGTTACAGTGCATAGGTGTGCGTTGGGTTCAGTGCCTGTCCCAAATAGGTAGCGAGAGCTAACAGTGCACCATTGAGAATCCTTACATTTTCATTCAGAAACAAAATCTGTAATTTTTCCATTTGATTTTAGGAAGTGCTGCAACGCAAGGCTATGCTATTATTTATGTTTGTTGTGAGGGACTTGTGAAAGCCCCACAAGGCCTTCGACATTGTATTTCTTACGGTATATGTTATTCACTGAGTGCATCCTTATATGTGTCAGTCTGTGTATTAGAGTTGGAGTGTCTGTCTCCCGTGTACAGCTTAACCAAATGCATTACTTATAAATTAGGTAATTACAATATCTGGATTAGGATAACTGTTTTTTTTACCTTTTGTCCTTGGTCCTCTTGCCTGCTCTCTGCTGGAGTTAAACAACAAAGACATTGCTTTGTACGGACGACGATGTGCTTCAAACTGTGAACAAAAGATTTAAGGAATCACTTCTTAAACTGAAATTAAGCACAGCAAGTTCAAACCACAAGGAAATTTCAAAGTAAATTATTAATATCTGAAGAATCTCTGTGTAAACTTAACCAGAACATTTTGAATGATATTCCTAAATTATGCTTGTTCTGATTGGGAATCCTAGCAAATCTGTTGTGTAGTTACTTCCTGAATACTGAACTGTAGAGTCAGAAAATACTACACAGAAAGAGAAACAAAACCAACTTGTTCGGAAAAATGTTTCCAAAATCAAGCATTCCTATAAACATACGGTAATAGTAGTATCAATTGATAACTCCTGCTTATTTAGTTCTGCCTTATCTCCTTATCTCTGCTCTCAGTCTTTTCCTTCTGTGCTTCAGATTTTACTTTTGGTTGGATATTTTCGGACTCTACAAAATTGGCCATTAATAGGAGCTTAACCAATTTTTGGCCACCTCAGTTCATTCAATTCTACGTCAGTTTTAGAAGACAGCTGATGGACAGAGAAGATTCTGATTTTTTTTCCACTTCACTTATTTCAGTTTAGTTAGCATTCGTTGCTTAGTTGCAGATATATTGATTATCTGAATTAATAATAATTTGAATTAATTGCTCTCTGCATGGCCATGCTCTAATTTAAAACCAACACAGGTCTACTAGGAGAGTTACCTTTCTCAACATGGATTTCAAAACAGCCCCAGTACTGCAGTGTCTAATGCTGCCCTGTCCAGGAAAATGCTTTTCCACCACGGTTGCTTTATGCACAGAAGCTCAGACTCTGAGCGTTTTTTTAGCAGCTACCCAGTCCAGTGCACATGAGTTAATATTATACTAATTGCTGACAGATTGACTTCAGGATTTACGTGTAGCTTGGATATGCTGGCCTGAGACTTTCCATGGGTTGCATTTCTTTAAGCCAAAAAGTAAGTGCAGTGTTGTGGTTGGCTGGGTATGGCAGAACTTGTTCACATGAGTGATTTTCGATCATTTCATCGTCTTCCTCTGCAAACTGTAGTTTCAGTGGGTCTGGGGCCTACAACCTGCTCTTACTTTGGGTCATGATAATTATCTTTAACGTAGCTGGTCTGCCTACCGCATTCTGGTTGGGACATTCCAGCGAGTGGTGAAGAAGCATGAGGAATCTTTGGAGACAACAGAAATCTTAGAAGCATATTCTGTCAAGAATTTTTGGGTCAATCCGAGTTTGGATCTTGCCTTCTGTGGTCATATTCCTGCCACAACGAGCGTGGTTTTTCCCTATTAAAAAGTCATAGCTAGGATGAAATGTTCACTGTGTTACATTTAACAGTCTTTGTAGTTTCTTCTGTATACGGATTGCATTATTGAGAATATTCTATTTATTAAACCATTCCTTCCTGAAAG
Source organism: Chionis minor (assembly GCA_013398295.1). NCBI lineage: Eukaryota > Metazoa > Chordata > Aves > Charadriiformes > Chionidae > Chionis > Chionis minor. The sequence goes on along the minus strand of VZSF01009519.1, from coordinate 1,972,895 downwards.
GTAATGCTAGGTTACAGGACACTTGAGACTACTGCTTATGCTTTGTAGCCACAGTTATACGTGTGTTGTCAGCTGGGTCACTTCGTTTGGGGGCTGGAAGGCCTCTTGTGCGGTGGTGCTAGGTGAACATCTAGGACGCACAAAGCCAGGGAGAGCCTAGGATCTTTCGCTTGTAAAAGCCTTTAAAAGGTAATGATTTTTGAAAACAATATGAGCTTATCAATGGGTTTAAAAGAATAAAACCTGAGGAATCCAGGGCTGAAGAATCATGGTGGGACAGCTTCATTTAAGGTATAGGATGGGAGGCAATCTAAAATCCAGTGTGAACGCTCCTGAAGCTGTGAAGGTGATGTCGCCCACAACTGGACGCAGTGCTACTTGCAGTCCTTGCAGGTTATGTCAGTATTTGGCTTTTGGAGTTCAGCCTGTGTTTGAGGATAATGCATGTGTAGGTGAGTTACCAAGGAGATAAAGACTGTCACAAGTTTGCCTCTAACACAAAAGGGTTAAAAACTAATAGGAGGCAGTTTATTAGGAGAGATAGAAATGTGCAATAGTTATCTTCCTAATGCTTCATACCTGAAGTTCATCACTAAGATGCCTCGTTCTTCGTGCATACACACCTATGTTTACATATCCTTTGAATTATCGTCCTTAAAATAGTTTCAAATTGATTTTCTGCAGGGAGAGTTTCTTTCACTAAATAAATGTTCACTTTATTCTAGCCAACAAGTATTACTTGGCTAGGGTGATCACTTACTAAACCCCTTGAAGTTGTTAAGACTTTGGATGAAGTTCAACCCGGGTGTTAATGAATTCAACTCCACTGAATTAAAGTTGCACAAGAGTCTTACCTAGTCTAATGACCTGTAGTTGAACCAGAATATATCTAGGACATTATTCTTTGCTGACCATATATTTTTTCAATACTGGTGTTGCTTAAATAATTACATTTCAGAGTTTCTGGCAAGGTTATCTTGTTATAGTAAATTCCAAGGTGACCTTTTCCCTTCTGGCTTCCTTAAACAGCCAACTAATATCTAACACTCTGTATAGTGGTCTGTAGGGTTCCAGGCACATTTTGAAAACATACAAAAGAAATTCTTTCTCAAAAGCTGGTTTATTCTTTTTTATATATTAAGTGGCAGATCTTAAAAAAAGGCAGACCACATTATTCCTCTGGGTGATGGGGAGGAAGTACTCTTTCCCCTGGCCTCAGGGAAGTGGTTAAACCTAAATGGCTGGGTTAACTTCTGTATCGCAGCTTTCCACCACTGTCTTACAGAACAGTCTTCTGCATGTCGCTTGCCATCGGCATTTTCACTCGCGAGCTTCTACTAAATAAGTTTCTCCTTGCTTGCTGATGGCGGGATTGCTGCTGAGAGCTGGCCCCAAGTCGGGGTGTGGAGCAAGAAACCTGGGTGCCTGGCCTGGGAGACTGGTGGCTTTTTGTCTGGCCTGAACCTCAAGGAGAGTTCTCCATGTTGCTGCTTTTCCAGGTAAAAGTCTTCCTGGCCTTTTTCCTCTTTTCCCCTTGCGTCTTACAGAAGAATATGAATGCTTCTTTCCAGTACCCATTGCCTAGGCTTTTTGGCTCATTCATGCTCACTGATGACAGCGGTTATGACCAGTTTTGGAACTCAGAAATCATGTTTTCATTTCCTGTGTTTCCTAGTTCTGTCATCATTTGACAGAGGTGTTGGTTGTTTTGGGTTTGGGTTTTTTTACCATTTGTTTGTAAGCAATGTTCTTATAAAAACAGCTATCGCTACAGCGGTGCGCCAGCTGAAGCCTGCTGTTGCTTTGATGATCTGCCCTGCAAATACATCATCTGAACAACAGCCAGCAGCAAGTCCCACTGAGGTGCTTGTTTCATAAGTTCTGTATTAAAGGAATGTTTTTCCCTTCTCTTGAAAGATGTAAAGGTTGTTTTGAAAGGAAAGGAACGGGATAAAGAGAAGTATGCAAAATAGTGAGAGGAAACTCAGAAGGGCTGGTTGTTCAGTTTGACTTGTAAAGCACCCGGCAATCCCCCTTGGCCTTGGAAGCCTCTGGAGAACTGACTCTGCAAGATTTTCAGTAGTTCCTGCTTCTTGTCAGACCCTAAAATCTTTAATTTCAGCATTTCTCACAGCATTTTGATTATACTTATGTTTCCAGTTACAGACGGAACTAAGGAACTTGAACGCAAAATTTCTTATAAAATGCATTAAAAATGAAAGAAGTGGGCTATTTGAACATCTTTTTATTAATCTGAACTCAGTTGGTGTGAACTTCTTAGATCTCAAAGCTTTAGATTACTTTTGTCTTCTAGCTGATGACAAAACCATCAAGTAGTGTGCATGAAAATACTCGTTTGACTCGGTTGTGGTCAAGGTGTATTAACTTCACCTTACTAGTCATGGGTCTGATAAAATACTTTTCTCCTCTTGCTTCATACAAATTTTAATTCAAAATTAATTTTGTACTCTGACTTAGCAATACTTAAGGAATGACTAGTGTCAGTCCAAATTCATAAACTCTCCATAGGCAAATTCCCAAATCTCATGAAGACACGTTTCTTCCTCTTCTTGCCAAGAGGAGAAGTTGTTACTAGTTTAAATAGTTGTTCAAATGCTACACAACAAAACTTAAGAAAAAATGGTTGGGAACCTGGTTTCAATTGCTATAAATATTTCTGTACAGCATTCTTTGATTCCCTAATCTTATTTTATTCTGAGCAAAATTCTCTTTTGGATAGTGAAAAACCTTTCTTTGTTCCTTAAGCGTCCCTTGATCTGGTCAGATAGAATGTGTTCTTACATCTTTGTCTGAGTCTGTAAAAGAAACTTTTTTTTTTTTTTTTGCTGTTGCTGCTCTTATTTCCCTTTGAACTTCTCCTTTTCAACATTTTTGTTTCTTACCCTTTTAAAAATCTCTTTTAGTAAAATAATCATCCAGTAGAAATTTTACATGATTAGTGGCTTCATGGTTGGATCCAATAAAGAGATTTCATCTGCAGAGAATATTTTTATATTGCAGCATTAAATTCCAAAAGAAATCCAAGTCTTTTCTAATACACAATATATATGGGGATTTAGAACTTGATTTATAGACTGTGTGATTAACTTAGTCAAAGGAGATTAAACTTTATCCTTTATTTCTTAACTTGCCTAGTGTCTTTGTCTTCTGTTGAATATTACTTCAAACACTTCGTGTCAGAAAAAATTGGGCATTTAGAAGCCTTACAGACCCAGTCTTCTTTTCATATTTGTACCCATGGCAGCAGCAGTTACCCCACAGTCATGGCTCTTATTTATTTTATACATTTGTGATATAATCAAACTGCTGTAATTCTGAAAATTTTGGTGTGGGGCTGCGAGTTCTGGGTCAGGTGAATGTGTGCTGTGAGATCATGACCTTGTTTTTAGTGAGCTACTTACCTACCGTGGTTTAGGGACCCTGAGACAGAAAAACTGAACATCTGCTGATCACCAGTAACCACAAAATGCTAATAAAGGGGTTTATTAGGGGCTTGATGTACCAGCTGCAGCTAATCTACGTGAAGAGATTAATACCTCAGTCCATCTCATTCACCTACACCAGCACGTCTACCAAATAAAATAATTTATTTATTTAATTTATTAAATAAAATAAAACCCCCACAGCTTTGAGTCAGTATGTGGTCCATTGGTGTACGTGTTTGCTGTGACGTGAGGCTACAGCTGTTTCCTCCGCGCCCATAAAACTCCTTATCAGTAGCTGGTACAGAGCAAGGAACATCCAAATGTAACTTGAGGGTTGTGGGTAGCAGTTTCACTGAGATGATGGGATGTAAACGTCACGCAGGAGCAAGACCAGGGCTGTGCCGTTGAGCAGGAAGGCTCTAACCAAAGCAGGAGAGCATTTAGTTGACAAGGAATACCAGAGCTTTGGAAAACTTGGGAAAGAGATACATTTTTATTGGCAAAAGAGGCCCCATCATTTGCCTTGTAAATTGCTTGTAAGGACCTAAGGTAACAACATCTTAATGTAGAATAAAGATTCCTTCAGTAAGTGGAATTACAAGTTTACTGTTGAATTTCTGTCGTAACACTTCATCATTCTCTTTCAGGTTCATATTCCAGAGGGCTGGGGGGATTGATTTTTCCTTAAGTGTCTGGCAGGGCTAAAAGATTATATATCCAGAACGATAGTTCCCTCTGATGTTTTTGTTTTTCTTACCAAGTAATTTTTCTTTCCTTCCCCAAGCCTAATTAATGCAGGAAAAGGCCAAGCCATGGGGATTGATTTGAGCTTAAATTTACATTATAAACAGACAATACCTTTCTTCAGTTGTCTTCTGCCAATAAAAAAAAAAAGTTTGAGAAGCATGATGTAATCTTAAATTTGTGTTTATCATCATCATTTTCTGTTGCATTTTAAACAAAGCAGACTTTTGAAAAAAAATTTCTCCTGAGAAAAGCATGCAATCTTAAGAATTTAGCGGTTTCTTCTAGTGATACAATGAGAAATTAATTTTTCCTATAACCCTTGTCTCTCTTAATAGCACATCATAGTTCATTCCTAAAGCTTCTGAGTCTCTACTTCAAAACGTGTCTTCGTGGATTGTTTTGAAACTGTTGGTACAGTCCTAATGAGCAACAGACCTTGTTTATTGTTAATGACCAGCAGTTAGCTCTATTGGAGGGAGAGGTATTGTGTGTTGAAACCGCAAACTTTTTCAGTTATTTATAAGCAAATGTTCCCTGGTTCCTCCCCTGTGCCTCTTAGTGTGGGCTTAATTCTGAGCAGTTGTGCAGAGGGCAGATTTTGGAGAACTGCAACAGAAAATACCAGATTTTATTCCATTCTGTCAGTTTGTCAAGATGGGTCACGCATTTGTAATTTAGTACGTTGCCATGAACCTGGTAGATAGTTTAATTTAAAAAGATAAACATAGGATATTGTATTAATGTGGTCAGATTAACCTCAAATTACCTTGTAGTGATGGTGGCCCTTTGGAGTAGTTCTTTCTAACAAGCTGCGTGTGGGAGCTGCTGTGGTGGGAGAGGCGCGTACCCGGAACCCCAGGAGAAGTGTGTCCCATGACCAGACCACAAACAGAAGTGGTGTTTTCACAAGCTGTTTGGGACGGTGCAGCTTGCATCTTTGTTCTTTGCCTTTGTTTGTCTTCAGTTAACAGACTGTGAAATGAGCATACTAACAAGTAGAACACAATGTTATTGTAAAAATAAAACCAGACAATTATTTCAGACGCTCAAAAATGCTTAACAAAACAGCAGCGTGACTCTTCAAATGCACCTTGGAAAACGAATGCTATTTTGTGTTTATGGAGAATCAGGTGAGTCTGATTCCTTAGGATGTTTGATACCCTCTCCTGCCAGAGTCGTGTTCCCGAGGTAGATTTTTGTTGGCTAAAGTTGAAAGTTAAACTGAGAAACAAAGCAAATACGGAATCTTAAAATTCACTCTTTTCTGTTGTTTTTCTGTTTAAAATGTGTGCTATGTCTCCATCTCCACACACTTTGGAAGCAAAGGTGAAATCAAATGAAATAGTTTTGTTCCCCCCTTGGAAGGTCTGTAAAGGTCGAGGAGGAAGAAACGGGGGGTGTGGAATGGGATGTGAGCGTTTGCATTTTATTTCAGTGTCATCCCTAATACAGATGAAGCAATAGCAATTGAACACTTTTCTAGAGGTGATTTGATGAAGGCTTTTTTCATTCTGTTAGCTACACCACTTCTTTTAAGCAGAAAGCAGTGGTAATATGGTCAGGATTCCCATGAAGTCCAACCAAAATCAGGCATGTTGGAACCCAGCTACACTTCAGAATTATTTGGTTGTGTCTCCATTGGCCTTAGTTCTGCAAGTGCTGATGAGTGCTCTCTAAAGAAGCTTGGAGACCCTCAACTTTCCTTAGTATTAAAGAGTTAAGTTATCTGCTAGACTGTAAGATAAGACTCTAAAACTGAGTGCTGCATGTTAAAACAGAGGAATACAGCGACAGAGCAGATATAACATTACTGTGTGATAAAGTCTAGAATTTTATTACGTGTTTCCATAGTATATTTTGCATATACATCTGAGGATGCAGATTTTCCTGGTGAATTTAGTGTCATTAGATGTGGACTAATGCTAATTTCTTTGCACTTGGTTTAATTGTGCCATTTTCATTTACTATCTTTGAATTTTCTTTGTGTCGTGGAGATAAAACGAAATAACAAGACTGAACAGTAAGCACTGGCTATAGCATCTGCTCATACGCAGGTCGTCTGTTGCTCCCTCATTCTGGTATACCCATGTCTTAAAATTGGTATAATATTGTATATGTAGAGTCAAATTCCTGTTGGATTTAGATTTTACTGAGAACTGATACGCATTGGCACCTGCTTGTGCTTTTTTTTCCCCTCCTCCAGTATATAGCAGCCATCCTATGGCTTTCATCCCATGAAAACTGAAAACCAGCTTTTAATGTCTGAGTTGCAGTTCCTGCCTCTGGTTCTCTCCCTGTAAGGCAGTTCAGTGCCACTACTTGCGAGGGTAAAACTTCTGCTTTCCCTAGTGGTGTGGAATAGTGGAATTCCTTAGGCCTGCCTACGTGCTGACTCTGGCAACTTAAAACCTTACAAATACACTGTGTGGTTGAGGTTTTCAAGCAAATATTTAATATTAATGATAATGTGTTTAATTGGTCTAAGGTACTTAAGAGTCTGAAGTACAGATTCTATTTTGGCATGTTGTGCGTCAGATAAATTATACTGATTGCAAAGTTCCGGGTTTCACGACAGAGGTGAAAGTGAGAGTACTACTAAAGGTGTTGCATGTTTGCATCCCCAGCAGAAATGACAGTGGATTCAAGTTAAATGCTTATTTTGAATACTCATGACTGTCACATTGCCCAGAGAAGCTGTGGCTGCCCCATCCCTGGAGATGTTCAAGGCCAGGTTGGATGGGACTTTGAGCAACCTGGTCTGGTGGGAGGTGTCCCTGTGCAGGGGGGGGAGGAGTTGGAGCTAGATGGTCTTTCAGGTCCCTTCAACCCAGACCATTCTGTGATTCTGTGATGATTCAGCTTTCTCAAGAGTCCAAATCAATATAAGACAAATCCTAGAGCTGATCTTCGGAGGGAATGCAGCAACAGGCCAGACCTTTCATCTTGTGCATGGGTTTGCATCCGTAGTGCCGATGAGTAGAAGCAGACCTGCCTAGGTTTCTCCTTCTTTGAAAGGCTCCCAGACTTTAATAGAGCATTAAGTTGTTCCAAAAGCATTTCAAGACACTGCCTTTTAAAATTAGTAATAAACAGTAGTGTAGCTGTTTAGCGCTTAAAATCCATTCAACATGGTAAATAGTTCCAGAGAGAAGGTGCAAACAGTGACTGAAACTCTTTGCTGTGTACGACTGCCCTCCTTCACCTTCTTGCGGTGGTGTTTGCTGCTGCAGTCCACTGGCGCATGGGTTTGTATTTCATGCCTCCATCCAGAATCTGGCTGTTGAAACAAAAGCTCCTTGGTTCTTTGAGAAAATCGTCACAGAAAGTGCTTCTTATCTTCAAAGTGTGTTTCTGACATTAATTAATTGGATCCTCACGATCCTCTGAGCAGGATAAGGAACAGCCTGAAAATGCCCATTAAGCACTCCTGCTGCAATGAACTGTATTAAACACTTTTGGAGCCTAGCTGGATAAAGCGTTTTTTCTACTGCCCAAATAACTTTAAAAGTGTTTGGAAAAAAAAAAAAGTGCACAAAAATTAAAAATGCTTTTGAACTTCCAGCAGACTTTTATGCCTACGTGCTTGTGGACGTAGAAAAGCTGCTGTTCGAACAAGCAGGGGCAGATCTTCAGCGGCTTGGGAATTACAATGGTGCCATTGATTTCAGTGGAACTGGGCTGCCTGCGACAAAAAGGCCTGGCTCTTTGCTTGGGAAGTAAAGCAATATGTAGTAACACCTGAACTGAATAAAGAGCTTTAAAACCTAATAATAATACTAATAATACCTCTAATGAAGATATACTTGCGAACACATGGAATAGATTTTGTGTGAGACAGAGTCAAGAGAAAAATGCATTAAATGAATGGAAGAGAAAGGCAAAACAAAATAAAGTCATAGGTATTTGTGGATGTATCCTAGTATGAAAATGGAAAATACTTTATCTCTCCACTGAATTACCAAAAATTCCTTTCTCTCTCAAGTGACCATTATCCTAAACTGTATCTGACAGTAAGTCATTGTAAAGGGAAGCAATTTGTGTTTTGGTATTTAGGGTGGGGCTTGTTTCTGTCTTCACTGAAGCTAATCAGGAAATGCTGTTAACCATTGAAGTTACTGTGAGGATTTTTGGTAGGATTATAAATGGAAAATACGTGGAATTGAAACTCACTGGACTTGGACTAGATGCATATCAGTATCACTCAGATCATTAACTTTCAGTTCACATTGTCAACTCGTGGTTAGATATTTCCCCTAGAAGTTATGGTCCTTAAATAATGTAAGCATGTTGTTTAGTTTGGAAGTAAAATAACTGTTAATTACAAGGCTGTAAACTTGGAAACACTGAAACAGGGATTGATTAAAGGAAGAGAGATGCATATGTCATACTGAAGATGTATTCCAGTCTGCCAGTTTAAATGAGAAATGTTACCTTCACTATAACAGATTTACAGTATCTTCCTATTTAATGTTTGTTGTATTTGAGAAAAGTATTGGACAACTGTTTTGACAAAAAAGAAGACTCCTTTAGCTGATCAGTGGGGCAGCAATACTGAGCTTCAGAGAATTTCTCTGTTCAGAGAACAGTATTTGCTGCTTTTTGGCTGTGTGTGTTATGCCAGTGAAAGCCTTTATGTGTGTTGCTCAGCCAGTATATTATTTATATTGCAGTGGTTTGCAGCGTTATTCCATGTCTTTTTTTACCTTGGCTTTTTTTGTTGGGTTTGGGATTATTTTTTTTTTTTTTGTCTGGTTGGTTTTTTGTTTGGTTTGGGTTGTGGTTTGGGTTTTCTTTTTTGAGCAGAAGAGACTGTCAATGTGGATGTATGCAATGATTTTGTTGGCTTCAGTGGAAGAGACATTGTTGGATCAGCTGGTTATGGTTTCTGTGGATGAGGTGGGCAGGGTTTGTGTTTAGGGTCTTTTCGGCAGCTGGTATAGAAACAAAAAAATGAGTAAATAGACAAGAAATAAAGGGGGTGGAGAAAGTAAAGGAAAGAAGATCAAGAAGATGGTAATTGAAAGGCAGTATAATAGGAAATACCAAAACCCATTCAAACAAAAAGTCACTCCACCAATGCACTCTTTAAAATGCTCGGGAGAATTTTAGCCTGATTTATGTATCTATTAAAAGTCAGCAAAGGAGTATCTGTGGGTTGCTATTTACTTGAATTAGTAATAATAATCTCTGACAAAGACTTTTTGGTTGAGCTGTGCAGTGTATAGGGCAGTTGCATAGCACATGCCTGGCCTCTAAGGGATCCTGAAGCCTTCCTTAAGTTTATATAATTGACTTTCTTCAGCTCTCTTCTCTCCAAAAAAAAAAAAAATGCTCTTAGTTTTTTGGTCAGTAGTTAGACCATTTCTCTATTTCATTTACAAGAGGTAAATTGGAAGATGCGTCATATGCTTCCAGTTTAACAGTTTAAATTAAAAAAAGGCCTCGTAAAGACCTTGGTTGCTGAAGTAAGATCCATAAAGTACAGTTTTAAGAAGGTTGTTTCAGTTTACTTGAGCTTTTAGTTCCTGGTTGTCAAGAAGTTTTCAGTGGTGATCTATCATTAATATTAATAGTATAATGGGAGAGTACCTGCTGAACCAGCGCTTACGTGGTTGACTATTGGAATTGATGCTATCAAGCATAAAAATGCTGCAGGTGGAGTGGATGGGTTGGGTGAGATCTTTTCCTGCTTGAAGATGAGGAGTGCTTTGCCAGTGACCTCCATGCTGCAAGGGAGTCACCTGCCAACCTTGACTTTCAGTGCTGTGCGGGCAGAGGTCAGCAGAATGAAGAAGAGGACTGAGCAGGAGATCTTGGATCCTTGATTCTGGGTCACTTGGGCTATAAAATGTACTGGAGGAGGGAAGAAGGAAAGGGGAACATTCAGCGGAAACGGCAGTGGAGTAGAGCAGAGTTTCTTCTAAGCCGTGTCCTTTCCCACTTTAAAGCAAACAACCAGCCCGCTTTCCCCCTTGTCTTATGTCACAGGAGAGGGTGCAGTTGGGCTCTGCACGGGCTCCCTGATAAAGCATGGATGTTCTCCAAGACAGTTCCAGCCACTTCCATCTTGTTTTGTTCCCAGCAGGATTCTAGACTCTGAGCCAATGTGTCAGAGCGGCACTTGATCCCAAGATGGCACTTGAAGTGGAATTTGTTTGCAGAATTATACTACAGGGTGTTTATGGATCACAGGAGAGGCAGCTAAAGAGCTTACCCACCGCAGAAGTGGTAGCTTGTGCTGTTTTCGGGTATGGGAAGGGATCTCTAAGGTACTCATGCAGCAGAGTATGATGTGCATGGAAATAGCAGTGCTTTGATTTATGACTTGGCAGCGACCTGTGAATGTAACTGCTTTAATTTATGGCAATCGTTATGGTCTAGCCCACAACAAACTGGATTAAGAAGATGGATTTCTCTGTATTTACCCGCTCCCTGATAAAACCCCTATTTTTCACTCGAAGTAGATTGAAACAGCTCATATAAAGTCTTTGTACTCTGGTAAAAATCTATGCTATCATTCAGTAGCATGAAGTATTTTTCTAGACATGTTTAGCCTGTAGCCAGTGTAGTAATCACTTAGTTGGTGTTTACAACAGAAAGCCAGTTTAAATGACTTTTGTGAGGGTGGATATTTAACAAGCTCCTTACTCATAGCATTCGTAAAAAGACGCACTTATCTCAAATATGGAAAAGATGTTCCCAGCTGAGTACGAAACTAGATATAGTAGATGTACTTTTACAAAAAAACTAAATCCACTGTTAATCTAAACAGTGTAAAAAATGATGTCTGAAATGGAGAAAAAATAGTGCATGGATGATACCATTCTGATCTAAACGAAAATTAAGGCTATAGCTAATCACTTTTTATAGTTCTGAAAAAGTAACGCTGGAGAAATTCTGTTAAAGGGGGAAGATGGCACTTATAAAACTTTATTATGAATTAATCGGAGACATACAGACAAGGATTTTTCTTCTGTAAGATGGAATTGTAAAGAAGAAATAAGAGTTTTTCTTCTGAAATGGTGACTATTTAATGTTGAGCATGATAAATTCATTGTGGTCTTCCTTCATGGCTTAGGAACATAAACTTGGCCTGTTGTTGCTGCTGAGATTCCCCTAGCTCCTCTGAGAAATCTGGGCCTGTGTTAGTGTGTGCAGAACAATCTCTGCTCAGTGTGTTGGTCAGGAGACCTGTGGGACTGGAAGCAGAAGGTCTAGAAGATCGGACTGGAGAAATGCCGAGAACTGTCTGCAGAGCAGTTTGTGAGAGATCTGCTTGCACAGCGTAGGTGGGAGAAAATAAATAACTTGGTAAAAGAAGGGAAAAACCAACTTTCTTGTTATAAAATTTCTATGTTCTTTCCCACATATGCTTGGAAAAATGTGAATTTAGTTCCTGATGGCAAAATAATTACATAGTTTGTACTAGTGATAGTTAACTCATTTTCTTCTATTATCTATTCAGAATCTGGACTCCACTGTTTTATCTATGCTGCAGACATAATACTGCCATTAATTAGCCAGACTTATTTATTGATCTGGGGATAGACTCACAGCTTGCCAATTCGTAATTTTTTTTTCCATGTTTCCCTGAAAAAATTTGATCGGAGAAAATTTTTGTTTCATTAGCTTATTAGGTAGCTTAAGAATAAACAATGATAGAATGAGAAGTGATGCACTGAAATGATTTATATCTGGGGTAATCTTGTGCTGCTTTTCATGAAATAATTCAGTCATATGCTTTGTTGTTCTTGGACCTATAAAAATCACCAATAAATTTTGTGTCATGTCTGTAGGTTTCTGGGCTTACCTCCAGGTATCAGTTGTGTGTTTCACATGGTTTGATAGCTTTGTCAAATAAATATCAAGCCAGTTCAGTCCCAGAGCATCTTTTTTATGTTTAAATGTGCAAACTGACATAAACAGTAACATGTGTAAGACTGCCCTGAGCCCTTACAGCCAGAAAATAATGTACAGGACAGCAGATACCAGTGCTGAATTGACTTGCTGTATTTCCAGCTTTCCCCTGACCACCCAGTTTATTGTGCCAGGAACTCTTCTTCTGGCAAAGTGTTCTCAGGTAAACGGAGACGGCCTTTCACGAGTGTATATATTCTTTTTCTTTGCTAGGAGCCAAGTACTCGGGACGACTGTAATAGAGTAATGTTGTTTTAAGCTGAAGACCAAGGTTTACTATGCTGTTGTCAGCTTTTATTGAAAGAGAGAGTAAGTGAAGAATTGAATGTTTTTTCAGGGCTGAACATGGGCAGTGGAACTGGGTCTGGCTGGTTTGTGGGCTCTATCCTTACCGTAACGGCCGCTGAATTAATCAAAGCTCCTGTATCCTTACGGTAATGGCCACTAAATTAACCAAAGCCAGTCTTCTCCCGCCCATCACAGCCTCTGGTCTCTCTTTGCTCTAGTGACTGCCGTCTCCGTGCCGTGCCCTGTGTGCTGGCCCTGGCTTTGCAGATACCCCAGGGCTCATGCTGACACCCGCTTTTCAGGCAGGGGAAACAGTTTTAGATCTCTCCTTTAGATGTAGCCTCTTGTCAGCATTTGTTCAAATGTTACTGTGTCGGGGCCTTCAGCACCTTTGTCAAACTTGCCTGAAATCAGGCACGAGGTTCGAAAGCCCTCCGGAGAGTGGGAATGACCGACACTGAGCCAGGAATTCGTGGCTGAGCTGGGGACCCAACAGTGCTTTGCGGCTCACAGATCTGCATGTTTGGAGTTAAAGTGTTCAACGTTACCACACTGAGCATCCAAAATTCTTCAGAAATTCCACTTGAAATTCAAAACAGCTTAGTAATATTCATTAGCTCCAGTTTCTCATTGCCAGGAATTAAAGCTATTTAGCAAACAAAAGAAGCAGTTATAGTTCTTTCTACTTCAACTTTTGATTCTCATGAGATACAGCGCTGTTTTTCTGCAGATATCACAATCTGCTGTTTTAACTTAGCTCTCTTACAACTATTCCAGTTCTTGGCAATTGCCAGGAGTGCAAGGAGGTACAAAACATTTTTTGTTATGCCAGCTGGAGAAAAGAGTATTTGCACGTGTGCGTTTCACTAATCCAGCCTTTCTGACTGAAGTAGTGTCTAGATTAGAAGATAATTCAATTGCATTTATCCGCCCGTAGGACTTAGGCCAAATGTGTGTGGAGTTTCTGTGCTGGGCAAACTAATGTGCAGCTGAGCGGTGCCAGAAGGCTCAGCTATCACCTTCAGAGCCATTAGCAGCCAGCCCCATCAACTCCTGAAATATAAACCCCAGATTCTAGGTGAAATTACGTAACTAAGCCAAAAACTGTAATCTGCAGGTTCAGGGGGAGCTAAAATATCCCGTGCTGCGCTGGAAGGGTGGTCCTCCTGGAGACTCCTGATCCTGAATGTTGGTTGTTATTTCTAAATACTTAGTTTACGTGTATTCCCAGTGAAGAGTATTTCCCGATGGTACTGAGGTATGGTAGGAAATATGTTGCTGAAAATGCTTTTTCATTGGGATGAGTGAAATTCTTGCTAAGCCTTAGAAGAACTGAAGTTCTGAGACTGCCACTTAAAAACTGCAACCTTAGTTATGCCCCGCTGTCCCGGAGTGAGGTAAAACAGAACCCATTTTCTGTTCAGTCATTGTACTTTGTAGCTGAGCCTCTTCTAACTACCGAAATTAACAGCACATGGTGCAGAAACTGCTTGCTCTCAGGGTGGTAGGACCCATGTTTATAGCGTAGTCCGTCTTTAAAGGAAGAAATTAAGGATGTATAAGTAAGAGTGTGAAAAGACTTGTGGAAGTTCTGTGTAGGAAAAAGCCCTACAATTATGAGTGAAATGTCTGTTATTCTGCTGATCAATTCCTATGTCCTTCGGAACCACAAGAGTTCCCTTGTGGTGCTGTATTTCCTAAAACAGAATTGTAGATGGGCAACTGTGTATACATTTAACGTAGTTTCTCTACAGATGAGAGACATGCATGATTCTTACTCTGTTCCTCTGGTTTTTAGTGCTGTCCTTTAACTTCTCCCCATTTCACTTCACTCAGTCTACTTTTGTGCCAGCCCTTCTGTCCTTCCTCTTCAGTATTTTCAGGACAAAACTGAACAATGGTAAAATTACATGCCATTGAAAACAGCAGAATATTTACACTGACTTCAGTGGAATTGGGAATTCAGTCGTATCCTTCTACACTTTCAACTCTGTAGTAACTTGTATGTGCCAGAGTATCAGAAGCTGAAGTGTGAGAATACTGTAGTTAGAGAGCGTGTTTGTTCTGTTCTGCTTTTTGGCTTGTCAAAAAGACCTGACAAAAGAGGAAGGGGAGACTAGCTGACATGGTTTTGTTTCAGTTGGCTATTATTAATACCTATCAGGGAAGACTGTATTAAAAAATGTAGGGAAATAACTGCACCCGCTTCTGATAGAAGCTAAAGACATATGCCCTTTTGTGACATACAAATTACATCTGAAGTCTGTTTGGAGGTTTTATTGTAGCACGTGCATCAGTGTGCCTTTTGGAGTCAGAATTGAAAGAAAGAACAGGCATAACTGAGTGAAGAGGGAGCTACATCCGCAGGGGGAAACAAGAGAGCAACAGCTTAATGAATACTCCAAAAGGAAAAGGACTGGTTACTGCAGTGGCAAAAAAAGAACGTTTCTGTTTGCAATGATTAACTGTAAAACCTTTACCTTTAAGCAAGTGAACAGTATTTTTCTTCTTGCAGGTAGGAAAAAAATCAGGAATTTTTTGAAAGCTGTAGTGGGATTTGTTGCCTGAGATGATCTGCAAGAACAGGCACACAAGGAGCTCTGAGCAAGATTAAACTTCTTTCTCTGAGGACAATCTCAGAACTATCATGAAATAAAGAAATGATAGTGACAGCGGTATTTTACTGTGAAACTTTACCCATGATGCTGCTTTAGAGATTTGGTAAATTAATATATATTGGAAAAAAAGACGTACACAAGTAAACCAAAACTGTCTTGCCATTATCATTAAAGCTTCGGAAATACATGCCAAAAAGTAGCATGTTCAATAAAAGGCTGAGTCAGGATGAGAACTATGTATGCATCTGTGGCGAATTCATTTAGTACTTGTGGTCATCGCTCTTTCAGGAATGTAACAGATGCTTGTGAAAGAGTATTTTCAAGTCTTTATTTTGACACAATCAAATTTCAAATTCAATCTACATTTTGCAGAGTCAGACCAAAGGTCCTGAGGTTCTGACACCAAAGCAAAACATTTCATTTTGCACCAAAGCACTATTGTTTGGATTTGGGGGTTCATCTGGTTTGATTTGCTGAGCTTTACCATCTAGTAGAGCTGTCGAGAGCGTGGAAAGGGCAGTCCACAGGCCCTTTGGGTTTAGGCTGCTTTTAACAGTGGGCTGCAGGGGAGCTTAAAATGGTAGTCAGAAAATCTAAAATGAAAAGTTAGGAGACAGCATGTCTCCCCCAGACAACAAACCATTGGAAAAGTTGACAGTAACTTGTCTTCTGTCAGTGCAGTGTTGCAATTACTGACACATGTCTGCACATAATTCAGAACTGAAATGCGGGTTGATCACAGCATACAGCTGACAAAGCACAAAAAGCCTTTGTAATGTAGCTTTGTCAATTCACTAGTGTTGTATTTGCTTGTAAAATAGTGAAACACAAAAGAAAAATGTGTCGAAACTAGAGGACATCACCAGAGAATCGTAAGTACTCTAAATACTGTCAGGTTGGTTTTGGACTACAAACAAGGTTAAATGAAATAGGTAAGACAGGAGGAGGATGAGATCTTAACTGCCTTAACAAACATGTCATTTATTTTAAGCATGTCCTTGGAAGCAACTGCATTCCCAGCATCTCAGCACTTGGTGACTGCATGAAATCCAGAAAAGGAAATTGCCCAGAAGCTGGAGTAAAATGGGCATTGCTGTTTTGTTAAGCTGGATGCATTGTAGAAAAGTGGCCAAGGAAGATGAATGGCAAAAAGTAAATGAACTCTGAGGGAACTGGGCTCCAGCACGCTCATCTGGTGTTAGCAATGAAGATTGTTGTGTGACATCTGTATATAACATAGGCCTGCAGTACGAAACTGCCGATTCGAGAAGCCAGCTTATACTCAGAAAACAGAGGGTGAAGATAGATTTTTCCATCAACTCAGTTGATTTCTCATCCGCCTCTTCTAACTTACCATTAAGTAATCTATTTCTGTTCTAACACTGAAGATTACATGCCCAGTCTTCAAATCAATGCAAATCTACTAGATCACATTTTAAAAAAAAAGACGGCTCTCATGATCGTTAGGAAATGCATCCAGCACGTGTCTGTTCCCTCACAGCTGGAACAACAGTAATTTAGACCCAAGACAGCAGAGCAGGAATCTCTTGTACTGGGTTTTTTTGACTGTGTCACTGTGGAAGGATAAAACCTGCCAAAGTAGAACCTCAGGACAAACTTGGCCAAATTAGTTTAATGCAATTCACCATTTCAGATTTATTCTCTTATGAAGCTGAATTTCTTTGATTCTGCTTCCTTAAGTAGAATATCAGAACAACTCCTTCAGCAAGATTATGCTGAAGAACATAATGTTGATCTGAATTCTACTGCTCATATTTTAGATAAGGCAGAAAACTGCCTAAGTCTTTCCTTGGAAATAATAGTATACTTGAATTGTAATTTCCTTGTAATAGTATTACAAATCTGGTATTTTTATCTCCATCTTTATCGGCTCTGTACTAAGATATTTAGCAATTGCTTGAATGCTGATTATTAGCGATACCACTATGTGTCATAGGTAATTGGCAATGTTATGACTACTACTCAGTTAATGGATAATATGCAACAACATCTTTGGGAAATAAGCCTGTGCCCAAGCTATTCAAAGGTGCAAAGGTGTTTCTTTGGTTTCTAAAAAGTAGATTTTTAAGTTCCTACTAGGTGAAAAAATAGTTGAGATTTGTAAGGATAGGGGTCTGTATTACAGTATTTTGGGTAACTATATAGAAAGAGAACCAAAATTTCAGGTGCAGCCCAGATCCAAATATGAATAAGGATCTCAAATTTGGATACTTGTGCAGAGGGTTCTTGTTCCTAGGCTTTGAAAAAGGACTGGAAATACCACAGGATCCACCTTACTCCTGGTTTCAGTCAGGATCTAAAAAACACATGAGAAGTTGTATTAGGCTTTTGTGTTATGTTTGGTTGTGGTCCTCCCTGGTTTGCATACTAGTGGAGGCATCCACAAACTCTTTTTGTCCTAAAGTTTATATTAAAAACTATTGTCTCCATTAGGATTATTTAAGGTCACATAGCACTTCCCAGTGGAGCATCCCACTCTCTGGTCTGGGTCCTTTCTGATGCCGTTGAAGTGAGGAGTAGTGGCTTTGAACTGCCAAAATGGTTCAAAGCTCAGCAAGACTTTGTCTCAGCTACGCACAGCTAGAAGATGCCCCATTTTTGTCATGGAATGTCTGTGCCCTTACCCTGTCTTGGTTGCCAGTGAAGAACCTAAATACAGCGCAGGAGCTGAAGGTGTCCCACCTGCAGAGATGCTGTCTTCAAATGGAACGTATGCAATCTGATATGAATTTAGGGCCCTGTCAGTGAACTGCCGACCATTTTCTAATATCCTGAGTTGGCTCTAGAAGAAGGGTTTTGTAGGATCAGGCTGTTAAAGATCATTTGATTCTTGCTGATTACGAGATTCTTAGCCCTGCTAATATTTCTTGAATTAAGCTCAGAGTCCTGCAGGAGCTTTGCCATGACCTCAGTAGGAGTTTGAATTCAGAAAGTCAGAGGCAAATAATACATAATTCAGTTCACAAGAAGCGTGACCAATTTCTCCTAAATATTCTGTAACTAAGGTGTGTTCTAATAAATCTGTGCTCTCGGAAATGAGTCATTTCAGAGAATCCATTTGAACTAATGCATATTTCATGATTTAAAACTGTAGATGATTGAGTCTCTAGGCATTTGGCTTTTTCTTTCTTTATGCATCAGAGGTACTTTAAGTAGCCTAGGAGCTGTATACTATGCTTTACAGTATTCCTAGATTATGGTCGATACGCTCTTTTTTATTGACTTCACGTGTATTGTGTCTCCCATGCTGCAAGGCTGACAGGCATGAAGGCAAGCTAGAGTTTGCTATACCGAACGGGGGGGGTTTTTTAAAAGAAGACGCATCTGAAGTTGTCTTCAGGTACTTTTGCGCAGGAGTTTTATGACCTGCCCGCGTTGGGAAGTAACCAGAGGCGTGTGTAGCTGGGCGAGTGGTGTGGTGGCTGGTGACCAGGCTGTCCACGCTGCACTGTCCTGCTCCCCGCTGCCCACGGACACAGGGGTGTCACCGTGAAACGGACGGAGGCAGCTCAGAGGAGATGCCACCAAAGGGTACCTTTATGGTTTAGTGGTACCCGATGCGCCATTCTGCACTGATTTTTATAATCCAGCGCGTGAATATTTTGGATTTGTCTCTGAAAGCTCCATATAATGTATTTTCATATAGGAAAAATGAGTAGTAGAAGTTGTGTGCTCCTTTCACTTCTTTCATCGTAGTGCTTACTCAGAATTAGTCATATTATTTACTGCAGCTGTTCCTGGGCATTTTCTTTAAAGATGCTGGGAAGGCGTTGTTTCTGAAGAAAACTGGTTTAGCCAAAACATTCTTACACTTTAATTCGACGTAATGGCAACAGAATTTTTTTAAAAAACACTTGTTAAAGTAAACTAGCGAAACTGTGCTCCAAATGTGATGTGTCAAGTAA
Organism: Chionis minor; assembly: GCA_013398295.1. Classification (NCBI taxonomy): domain Eukaryota; kingdom Metazoa; phylum Chordata; class Aves; order Charadriiformes; family Chionidae; genus Chionis; species Chionis minor. The sequence continues at coordinate 1,953,953 of VZSF01009519.1, read as the reverse complement.
AAATTGTGCTGAGGTGTAAAAAGAAGATAGTTGCTACACTTTGCAAGCAAAGTTGCTCTGGTTTAATTGACAGCTGCAAAACAACCGCAGCTTGAGAGCCCCATCCAGCTCACCCACTTGCCTTTGCCAGCTGCTTCTTTTGAGGAAATTTATCAAATAGCTTTTTACCATGTTTTATCAATCTTTGACTTACATCTTGAGTGCATCTGCAGCTTGTCAAAAGTTCCCTGGATTAAATTACCAGCAAGGCATTTGCAATTAATTTCAGGGGCACAAGTCCTGACTGTGTTTCCCGCTGATGGCAGTTGCGAGCGCGCGGTCCTCGTCCCAGAAGAGAGGAACTAATCTCTGCGTCTCCCTCTTTGGGTCAGGACCAAATGAGACACACTTAATAAGTTTAATACATGGGAAATAACTTTGATTCTGTCTGTCTGAAGACTATGTTGTTTGTTGAAGCAATTAAATAGGACTTAGTACACTGCTCTCCCAGACAAAAAGGCCTTAGGACAGAAAATAAATATATGGTATTACTCTGAATATTAGTGCTGTTGCCAGGTTTGAGAGGTTTCATTTTATTACTGGTACTGTGCCTATGCGATTTTGGATGAAAATGTACTGCAGATGAGAGGTACTAGGCCCGCACATAAAATACGTCTCTTCAGATATGAAGTGGTTAGAAAAATGGGAGTCGTTCAGCAATAAGTTCACAAAATATATCGAACTGCTTGCACGGATCGGGATGCGTCCAGTTTTCTGAAGCACAGGTCCTGGCAGTAGTGCATGTAGATTCTTTTTTGGATCCTACAAAGCTTTTAGCATCTATTTTATGAATTTGCAATGTCACACAGGACGTATTTTCTATAACGTAAGGTGTGTTTAACATTGGGTAGGCTGAAACTGAATGTGTACATAAATGACCTATTGAAACCTACATTTGAGAAATATGAGGGTAAATAAATTAAAAACACTTTTTTTACCTTGCACAGTCTTGGTAATTGTTGTAGAAGTTGTGCAGATAGCTGTCCTTCACATAGTTCTACAAAATCGTCGCTTTTCTTACCCATCCACCAAATTCAAGTCCAAACTAATGGTTTGTTCCAAAATTGCCCCATAAGTTTTCCCTGTAAATACTCTGCTGCCCAGAATTGTTTCCCTTGAAAACTGTCTGGCACCTTCACAGTAGATACTCAAAAACAATTTACTGGATTTTAAGTCATGCGCAACACTCATCTATAGAAGTCAGGGATTTTTTCTTTGCATGTATAAAAATGTTCATATTAGTATTTAATGCTAAGCTATTGACTGTACTTTCCGTTAATTATTAACTTTATTGCAAGTACTTGAATTTTTTTTTATAATATTCAGAATATTCAGGCAATTTTTTTTATAATATTTAGAAGTATTTAAGTAAGCTGAATAAAACAAAGACTGTTTTTCTCTTCATATTTTGGAGAATCTTTAAATGATGCCCTCTGATGGTATGTAACCATTCCACATGTATAATGTTGGCAATACTTGACACATTATCATGAACACCCTGTAAATTACATACCTTAGAGAGGCAGTTGCCATTTGTTCCCATTTAATTGCTCACCTTCTTTTCTGTTGTATTATGTTATAATAATGGGATAAATTAAGATGTGTTATGAACCTTTGCCCTGTAACTCAACCTGAATGTATTTTTCTGTTGACTTCATGCGAACTTTAATTATCACAGGCAAATATTTTGGGCTTTCCCCAGAAATGAAGCTTAGGAAAGTAGCATGAGAAGAGGCTTTTCTTGCATAACGTGAACTTAAAATGCAATGAAAAGTTCTGGAAGTCTTGAAATCTTTCCGTTGTAGATTTAACGAGGCTTGTTAGTAATTTAGGTACTTAAAAATATCTGGAAAATTAAATTTGTTCAAACTTAACTTATCTGGAAGTATATTAGGATGTTTCATCTAGAGTTATTTCTCTAACCTCTGCAGCGGATCTGTACATGTGATACTCTTTTACTGACTCACCGTTACTTCACTGTGACTGATCGTGACATTTTCCTTTCATCAAGGAGGTTATTTTCACACATACAGTTCATGATAGGGATTGATTTATTTTATTGTTCAAGTTAATATTTATTATATTGCAGGGGAATCATCTTAGGATGGCCAAATTCCAGCTATTTACTTTGTTTTCAGAGAAGAGAAGGGCTAGAAAGTCTTTTTGGTCAGTTTTAACCGAGGGGGACCCTGAGTCATTAAAGACCAGACAATAATTCTGGAAACGGGGAGACTGCAGAGGAGCAGAAAATTGATCAGGCGGTTACTTTATGTCTAATAATCTGCGTATTAGGTGCTGTGATGGGAATGAGAGCACATTCGTGGAAACTGTCTTCAGGAGATACGCAATGGTGTCAGCTTTTTCACAGTTCCTCTCCATGTGCTTGAGCAGCGCTAGGCAATTAATTGACGGTAGGAGTTTGGAGCAGAAGAGCAAATGGTTTTACATGAATTGTATCTACACTCTGATTTTTTTAAAGGTGGGTTGGGTTTTTTTGGTGGGAGTATTGTAAATGAGATACTGTAGTTCTAATAAGGAAATCTCCTATTTGAGAAATTTGAGTGAAACTTCTGAAAACCAGAACAGCAAAACTTACTGTAGCTGTTAAATTAGCTGAAGGGAAAGGAGAAAACGGACTGACTGATTTATGCCAGAGCAAGTGGGTTAGTAAGTGGTAAAGAGCAGTGCATTTTTTCCCATTTAAGATTCTTAATTTACTGTTTCATACTTACAATTTTATAAAGTTATGGTACAGGCCGGATGGTGTTTTTAATAATACTAGTGATGATGATGATGATGTGGTGTTTTTACTTGTAGCCTAGCCTTGACATATACTAAGGTCAAATCTTCATGTATTTTTCTAGTTCTGAGTGTTACAAATTTTTTGTAGGTTTTGGTTTTTTCTAAAAATTCACCTGAGAGTATGAGGTAGTCAGTAAAGTTCAGGAGCTAGAGCACGTTGTGAGCTACAATCGAGAAAGTTGGCAAGATTGAAAAATGCAATAAAAGGGAACTAATGGGTAATAATGGAATTATCTTTAAAGTAGTGGAGAACTGGATTTTGTAATTTTCCGATTGCAGTGATGTAGTTTAAACTGGGATTACAAAAGCTACTCCTACAAACCATCAAACATGGCTTCTAACTGGAAATACTGAACTTGAAGGTGGATGCGAGTTCATTGTTTACAGACCTTTACTCCGTTGCACCGCTGCATCAACCACCTTGGATGTAAATGGTCTTTCACTGGTTTTTTTTCCGCGTTGTAGGGGAGGCTGTGTTTTGTTCAACACGAAGATGGGAGCTGGGAAACATCTTTAAAAGGAGAGCTGTAAGCTGAACTGTAGAAAATTAATTAGTACTCTTCAGATACTTGAAATACAAGGCTTAACGTATGGCCTGTTGAGATTTTGCCACAGAGCTGTAGCCCAAGCAGAAGTGTTGATTGGAGTTTGTATCCTGAAATATTCCACACCTCTAGTGCAAAACATTACTGAAGGCCACTGTAAAAACTGTAACTTCAGTTAAGAAGTTGATCCAGGATGAAAGATAGATGAAATCGGCTACAGATTGTATGAGGAATTCCTTATGAGGAATTAACAGTAAAGGTTTACATAATCTTTTATGCTTCGGCTAAAAATATTAGCACCGTAAAAATTCTTCAGGGGGCAGAGTTGAGGTGGTAGCTGCAGAGTGATCAAAACATAAAAGAGGTACATTTTCCCTTTTTATGGGGAGGCCTCTCTCAGACCTGTCATACGATGGATTCGGAATGAAAGTTTAATGGACTCTCAGTTCCTCAGACAGCCATCTTTCTACAGCTTCGTTATTAACAACAATTTAATCTTAGCCAGCCATCTTTCTTTTTTCTGAGCTCTTGATAATTCATTTATTTTATTTGCTTAGCAGCAATATAAGAAAAAATACTCAGATCATAAGGTTAAGGAAGTCTTCCATATTAAAAAACAACCTAAAACCAGTCTCCAGGAAATTTTCTGGAAGGGTTTACTCCACAGGTGCTTGGATTAAAATGTAACAAGTGTAAATAGCTGATTTGATTTTTCAAGTCAGCTTGATTTGTTTGCCTTACAACATATGCAGAAACAAAGGTGTGCAATACTAATATGTTATCTAACTACGAATGATAGATTTGGATTGCAGTTGTATGGACTTTATTAATCATGCCTGCACGAAATGGATCCAGTCACCCCTGTTTCGTTTCTGAAACACAACAACATTATTGCACTTAAAATCACTAATGTATATAAAAGAACAATGATATTTACGGTGTGATTCTCTATTGCTGTCTTTTATTAAGCTTAACATTGCGCACCTTTACATTTTGTGACTGTTTCTCACCACGCAGTCACACTGATGTTCCTCACCGAGAGGATTCAGACAGATTGCTTCTGTTGATTAATTCAGTTAATTCAGCTGTCTGGAATATGTAAGAACAATTCAAGTTTCTTCGCTAGCATGTATTACTTTGTAATTAATGGCATAAATTTAATTTCCCATCTTTTAGGCCGTGCATGTAGGCCTTTTAAGTTTCATAAATAGTTGTGCGTAACGCTGAGAGCATTTTAACTGAATATTGCAGTTGTTGTGACAGGACAAAGAAGAAACAGTCTCTGGAATAACTGGGTCCTCGATCCTGAATTTTTATATGTTCAAAGCTTGTACCTTGAATTTGCATTAAAAGGTAAACTGCCAAGGAATATACAGCCAAGGATAGTAGTGGATTTTGTTGTCTGTTTTAAAGTCTGTATTTAAAAGCAAATTCTTCTGTAATACAATTGAAAATGTTTGAGTAGAGCCTTTAGAGAAAGGATCATGTCTTTCTTGTGTACATAAACAATACTGATGTGGTTTCAGCCTCAAGATATTACTATATTTTAAAATATGTAACTGTAACATTGCATAAAATTATGCACATGTATGTACATGGCAGGAGTTTCTGACCTTAAGGACTTAAAATTATAGTCACATAGCCACATAAAGGATGTAGGAACAAGAAGGAATGGAGGCACCTAGAAATCAGCGTCTTGCCCACGATGACAAAGGGAGTGCACTCCACAACCGTACTTTATACTTCCCCGGCTAGTATCTGGTTTGCAAAGTTACTGTTCCTTATGCAAGAGATCCTACTGGCATTTTCAGAGACCTCATCATTCCAAACAGGGCTGCAGATCAGGGTTCTACAGATGTTCTGGCAAAAAAATCATGTTCTGAAAGGAAATGGAGGGAGTAGCCAAATGGCTTCTTGAAGAATAACTGGGATGTTTGGCAACCCAGGATATTCATGCGTCCCTAAATTGTTTGGTGCTTCTGCATTGTATAATGTACTGATTTTCTGTATCTGCCTCTGGTTTTTTCTGTCTAAATCACAAAATAGTCAATTCAATGGGAAGGAAGTGGAGGAAAACCATTTCCTCGGCATTCATGGGTGTTCAGCGTGTGCCGCTGGCTGTCTGAGAGTCCCATGATAACCTATGAGAAACTGTTGAAAAAGGTTTCCAAGCTGTCTTTGATTTTTCTTTCTTTTCTTGCAGCATAAAGATACCAAGTGTTTGGTAATTTTCTAAGCTTGGGTGGTTTTATTTGCACAACTAGTAGTATAACTGGGTTCTTTTTGGCAGCCGCGGAGCTTTGTCCCCTGGCATTAGAGAACACCCGACGGTGTAATGGGCACCAGTATGAGAAGATGATTTCTTGTGATCAAAGTCCTTGTGTTTCTGTCCCCATCCTCTCCAGCGCTGCGCAGTCGCTCAGGACGGTCCATCATCAATGGAAACTGGGCCATTGATCGACCTGGGAGATATGAAGGTGGTGGGACAATGTTCACTTACAAACGCCCAAATGAAATCTCCAGCACTGCGGGAGAGTCGTTTTTAGCTGATGGTCCAACAAATGAAGTCCTTGATGTCTATGTAAGTTTCTTGTATTTACATTAATCTTCCCGATGGAAAGAAAATATTAAGTTCATTGTTAACATGCAACACTGAAATTGCGTTCAGTACAAATACTTTGTTACTGTTTTGTTCCTTTAGTTCTGAAACCTTTTTTTTTGGTATTTTACTGTTGCTTGCTGTTGCTCCCATCTTGCTCCAGATCATTAGAAATACAAATAGCGATGAAACCTTTTTCTCTCAGACTTCACTGATCCAGTAAAACCAATTTTACTTGTTCAGTAAAATAGAGATGAAGCATGCAAATGTCCAGGGTTTTTTTTGTGAACTGGATTTCCTCCAGATAGTTTCCTACTTGAGCAAATTTGGTGTAGTTTAATATTACAGTGAACCTAAATCGGAGAAGGCCTCTCACAGAGTTATGCCACCTCAGTTTTCTTTAAAAGAAACCTGAGTCCAAAAAACTATAGAATGCGTGATTTGACGCAGGGCAGTTTTAATATGAAGCTGTGCTAGCAGACCATAGATAATAGCCATTTGAGAAAGGAAGAGGGAAGACAAATTGTGGCTAAGAGGGAGAATCGTACTGAAAAAGTTGATTACTTCAGATGGGACAGGTTTTCACTGCATCCTGTTGAAATAAAAAAATATAACTGGAATCGGTTACAACTTGTTCAAAGATAAATGGTGTGTGTTCTGAGATTATACGCTTTCACATGGTAAAATCCATTCATTGAACAAACTGGATTAACTGATGATATGGTTGTTTCATCCAGCTACAGCTTTTTTGCCCTTAAGTGCAATGTGGAGCGGGAAAGTGAGTATGCTGGGTTGTTCCATAGAAAAATGAAGAGTAACTATCCCGATTACTCAACTGGGAAAAGTTAGATGTTGGCAAAGTTATTCCACATCTGCTATATGGTGTCTTAATAAAGCAGTGTAATAATTATGCAATCGTTACATCTTCTTGGATCATTTCTGATTGATTGCAATGTAAGGCTGGCAAAAGCCTGAACGATTAAATGGTTGGGCTCCTAGATACCGCAATGCAGACTCCATGTTTTTAGAATACACATGTCGTCACGTAGTTACACGATGCTGCGAGCTGAGGGTTGGTTTTAAGTTTTTATTGTCAGCTGATTGATGCCTGATATTTAATGACCCAGAGAGAAAAGGATCAGGAAATGGATTAAACAGGTATTTCCAAAGTAATACCGTAAAAAGACATTAAGCTTAAATTTATCGTATTTTAATGGTTTAGTTCAGGCTTCTTTTTTTTTGCAATGAATAAAAGAAAGCTGACTTTATCAGTTTTGCTCTGTGGCTGCTGCTATGGATTGCCGTATCTAATTTGACTGGGCTCTTATCTGAGATGTTTCTTGTAGATATGAGGAATAATACAATTCCTTATAAGCTGATCATTTAGTGTCTTGTTCAATATAGTGTGGGAAGATAAAAATGTGTAGTGCTTGATGAAAGAAAATCAATCATCAGTATGACACAGCCTCTCTCGTGGGCTTGAAATGTGTAGCCGTGTAGATACAGATGTCTTTTCTCAGACTTTGTCTTGCACTTTCTGAAGAATGGAATTCTCTTTTTATCCATACTCACCATCTTCATGCTCTGTGTAGAAAAATGAAGAGATTTGCAGATGGGAACTCCAAATGGCTTTCTGTTCCTTTTTTCTGAGACCATGCTGTCTGTCTTCCACTCTAAAAATGCAGAGGAAAAAGCTCTCAAAGTTCCAGCAGGTTATAATTAGCGAGATAAAGAGATGCAAGGTTTGTCCACTTGGGAAGTATACATTTCTACAAAGAGTAAGGTCCGCTAACTCAAAGCAAAACTATTGTATAATTCCAGATACTTTCCTGCAGGAAAGTTGTGACAGTATATTCATAGGGACCTCATTAGTTAAGCTCTTCATAGCGTGCGCCTGTCAGTTGTTTTGAGAAATGTGATGGAAAAGCCATGGGAACCGCTGGAAAGCTGTTCCTGGGACCATCTTAAGAAGAGGGTCCTGGTTCTGGAAGGCAGGGTGTGCTCTTCTGCTGAAGTCACCTTCACAGTGCTCAGCTCTCTCAGGACCAAACGCAGAGAGGGTGTAATTTTTGGGTGACAAAGTGACATGGGAAGGATTAAAAAACCCTTATAAAAAACATTACAGGCAACGCATTATTGGATGGTTCAGAAAAGTGAACGACCTCCTCCGAGGGACATGGTTTGGAGGAACAGCTATTACATTTGGCAAGGAAAAAGTGATTTTTACACAAGGAAAAACAAAGGTCTGAATCCCTAGTTGGTGTTAATTGGTGTGATGAATTTAGTGAAACCTTGAAGCACAAGTGTGCTCTGCTGGGTCATAAAGTCTTTGGCATAGTGTGGCTTTTTTCTTTGTGGCCTGTGGTTTGTCAGAAACAAAGAGCTAGTGCAAGCACGGATGTTTATTTGGTTTGCTTTGGTTTGGTTTTTAAAAAAAGGTACTTTAAAGTGTAATCTGAGGCTTCTAGCAGACCAATCCCCAGAAGGAGGTCAGGACATCTAGAGCAGCAGTGTCAGTATGAGTGTGCTCAGGCTCTCAGCGGCAGCAGCGTAACACCAAGCCAGCTGGGTATGGGGTGTGCTGCCAACGGTTTTAAGAAGCTTTCATAAAGTCTTGTCTTGCTCAGGCCTTACTATGCCTAACTGCTTAAACAAGCAGAAAAGAAGTGACGCTGTCTTTGCGAGGCATGCTCACATCAGCTCACGTGGGCTTGTGCAGCAGCAGCCTGAAAGCGCTCGCCTTCATTTTCATGTTTGAAGGAGAAAAGCTTATGGTTCACACCTGTGTTTCATAAAGAACGCTTTGGTAGAGTTGTTGTGGCTGGCTGTAAAGCAGTGGGAGTCTGGCTGCACTTACATCACATCTTCAGTTGAAAATGAGCACGGCTGGATGCAGGAGGCTTGCACGGGCGCTCTTCAGCTGCTGTGACAAGTCCGTGGGCCTTTGTAATCTCTTCACTTGGCCTTTATTGAGCCCTGCTCATGGTGAGAGCGGCATCGTGTGAGTAATTTTAGCTAGCTGATTGCTGAGTCTCTGTCGAGTGGTGCAGAGGGGATGCAAGGAACATCATGATTTGTGAGCTGGTACATGCGGAATAGCAAATCTGTGCCGGCTGCACGTGCTCCCTTCATGTACAACTGATAAACCTCAAAAAAGGCTGTTGGGTAGATATGGAGATTGGGGTCTGTGGTATATATTTTTCTCTGCTTTTTTTCTTCCTTGCTTGTGTTTCCTCAGGCATCTGTCGGGCTCCTTCTGCCTGAGGATGCTTTGGTGATCTTAGGATGTCTCTCGTGCTGCCGGGGCCTGGCTGAGCCCCTGTTGCCCGCGCTGCGCCCCAGGATTGGCAGGTTTACATTTCCCAGAGAATATTTAGAGAAGCAGTTTCTCTTCCATCTAGTTCAGTTCGCAAACACAGTAACCCGTATTTTCTTATTTTTTCCAGAAACAAGTATCTGGTTTTGCATTTTTTGGAGACAGTCATTGACCCTTGTTTCTATCCTGTCCAACGATAAATAATGTTCTGTAGTTGATTAGTTTAAGTACATATTTAAGCATTAGTAATATCTATAACAAGTGGAAGAAGTGAATATATGGCTGTTTTTCTTTTAGATGATACACCAGCAGCCTAACCCAGGTATACACTATGAGTATATCATTCCAGGAGACAACGTCATCAGTCCTCAGTTGCTTGCTCACAGGAGGCCAGGTAAAATGCCACTATTTCCTATTATTAAACGCATCCTGATACACTACAAGTTAATGGAGAAATTCTGACTGTTAAATTCAGTGTAAATGCTGCCATTGATGTGGGAGAGGCCCAGAATTTCACTCTACATGTTGAAAGAGAAGTCTGCATAGATTTGATAACTTCAGAGAATTAATACTGGCAGTGATTATTTATACTGTAGCAGGGAATCTGGTCACATATTTCTACTTTCAGTAACAATTTTGTTGTTAAAATGTTAACTATGGCTTTGCATGAGCTGGAGTGTCATAACCACGTCTCAGAAATGAAATAGAACATGATTTTTCTCTTCAGAGTTTGAGATAATTTTACACAACCTTTTCCTGTTTCTCTTTCCTCTCCCAACTGAGGAGAGGATCAAACACAAAACTGTTGCCTTCCCAAGCTAAAACCTGGACCGCTTGTGCTCCTTCCTGAGCTGTGGATGTGTGCTGTGTTACGGGTATGAAGTTCTGAAGGACAGTTGAAAATATGTGAGCAAGTTTGGTCCTACTTTAAATGTTCGTGACGCCTTTACAAATTTCCAAGTGGGTTTGCAGCCTGTTTGTAATGAGGAGCAGCTGTGCTGTGACATGGGGAGGCACAGAACACAGAGCATGCTGTACACGAAAAAAAGAAGCTTTGGGAAATTTTGACACCGGGCACGTTAAGTGTACGGTGTGTTTGGAGATTCTTCGGGTTTTAATGTATTTGCTGGCTGAGACTTGGTTATCTTAGTTTAAAACAACACAGTCTTTGCAGGACACTGTCAGGAGGTCTCTGCATAGCAGATTAAAGCTGCTTTCAAGTTTCCTGATGCTCCAGTTGTGATTATTAGTGGATTAAAAACAGTGACCGATATTTGCAAGTGAGGCTCATTATTTTACTTTTTTGTCACTGTCCATCATCAGGGGAGCCCCTGAATGGTCAGCTAGGAATGCCAGAAAGTCCAAATCATGAGGATGAAGATTTGCACGGGGAGACAGACACTCTCACTGGACAGTCAGCTGGAACTTTTCCAGTTATTCAGCCAGGAAGATTTCCTTCTCATCAGCCAGAAAACCAGGTCCCTGCTGTGCAACCACCAAGACAAAACCGAGAACACAACTGGAAGCAGATTGGAAAAACTGAGTGCACTACTACATGTGGGAAAGGTGAGTGTCTCATACACCGTGCGCAGAAAATCGATGACACACAGGAGGGTTCCAGCGTCGGGGAGGAGAAGCGTGGAGGGAAGCAGCAGCGTGGCTGTTCAGCAGCTCTTGTACACACAAAGCATTGCTGGACCTGGTGTTTTCTGTTACCTTACAAGCAAAAGACATGTCAGTGCTATTATATGTGCTTATACTTAAATCGGTAGGAAGAACAAAATTAAAAATATGAAATAGGAACTGTTCAAATTAAAAGGGAATATATGCTATTTGCCTCTGAAAGGAGATATTTCAGGATTTTATGGCAAGCTGCTCTCTCTCACACCCTTGATACACAGCTGCTTTTCTCAGAATTCTTTGGCATTCTTTATCCTTCCATTTGGCCTCTCCAGCTTTGTCAGATGCGCCCTCAGTGCTTTTTGCATCTTTGTCAACAGTTTTCTGATCTTCACAGGAAGATTTCACAGGGATTCCATCAGCCATATCTTTGCCTCATTGGATGTTGCTGGAACAGCAATAATGTGACTTCAGAAAATGGAGGTTTTCGTAGGGGAGAAGTGTGAAGGAAGAGGCATGGAAAGGGACTGGCAATTAGTGAGCTTTTGGGATGTGATGGATACACTGCTTGGGGCTTGCCAGATAAATCTTTGCCGTAAGACATTCACAGTGACCACAGATTCAATAATGCAGAGCACAAGCAATTATTTAGAATAATATGTTTTTGTGACAGTAAAAGTGAATTTTTTTGTAATATACATAGCCACCCATCACCGCGCTTATGAAATCACAGAGCTTTGAAATAAAGGTGTACCACCAGTCAGGGAACTGAGCTGACTGTCACCGGTTCATATACATTGAGAACATTTGCTTCCAAATTAGTTTGAGAGGACACTTTGCGAATGTGGCCCGAGGCCAGATGAGTGTCTTTGTTATAGCTGCAGATAGAGCTAAAAAAAATCCAGCAATGTTGACACCAGTCAAAATTGCTTCCCAGTATATTGTGAAAACTTTTTGCCTTGGAGTAATTACTGCAAAAGTGTTAAGAGCTAAAATACTGCCTATAAAAGTCAGAAAACTTTGGAAGTCAGCCTTTTTGGGGAGAAAAGGAGGGATTGTAAACCCAAATTATTTTAGTTGGCATTTAAATACTCTATGTGGGTTTAATACAAGACATATGGGCAGAATCCTTAATTGCACCTGATTATTGCTTAGCAGCAATCCGTAAGGATCACCTGCTGGGAGTCTGGATTGTATGTGGTGAATTTTAGTATCTACATCAGGTAATTTATGACGCAGTTGCAGGGACGTATCAGCGTAACTGTATTCTTCCTTTACATCACAGAAGTCTTAGTTGTATTTCCCATGGACCTTAAGGATATTTGAACATAGTTCTTGCCATTTCTACAGAGATCTGGTAGTGGCAGTGATATTAATGAAACCTGAGTCAAAATGATGATAGCAAAATGGTAGAAAAACAGAATTCAGAGGATATCTTTCAGCTTCCTACACAGCTTAAATTTACTGCATGAAATTTAGGAAAAGACCTGTTAAAAATCAGTATCTCTTTTCCTGTTGTTTGGAGAATGTGTGTGTGTGTTCTGATCAAGTTGAATTCAAAAGAAACTGGACCTTGGGAGTAGGATCCTGGCACTGTTGAGACTGTGTGACTATTCCTTGTGACCTTGGTGTGAGAAGCCTGTGTGAATCTCTAATGCCTCTAAGGCATTTCAAGTCAAACTAGGTTATACAGGCTGATAAAGAGAGAGTGAAAAAATCCGAAACATATCTACTATTTAAGGCTTTGTTTTCTTTTGGTATGATTCAATATCAGACACTTCATTCTTTTTTCTTTTTTTCATGTTTTCCTTTCTTCTGCCACTTTATTTCTTCATGCAGAAATAAAGATGACACATGGTCTTTGATTTATTTATTTATTTATTTATTCAAAATGAACCTGTCAAAACTACATAACATTAGGAAACTTTAAGTTGGAAGAACAAAGAAAAATCATTATGCTACCTAAGGAAAAAGGGAGGGTAAATTGACGGTTTTGATGAAACACTGTGAGATTTCAAAGCAATTTTCAGTAAAATTTGTCTTGGAAAAAAAAGACTGTTATCATTTTTTTGAAAGGTGAAAATGCTTCCCATGAGAACTGCCTCCAACTCTTGTCCCAGATGTCCATTTAAGATGACTGAGCAAATAGACCTGCTAGAATTTGGCCAGTGTGGTAACCACCACAGCATCCTATCTGGCAGTGAAGTAGCATATCATCCCTCTCTGTTGTGCAGAGAGAGGAGGGCTGGTGCACTGCGAATTCCTCCAGTCCTGGAGCCCCAGGAACTTAACCCAAATTTTGTCTGAAAGCTCTTGCAGGAGGAGTACCTCACTGCATCTCCTCCGAGCACAGCCTGTGCCTTATAATGGTTATCTACGCCTTGGAAATGACCTGGGATGTGTTATTTGTTAGTTGTGGCAGCATGTTGGTTAATTTTTTTAAGAAGAATTAGAAAGGAAGTTAAAAGAGTGCAAACTGATGATGTTTTCCTTAGATTTCAGAAAATATAATAGCTTTTTCAGAAGTATTAGTGTAAGTTAGCTGGTGAGGTGCAGAGCCTTCCCTTTGATAGAATTAAATTCTCTGGTGCAGGGTTTTTTTGAATATACGGCTGAATGTATTGATCTCCTTTCTTTTGATTTCTTGCCCCAAGGTAACTTACTTGTGTAAGTTACCTGTTGGTTGATTTCAGTAAACAGGATGATGTTTGAATTGTTAATTTCAAAATGTGATAATACAATTAAAAATTATTTAGCAGTGACCATTACATCTGTATGGGTTTTGAGCTCCAGGAAGAAAAAACATGGAACTAATTAACCACATATTTTTAGACAAAGTGGATAATTAGGAGTGGAAAGCTGGAGAAAACTGATCTTTAGTCCAGTGGCCTAAGACTTGCAGTGTCAATAATCCTATGAATCAGTGACACTGACCGTGCAGGGCTTCAGTAACCCACAGTTGAAGTACATAAGCTTTAACTGTTACAACCTTGCACTTATCTACACTCTTTTTGGACACAAATACCAACAAAGATGCAGCTGAGTTTTCCATGTAAATTGCCTAGATCTTCTGGGCAAGATGGGACTTCTTTTTTTGCCTTTGACTCAGAGGCATGGCACTTTGCTTTTTGTAAATGTGCACACATACGTTTTGATCTAAGGAAAAGAGAAGTCTATTTTGCAGATAGGTGAAGCTGTTGTATTAATAACTTGTGCCCTGCTTCTTCCTATCTTGCCAGTAACATGGAAAAAACCCACTTTTCTGTAATCTTTCTGATGCTTGGTCTAGAGACACTGTTGTATGGGGTGCACTCCTGAGACAGAGTGCTGGCTTTGCTAAATGTACGTGTTTCAGACAAGAGCAGTGTGAGTGAGCAATATGAGCTCTATTTAAAAAGCACTTGCTTAAACTGCCTGAATTTTGTTTTTTATCTCATTCTATTTCCGATTGCAAACACTGAGAATTAGGCATTTATGATTCTGTCTTCAGGTTGTACATTGTATTTCCCCAAATTCTGAAGTACATTGTTAATATCAGGGTCAGTCACTATAGTTTTACTTTAAAAATACAGCCTTATTCAGAAGGATCACACATAATCCATGCATTTCAAAGGCAAAATGACAAACATAAAATCTGAGAAGGAAAGCGTTCTGGGGAAAGGAGGAAAACATTCCTGGAAAAGTTTGTGGGAAGCAGGGTAAACTGTGTATCTGCTTGTCTGGTTGGGTAGTGTTCCACTTGGGCTTATTTCATTCTGTGTAAAAGTTAGGTCTAACCTAAGCAAAATGTTTCTCTTTCAGTTCAGAGTTAATTTTCCTGTTCATGGTTTCTTTCTCTGCGTAACTCTGAATATCTGCATTAAGAAGGCTTCAATGACAATCAATAATTAGTCTTTTGGAGTTACTTGTTGTAGGGTAGCCTGAAACAACTAACATCACCTAATTTTTAAGCCAGTGGGCTTAGCTTCACGTGGTTGAACTGGCAGTGGTGGGTTGTACCTTGACCACTCCTCTTGGGCTGAGCCCTGTTTCTCCTGTAACCAAGTGGCTCCTATTGCCACAGAGGTGTCCTGTGCCATCGCTCCACCACAGGGAGAGGAGGGGTTGCTGCCACTTTACGTGGTATAAACATGGCAGAGAGAGAATCAGCAGACTTTGGTACTACTTTCTAAAAGGAACATTCTTCCTACTCTTCCTTTTGCTGTTTACGTACTTGCAGAGTTGCCTTTCACATCCCTTGGCAGATTCAGCTCCAGGTGGGCCTTGCCTTTCCTAAGCCCATCCCTGCACAATCAGACAGCATCTCCATACTCCTCCAGGATCACCTGCCCCTGCTTACACCTCTTGTACTTCCTGTTCATGTCTGAGTTTAGATAGGAGCTTCTTGCTTATCTGTGCAGGCCCCCTGCCACCTTTCCTTCATTTCCGACTTGTTGAGATACACCTTTGTTGAGCTTGAAGGAGGTGATCTTTGAATATCAACCAACTCTCCTGGACCCCTCTTCTCTCTAGGGCTTTATCGCATGGGATTCTTCCAAGAAAATCTCTGAAGAGGTTTGGGTCTGCTCTTCTGAATCATGAGCTCTGCCGTTTCACGGTCACTGCAGCCAAAGCTGCCCCTGATTGTCACATCCCTGACTTCCTTGTTTTTATGTATCAGGTCAAGTGGAGCTCCTTTCCTGGTTGGCTCCTCGATGACCTGTGTCAGGAAACTTGTTAATGTACTCTAACTTTTCACTTACCAAATACAAGTAGGCATGTTGGCACCTTGCTCTTTGTCATCATTTGGTAGTCAATCTGCACTAATAATAGAAGTAGAGTTCTGTCTTTCTGCTCTGGCATGAAAATTATTTAAAGACTGAGCATTGAATGTGGAGAGTAGTAATTTTGAGTGAGTCTGTAGTCTACAGTAATGTTTAATCTGTAAGCTTTACTGTATGACTCTCTTCAAAGACCAGGTAAAGGGGATAATATTCTCATGTATTTACTCGCCACCTAACTCTAAAGTAAGGAGGCCCAGTCTCTTTCCAGAGAATGACTGCTAAATTTTTCCTCCTCTCAAGCCTGTGTTGTGGCTGCTTAGCTGCATTTTTTTTTAAATTGCCTGAATACTTAATGTTTGTGTTCTCTTCACTATAAAGATCTCATGCAGACCAAGGAGCATGTTTTCTCAGCGCTTCCTACAATGCCATGCTGTGTTTGCTATATACTAAGGACTTCCCTTAATGCTATAATGTAAACAATACAGCATTCAGCTTTCACTTACATTTGGAAATTTTGGGTAAAATCTTAGTCTGTAGTTCCTATTGTTAAGTTACACTTTTCCTTTCTGCACCAGTGTTGGATGCTACTGTTACGGCTTATACTGCAGAGTCTTTTGCAATGCATCATGTTATTTTCATCTTCATTTCAGGGTCACAGTACCCAGTTTTCCACTGCGTCAACAGAATCACTCATGAGGAGGTACCTGAGAGTTACTGTGACAGCAGCACCAAACCCATTCCAGAAGAGGAGGCCTGCAACCTCTTCCCGTGTCCAGCTTTGTAAGATACTACAATTGAAGTCAAGTCAATAAGCCAATGTGATTGAGGTTTCGCATGTAAAAGAGGCTATCCTAAGTAGGAAACTAGTTTGAACTTCGAAGTACTTTGCGCTTGTGTTGTAAAGTGTAGTATTTTTTCCTTAGTTGTTGGTGGCCTTCTTCCCCTTCACAGGGAGCAATGGCATTCGGAGAAGGCAAAAGAGAAATCAGCAACGAGTGTAGTAATTTCTCAGAATTGGTGTGATTGTTCAGGCATGCACAGTATCTGTGGTCTCTCTGTGGGTACATTTTTCCAAGTGACAGGCTTCTGCATATGCCTGTCTAAAGAAGAGGCTCTGTGGGTTATATTATTCCACGTTGGATCAGTGTGCTGTAGCACCCACCTGTTTATTCCACGGTGTCATATTTAAAGATGACATTAGGCTGATACTGATCACAACAGCCCCCTCATAAAGATCACCTCTTCTTCCTGGAATTCAGTAGTTCAACTCAAAGACTGGGTTCTGAAGCAGTGGTCCTTGTTGCCAGAACACAAATACAACCAGCTCAGGTGTGATTTCTTTCAGAAAAGACACTTGCCATCAGGAGACTGTGACTTACAACGGGCTAAGCAACTTCCCTAAAATAGTCAAAAAAAAAAAAAAGGGGGGGGGGGGGAAATTNGGGGGGGGGGGGGGGTAAATTCATCCAGGGTTTTTACTAAGAAGAGAAAAGGGTTAAACCCAGTTGCCGTTACAGCAACTTTATTTCAGGTCAGCAGCTGTATTTTCCATCTCTCTTGTGGTTACATTCTTCAGTTCTCTTCTGAGCAGCAAGAGGCCACTCCATATCCCACGGAAGTCTCTAATGGTGCGAGTGCTGTTACAGTGGGAGAGATGCCTGACAAGCGATTTCCTAGTGCATATTAGATACTTGGACCTTCTGAAGTGATTTACTTGGAGATGTCTTCTCTCACCAAGCATTTTTCCCACCTTTTTTTTTCCCTAACAACTCATATTAATTCAGCTTCATTTGTTCACACGGGATAATATCAAGAATATAAACAAAGAAATGTAAACATTTATTAAAAAGAATACAGACATTTTGCTTGCTTTCCCACAAGGGTTCTGAAATACAGTGTGTGAAGAGTTCAGAAACTTCCCTCATTTCTGTGTATCTTCATGCTTCAAGTGAAAACTGAAAGGGCAAAATGACATGTTTATGCAAAAGTGTTTAAATAAATACAGTGAAATGTTGGAATGAGAAGAATATATATAGGGATTTTTTTCATCTCTAAAATTAAATGTATTTATTGCTTATATTTGCTATTTCAGTTTTGCTGATGAATGAATGCCTGGATGCATTATGTGATTCTTGTGGTATTGTCCTTTTTTACAGCCTTTGCTGCAAATATTTTATGCAACACATCTTAAATTTTTGGCAAGTGTCATAGGGCAATAATTTATATTATAGATAGATTCTTTAAAATACCCAAGCAGCTATTAGTGGCCTCATTAATGTTTGTAATGTGCCCTGAAACCATGAATTGTGCACAATGTGTATGTGTGCTCGTTATTATCAACCACTAGAGGTAGATTGGTTACAAGTATATAATGTCTTCATAAAGGATTAAGTTATGCATGCAGAGGCTTAAGTGTTATTTTATAAGATTCTGTACCAGCATCAGAATCCTGTCATTCGAGTTCTGTTAAGATCAGTATTAGAGAAATCTTTACTGAAAAATTGCACTTTTTTCCCCCCCCCCCCCCCCCTTTAGCTGGGATATAGGGGAGTGGTCTGAGTGCAGCAAAACATGTGGCCTCGGTATGCAGCACCGACAGATCTTATGCCGGCAAATGTACGCCAACCGTACCCTGACAGTGCAGCAGTACCGCTGTCATCACCTGGAGAAACCAGAGACCACCAGCACGTGCCAGCTGAAGATCTGCAGTGAATGGCAGATTAGGACTGAGTGGACTTCAGTAAGTACGATTGATTAATGGGGGGCAGAAAACCTCACAAAACAGGAGCAATTTTCTTCCAGGTGTCGCTAATGACACACGAAATTTGTTCTTGGTTAAAACAGGAAAGTGCAATGTGAAAAGCCTTGGATATATGTGAATCTTAGTTCAAGAAAACGCTGCTTAATTATGGTCTTCGAAGTTTACTGTTCATAACCAGAAAGAAGCTGAAAAAGAGTGATTGAATAGTACAGAACATGCAAATGTGTGTATACAGACGTACACAAGCTTTCTTACCAAGGCTTTTTTTTAAATACTATGTAAAGTAGAGTTGGAGGAATCCTGATAGGTTTGCCTGTGGTGGCAAACTTATCCGCTCTTTTTCGTCGCATGTAGAGGTTAGTTTCAGGAGTTACTTAACCTTATTAAGGATAGAGTCAGCAGTTGCTGTTACTGTCGTTGGTTTGAGGCTATGCCAGGACTTCAGATAAACAGATGGTACAGTTTTAAGCTTTAATTTCTAGGTTCCTTACAAAAGGTTTGGCCAACCTGACAACCATCCTAGATACTTTCATGGCCTTTGTGTGAAAGAGAAAATATCCTGGTGTTTTAGGTGTGGTGATAAACAAATCTCTTTCAGTTAGCCATGAAACAAAGCAAAAAAATTTGTAGACCGTGAAAAATTCCATCCTAAACCCCGAACCTAAACCTTTGTCGTTTCTGCTGAAGTGCTTCCTTGCTCTGAATTCCCCCAGCCTGCGCCGGAGCGCGTGTCGCAGCACGCAGTGCTGTGCGTGGGGTAGCTGCGGCGGCAGACACCAGCACAGCAGGTTAAAGCAGACTCATGCAGCAGACTTCCTGCGGATTTATAGGGGGTCTTCCCCCACGGCAAAGCCTGTGTGAGATAAGTCCCTCAGTTGCTGCATTTCCGAGGCTGATGGTGGCACTGTTAAGTGCCTAGTCATGAAGTAGCTGGGATATGTTGATATATTCCTGATAAAAAAATTAGAAATACCTAGGTGGACGAACGTAAAGATATGTTGGTTGGTTAACTCATTATTCATGATGAATTAACATCCATCTGGAGTTAAAGGACAGTAAAATTTATATTAAAGGTGAAGTTTTGATTATTTTATTATGTTGATGATGAGAAAGGGGAGCTGGTTTTCTGTGTTGTTGCGACTTGCGTATTTCAGTGTACAGAGCCTTTAGAGGTTTACTGCATATGGTGAATCAAACTAAACAAATGCTTTAGAATTGGTAGCTGGTTAAATATAAGCATAATTCCAGTAAAATTCTGTGAGTAATTTCCTCATGGAAGTAAAATTAAACTTCTTGGCATGAGGAAGATCCGTACTAATAAAGGGGCAGTTGAGTTTACGAACTGGTTTCAGTAGAACCAGTGTTTGTGCTTACTGTGAAGTAGTTAGGTTTTCAGTTTGGAGGCAGGTCTGTAGTCTTAAAAGTAAGGTCATCCTAAGTTTGTAATAGGCTTACCATTTTTCCTAACACACAGTTGTCAAAAACTTTGATCTAAATCTGATTAGAAAAAATGGCATTGTGGAAACTGACGTTTGGAGTCAGCAGACTAGACTTCCAGACTAACTCTGGACAAATCAACCCCTTTATGACATAAGGAATGGGGTATTTGTTTTTATTAGCATTTTGCTATTTAATGATCTCACACATGTAGTCTGGGTTTTGGTCAGCGTTCTAGAGTGAACAGTTGAAGAAATAGCTGCAGTCTGGAGATGAAGTCTGTGAGGTATCTTGATGCGGAGAATGTATTTTACATGATAAATAACTTTGACGTGCAAATACAACAGTCATGATTAAAACATTTGAAAGCAAGGAAAAAACAATGAGGCTGCCTTTGGAAGCTGTGCTAGGTACCCTTGTATGCAGGTACTGCAGCCGTTAATCTTCAAATTCCCAGAGATTTTACCTTTTAATTGTAGAGCGTTTACAGGACTCATCAAAACACTTCATGCGTATACAGCAGCAAATCATGTTTCCGTCTTGCTTTATGATCTGGCTGCTTCGCAGCATCAGGCAGAGAGATCAATAGCTGTCAGTGTTCTCCCAGGTTGAAGAAAAGAGAGCTGGAGAAGGTGGCCTTTACTTGTAAGAGGGATTCAGAAGTTGTATTTCTTTGCATTTCTCTTGCTTCATGTTGGCTTATAGGTCAAGGTCAAAATTATGCAGAATATGCCAGCCTGCTATTCAAATACCAGCTGCTCATTTTGATAAGGTGCAGCGTGGCCCGGTGCAAGTAGGGCTTAATGTCGTTTTCCAAATGTATCTGCGTAGTATACCGCAGAATACTACAGTCTGGGAATATGATTTAAAACTACTAATGCGTTTTTATTCCCTATTCCTAGCAATGTAGATTAGTTTGCAGCTTCTGTGGATGTCTTAGCAGGAATGAATGAGCTGGACATTCCCAGCTCCCTGATGAACCACTGCCGTTCTTGCAGCGTCCTGATGCAGCCTCCCTTGTGTTACAGTGTTCGGTGCCTTGTGGAGTAGGGCAGAGGACCCGGGATGTGAAATGTGTCAGCAACCTCGGAGACATTGTTGATGACGAGGAATGTAACATGAAGCTGCGGCCAAATGACATTGAAAACTGCGACATGGGACCCTGCGCTAAGAGCTGGTTCCTTACGGAGTGGAGCGACAGGGTAAGGCTTCTCATCATCTTTGTGCTGCCGGATCTTCTAAAGCAACTTCGGTGCATCAGAATTAAAAAATACACATCTGTACAGCTGTAAAAGGAGTGGTCTTATTTGCCATGTTTATCCTTGATCTGTTAAACAGGCAAGAGCAAACAAAAAAAAAATAATGATCCCAAGGGCATCTTGAGTTTGGGTTAGATAGAAGAATGCACAGAAGGGGCAAGCGTGTGGGTACACGGCCAAACATCTGGATTTAGAATTGGCTCTGTGTCTGAACTTCCCAAAGTATTGAGTGTGCTGAGATTTATTATTCTGCCTTGCTTAGCCCTGAGTCTCAAGATTCAGACTCTAAAATTTTCCCTGCTGTTTTTTTAAGGGATGGAGGTTTGAGGCCTGATGTCTGGGTTGAAGTTCAAGCTATAAAACTATTATCCTATAGCTGTGAAGAGAGGGGAACAACTTCATAAGCTCAGCCAAGGTTGATGCGGGCTTTTGTACTTTGTGAAAATGGATGTATTTTTTCATTCCAGTGAGTCGGATTCGCTGCATGAAAGCAATAAAACCAGTGGTGATTGACCTTGTTTCACGATTGGGCTGAGAGCTGTTGTTCAGTAGTGATATTGTATGCTTTCAGTAAAAGGCTTACAAACATGGGCTAAGAAAACCCTGGTATTTTGGTCCCTCTTGTGGATGCTTGCATATCAATTTCATCAGTAGACAAGCTGAGCCTTCAGTCTGTAAAATCCTGATTGCATCTTTTACTTTGACTGGTTGTTTTGGCAGGCAAATAATAGAATTTATTGTTGAAGCTGTAAGATTACATCCATGACTTCACAGATCCATTATTTAGATGATTTTGTGGTAGTATCTGTCAAGGCTAGGGATGTCTGGCACACAGGTTATGCATTAGTTTGGACACTCAGAAGATTTTCTACATGTCTGAGATGCAGAGGAGGAGGAACTTCACAAGTAGGACAGGTACCTGGTATGTCACATAATTTTAGAAAGGCTGATCAGACTCTTGCTACAACTAAAAGCCTGCAAAATTTTCAGCCTCCGGACAACTCAAATAGATTTTATAAAGAAAAAAAATTATACACTAATAAATCATTGTTGTTGGCACTTGAATGTTTTTTTCCAGTTGTTAATTCACCCCGTGTATGCTCTTGCATACCAGAAAGTTACCAGGTAAAGTACAGGTATTAGTGCAAATGGCAAAGTTTTTGCTGTAGGGGAAGTGGCAGTACCTTTTAGGTTTTTTTAACTTCTGGAGCTGTTCTTTGTACAGTGCTATTACAGTGAAATTTTACAAGAGAGAAAAATCCATTTTACCCTCTAAGACGACATCTTTCTTGAAAAAGCTGACCAAGCTACTATCAGCCACTGCAGTTCCACCACATAAAGCACATACATCCCAGTGAAGACTCCTAGCATCGATGTTGTCTTCATTATTCTACATTGATATTTTGTCCTCTGCAGATTTAAAAGTAGTTTTTGTAGCTGAAGGTTATGACTGTGGCATGTTATTATGCGTATTTGTATGTATTAAATGACACATAAAAGTGAGGCAGGTAATGTGGAAAATGTTGGAGTTTTTTCTTCCCGCAAACGTTTTGGGGTCAGAGAGTAAAGAATGGATTTTGTTACCTTCCCAGCTTATATATGTGGACAAATTAATCTCTTCCAAATGCTTGCTACTGTAGTTGGCATTATTCACCATCACTTCTGCCAGCAGTGGGTTTGGAGTTTGATTCTCAAAGAGAATGGAAGGAAGAGCATATTTTGGGGAAGAAAGCAGATTTGGGCTAGAATGTGCAGAATCTCCTAAGGTTCCCCGATACCTAATAACTCGGATGTTGCGAGACGTTCAGTGGCAGTGATGCCAGTGGAGGTCAGTGGAATACAGGAGCAGTCTCTAGCTTTGCAAATCAGGCCTTTGGCCATTAGCTTTCTCCTTTTGCCTTTCCAGGGCTGTCTTTTAGGATCAGAAGTCTCTCCTTCGTTGCAGAGGAGCGTGTTTCTGTTGAAAGACAAGAGGAGAATTCTGTCGTGGAATAGAAATGGGCATTCCCAGGTGTATGGGCTTTGCATGTGTAATTTCCCCAAACAATTCTTCAAAAAAATACTTTAAGCCAAGCCACACTTCAGCAATAAGCACAGATCAGCGATGGGCAGCCACAAATGGTTCAGATAAGCAGCCAAAAGTTCAAATGCTTAAAGAAAGCTTGTTCAAACCTCTTGAGTCCGCAAAACTGTGGTGGAAATCTCACAAGAACAGACCTTCTTTGTGAGATTTATTACATGCCTACTTCAAGTCCCAGCTGGAAATACCACAGAACAGTCTTTCCCATTGTATTCTGACATTTCGTCCGTGGCTAGAAATAAGAGGTAAAAGAACTTATCATAACTTTTGAGAACGTTGGAACTTTGAAATGGTTGAGTTCAAACTTGGTTACAGCCATAAGAGAAGGCCTGGCCTGTACTTCATGAACCCGTTTTGCGAACGCTTTGTGTGTGCTGTTGCACATGCAGCAAGGAGAGATTTCCAGAGGCCTGTCAGAGTTCGGTTAGGCACATACTTTCTCTTTCAGCAAGGGATATATCAAACTTCCGTGTCTGGATTTATGTGATGCATGGGGCATTACAATATAACCTTGGTTAATTAGTGAAACATCAAGAAAAAGCACAGTAACATAAAAATCACAATTGTCTTTGCTGCCAACAGATGTTAAATTTCAGGATCTGATAACTGTGATAAATACTTGTGCAGAATTTGACAAGGGAGAGAAAGAGATGAATAGTCACATCTGAGTTTTAAGAGGAGAACAAGATCTAATTTAGCATCGGTGGAAAGATTTGGGGTTTTCTTATTTTACTGGAAGTTTGAAAAGTTGTAATTGGTGCAAAATTGTGCAGGTTGCCTTCATTTTTGTTAATAGATTCTATGGTTCTGAGTTGGAAAATTATGTCATTAAATTTCCCAAAATGTAACTTCTGCAATACACCATATGTGCTCTTGCAAACCTGCAGAGTACGTACAGAGTTGTGTGTAGGAGTTGTGTCTCCTTCCCAGCGTGGGCCGTATGTAGCTTTACTCTGTAAATAACACTTGGCTGCCGCCTTGCCATGTTCTCCCGCCTTGTTTTCCCACAACATATATTTATGTATTTTATGGCCCACCTGTTCTGCCCCATGGTATTGACCTTCTTGGATTCAGATTCTGCACAGACTGGTTTTCTATACATATAATTAATCCTAAGTAATTAAAAAACCCCTCTATGTTCCTAAAACATTACAGTTCTTGATCTGAGTTATTTTGGTAAACAGGTATCAGAGTCCATTATATGTATGCTACACACAGGAAAAGCTTTTACCTGCAAAACTTCTTGTGTTGTATGGCTGCCACGTGCACACTGGTGGAACGCGTGAAGGAAGGCAGGCAGGCAGTTCATCTTTAAGAAACAAACCCTTATTTTCTGAAAAGTATATGCTCTGTTATTTGTCTTTGAAGTAGATCTAAACACCAAATTCTGATATCCCCCAGGCTCAATCAGGAGAGAAACGGAAATTTTTACTCATTTCAATGGGAAGATTACAGGTTAAAAGTCTAGCAGCAAAGTGAGACTCATCTTACTTTTTATGTGTCTGTCTTTACATTTATTGCTCTATCTTGAGTATAAATAACAAAATTAAATAAAGTTCTGTGGCTTTGTCTTCTACATGATCTTTAACCCCTTTTGATGATAGAGAGTCTGGACAAAGTTTCGTGATATTTTTACGTATGTTTGCAGAATGATGGCTTCCTGTCTCATAATTCTCTTAAGATGTCATACTGCGTTAAAACGGTAGAATTCCACCAAACTGCATCCATTAATCAGTAGAGTAAAGCTGGTGAACCTTACTGAACTTAGCAACAAAATGGGATTGATGGGAGCAGATGAGATTCTTGCAAACATTTCACATGACTGATTCTTTGACAGCTCTAATTGCTGGAAAGTTTACTTCTCCTGTGGGTCAGAAGCAGGAAACTGCATTCCCCTGATTTACAGCAACGGGAGACTCGCCAGTGTTTCCTTCCAGCTAACTGGAGCATTCCTCTCTTGCATTTTTGTTTATTCCTCATTGCCATCTACTCTGTTCATTTGTTTCTTGTTTTATGTTTAGAGCATACTCAGAAAAGAAGCCAAAATACAAACCATTCTTAGATGTTAATGAGATTCTGAGGCCAAAATAAAATCTTGGGAAGAAAGAAAAAATGCTGCCCGTAAGGGAACAAAATCAAAACATATCAAACGCATGCACTGGATTTCATTCTTCATTAAAAGGAGTAACGGCAATGCTTCTGTAATACCTTCCATTAGAAAACTCTAGTACGCTCCATAAAAGTCAACACTTTATTCCTCACGATCCTAAAGCCTTACCTAACAGGTACAAGTGGGTTTGTTGACCAGTCAAATGTGGAACCACCAGGGAATATTGTAGCTCACACTCTTCTTTCACTGTTTTTTATTTCAATCTGGATAGCTCATGTAAAATTTCCTGGATCCTGAAAAAGAAACAAAGGGAAAGAGACCACCATGGAGCTTGTGCAGGCGTTTTGTTATTTTTGATTGTCAATGTTTATTTGTTTTCAATATAAAACGAAAACAAGATAAAATAGCCCTTTCCATTGATTTCATGTGGGAATCACATGGAAATAGAAGTTTTTGCATTCTTTATGTATAAATATGTAACTCACTTCATGATTTGCAATGAAACACACAGCCAAGAGAGTTTTGAAGGAGTCAGCGATAGAAGGGTGGCCAAGATCTACACAGATTTCTGTTTTCTTCTCCAGAGCTGATCTCTCTCTGCCACAATTCAGCTGCATTAGATGCAAATCAGCATAGAAGAGTCTGCGTGGCCGGGAGAAGCCTTGCTGGCTAAGGCCCACAGTAGCCCAGTTTTGTCAGGGGGGCAGGCGCACAGGTGCCAGGCAGGGGCAAACGGGAGTCCAGATTGTCAGGCAGGTTCATGGTGATGGGGCAAGTCCAAGGTCAAGCCGGGAAGTCGATCCACAGCTCGGGTCCGGTGACAGTACCCAGGGTCAGATACAGCCCAGTGATTGTGGGGCAGGTCCCTGGTGATGAGGCAGGGTCACGGTCACGCCGGGAGGTGAGTCCAAGGCGAGGGATCGATGCGGGCCCTGCCCAGGCGGTGGCTGGGGACAGGCACGGCCACGTCTCTCATGAAGCTCAGGCAGGGCCTGGTGGACCAGGGCCGAGGTCGGATGGAGACCCTGGGCCATGGGCAGAGGTGTGGGGGGAGGCCCCAGGTGAGGCTGGTCAGGACCAGTAAGGCAGGGTGCCCTCGGGCCCTGAGAAGCCCTGCAGCTCTGAAGGCAAGTGAAACTTCATCTGTGAGCCAGAGCAGTGAGGAAGCCTGTTCCCTAACCTGCCTGACTTCACAGAGCATTAGTAATACCCAAGTACCAACAGGGTTACCAGCTGCACGTAGAAAAAGTAACAGTGCGTATGTAGAAGCAATCATCGTCCAGCTGAAGCCTCCAAAATTCGAAGACCATACTTCAAAACTTTGTTACTTTGGAAGGATACCATGGATCTGCTAGACTAAATACAGAGACAGTTTGACTTCTCATCCAGCACCTACTGTATGCATAGATGCACTGTAAAGGGAAGTAATTTAAATCCAGATATCAGAAAGGGGTTTGGCGATACATAAGGATATTTCTGACTTGCATTCCCCCCCCCCCCTCCCCCTGAG
>VZSF01009519.1:1772591-1926869 GCA_013398295.1 Chionis minor | reverse complement strand
GTTTTTTTCCTTTTTTCTTCCCCCCCCCCCCCCTTTTTTTTTTTTTTAAAGAAATCAAGGCTGCTCTCAGCAGTGTTACATCCTTTGAAAATCTGCCCCAAATCTTGGAACTGTGGCAGAAGTGAGCTTCTGAAATGCAATTCTTAGTTTATTATTGGGAAAACAAAGGTTACATAATCCTTCTAAATTCCCTTCTGAAAGGGATTTTCTCAGAGTAAGTCAGATACTGCTAAGGAGTTTCATAAATGCATTTCAAAACATAGATCTTAATCTTTAGTTTTTGCAGTAGTGATTCATAAAAAAACTTTACCATCTTGTGGGGAATAATTAAGGTGAGGAAGATTAAAGTGTGGTAGACAGAACCCCTGCACAAACGGGGACGTTTTACTGTGGAACTCAATTGGTTGTTATTAAAAATGTAATTAAGGCTAGCAAGGATGCTGGGACCTGGGTGACGGACTCTGGAGTTCTGGGAGCTTTCCTGCTGCTCCGCTTGAGGGCGATGAGCCGGGCTGGCACATCAGTGAAAGGCAACTGGCTCCGTTCAAGGGGGGTTTGCTCTGCCGTACCCTGTGGCTGTGGCAAAAACCCGGGCTTCCACTTGCAGTTTCCCGAGTCTGCAGGAACCAGCCTTATTTTCCTGGACTGCTGTTTTCTGACAACTATCAGACTGGATTAGAGTTTGGAGGGGTTTTTTTTATTTTTAATTTTTAATGGGAATGGAAAGCTTCTGAAACTGAACTCATGAGGGAAGAACCTCAGGAAGAGGAGAAATGGCAGACTCCTTAAAACTGGGGAGGGTGTTCCGCAGGCTAAGGTTTCTGAGGAATTTCTGCCAATTAAAACAAGACAGTGAAACCAAATATCTTTAATAATAGGACCAGAACAGAGAAGTTGCAGCTTGTGAAAGTTCCTTGTGTCATACAATGTTAGGTTATGGCAGTTACTATGTATTAATGCAACAAATCAATGGCACAAAATTGAAAGTAGTAGGTGTGTCAGTTGGGAAAACCAAAGGGAGAGGATTCGTTCTCCAAACACTCCCTACTGCCTGCCTTGGGCTTTGGAAATCATGGCTTTCACATGGAAGATTTTTACTGAGAGGAAGAAAAAAACATGAAAACCCAAATACTTAACGCAGAAACTTTCAGGTTTAAGTTTGCATTGTAAATCCTTTGAGAGTAGTTAATCTGTAGTAAAATCTTTCAGCAGAGGGTGGGACAACCCTGTACCTTCCCATTTGGTATTTCCTTTGTTACTTGATCTGTAAGCCTAGTTCATGCATAATCATTCAAAACATAAGACTGGAGATTTTCTGGATGACTTTATAGACTAAACTTCTTCCCAGCTCTGGTTTGCAAAGCAGAAAAGCAAATTAGATTGTCAAAAGAAAATTACTTAGAAATAAGAAAAGTATTCGCAGAGTATATGCATAGTTCTCTATGCATAATGTAATTGAACATCCTTGCGGAGGATAAAATATGAACAGCCACACAATTTATTTCTGTACAGTATATATGAAAGGTCGCCATTTTATGGGGCTCAGTTAAACAGTTTAGCTAGGAGTGGACTGTTTGAAATGGGTTGGGTTTAGTTTAGCTTCTAGGGATTCCATTTCAGTAAAGCTTTGCCCTTTTCTTTGAATGTCTTGTGAAAGAAACCAACTTGCGATACGAAAAATGTTTTTCTGCACTGTATCTGTGGAATAAATACGGTGACTACGTGTTTTACACAAATAACCAGTATTCTTCAGTGCAAGTAAGTAAAGGGTAGTTGGCAACCAGTTTTACATTCAGTCACTGGTCTCTCTCTTGAGAAGATGAATGACTATATTGGTTAATCCCGTTGTTAATAGCGCTTCTGTAGTGAACTGGATGCGAACCTTACATCGTTAGCAACGGGAGCCATATTAAGTTAGTAGTGATCAACTCTGTGTCTCAGCACCACTTCTTTGGATCATTCTTACTTTTATTCAGTAAAATTAAAAAAAAAAAATCCCTATGCTAAGTTACATTCATTCATAAGGAGTGTACTGTTCATTGCAGAAGTAATACACAGTTTCTCTTAACTAATTACATTGTATGTTAAAAATAAAATCTGAAATGTCAATCAAATCCACCTTTTTCTCCCATATACTACACCCTTATTTGTGGTTTTCTTTGCATGGGTAATGTAATTGTTTGCAATTGTTTAAATTCAATTAGATACATATCTTTCAGTGAGCTGCGTATGGGTTTTTCTTTATTTTAATGGTCTAGGCGTGAAATGCCAAATGCATTTTAAAAGAAAAAGAAAGAAAGGGAAGATGAAGAAAGAATTAAGCAACCTAACACAAGAATTGGTTATTGCCCTGGCATGTTTTTGTTTTTCAAATGCTGCCCAGAACAGTGGAATATCAGAGACTTCCTCACTGAAGTAGATGAATGACCAAACTGTAATATGGAACATAAATGGAATTCATCCTGCATGATTTATGGACGACAGGCATACTATCTCCAAATATGTGACATAAGAATCTGCGTATCACTATTTATTAAGAGCTTTCAGAATTTAGCAGTGAAAAGCTGAGAATGTTAGTTACTGGGAAGTCATATCATTAGAAAGCAACATCAAGTTTACATAAACTTCTACAGCCACCTTTTCTGCTACAACTAATTAACAACTTACAATTGAAACAGGTTGGGCAATAGTTGGTTGTAGTTACAGTTTTTTGCTGAGGATTTATGTGGATCTTTTGAAAGCACCTGTCAAAAGATTTTCTATTTTTCTACTTTATTGTGCTGTGTCAGCTCGTTACACGGAGGAGTTTTACTACCAATGCCACAGCCCCCATCCTTGTAACCAGTGTAAAGAGTTCACCTGCCTGACAGTTTGAATGGTCGGAGGAGAAACTCACAGAACAATTCAAAGGCTGCTGCCTGAAAAGCTGCTTATTGAAATTATCCCCTGCCAGATCTATTAATTGGTATGCAAAAAGATGAATAAAATGAAAACTGAAAGACTTTACAGACAGGAAGAAGGAAGGAAACGTAAGAAAGCTAATAAAAAGCTATAAGAAACCATTTTCTTTCTTTACTAGCGCTTCAGTCCCTTTCATTTGTGACTGCAAAGGATAGGTACTACTTGTAGTGTATTCAAAAGTATGAAACTCTAAGATGAGTCGCTACAGCTGCATTACAAGTAGAAATAATTGACTTTGCATAAATTCATTGACTTTTCCTGATTGTTCCTTCTCCTCATTTCGTTGTGCAGTCTGGAGGACAGACTAGTGACCGTGTTCTGTCTTTTGCCCCCCAGTGTTCTGCAGAATGTGGTGACGGCATCCGTACGCGTTCGGTGGTTTGTATGACAAACCATGTCAGCAGTTTGCCTCTGGAAGGCTGTGGCAATAACAGACCCTCTGAAACGACTCCCTGCAATAACGGGCCCTGTGCTGGTAAAGTGGAGTGGTTTGCTGGGGGCTGGACACAGGTAAGCTCTATATTTTACACAGGTATTTGTTTCCTGGTTGTATTTTAATTTTTTAAAAAAAGAAGTATTTTTGTGCAGTGAATATATGTACCGTAAGGTATTTCTACATCTCTGTGGAATATTTGGATAATTTCTTTCTGTATTTTGATGAGTTGATGCTCAATACTTTTCAGCACCTGCTGGTTTTTTACTTTGAGGAAAATAAGATTTTGTTCTTCTTTTCCTCTGTACCTTCATTTTTATTTCTCATCTGCTGACCCAGGGTATTTATGAAATCAAAGAGAACAGAAAGCTGCTGAGCATATTCAGGTGAATGCTGAAGCAATGGATTTGCACCTTTTAAAGTAGAGACTTTGTGATCATACACACCTGCAAGGAGATAAATATATAAGGAAATTCCAAAAGATAAATAAGAGAAAAAACACTGCCTAAACCCAAATTTAGCTTCAGTATTGTTGTGCTGAAATTCATGATAATAGATGAAAAGAACAAAATTTGGTTTGTGGCCTGTATCCTGATGCTCTTTCCTCAAGGTAAATTCTTCCCTTGATCTGCATCTCAATAATCCTTCTTGTTCTAAATAAACATTTCTGCTGTCAGGAACAAGGGCATTTCAGAAGCTGTCAGCTGGTGCCCAGATATTTATGTCCCTTTGTGTAGGCTCCCGTACAGCCTGGAGAGCCTTTCGGGCTGCTGGTACCAGCACTTCATTGAGCTGGGAGGGAAAAAGTCTCTTGGCTGTGCCATTAACTCGCTGCATTTCAGATTCCAAGATCCCTCCGGGTGATAAGGAGTTGAAATTAAACTGGTACAGCTGAAACGGAGGTTACGGGGCTACTACTATGCAAATGCTTTCAAGTGTAAATGATAATTATTTGTGTTGTATAAGAGTAATAACAAATTCAGATTTAAAACACACTTAGCTGCAGTTCTCATAACAGATGCAATCTGGGCCCTGTTACTTACACCCTTCCATGTAGGTGAATAGGAGCTTTGTACCATTCTTGCTACTACCAAGAGAAGCATTCGATAAGGTCATCCTAACCCTCCCCATTCTATTCTGAGTAAGAAAGTTTCCAATCCTTTACAATTTCCTGTTCTTTCAAGCTAATTCATCTTCTTTCTTTGCATGCGATGGAATTGTTTGATGCATACCAAGGGTACAAAGTCTTTGCTGTGTGTTACCTGAAAGAAGTGTCTAACAACATCTATTCTACCAGCCAAACCCAAAATGAAAGAGCCGGTCAGTAGACCAGAGCAGGAGGGAGCACTGGTGGATGACCTTCTGTATCCTGCTCTGCTAGAGCTGAGGCTGAATGCTAAGACACCGTCTTTTGGAGGAAGCATTAAAAGAGAGCAGTGATGGAGATGTTCAATGTTAAAGAAAGTGCAGTTACGTTATTTCCGGTAGAATTTTTCATCTCAAGGTTCTTCCTTCAGCTCAAGGGTTTTGTGGTTATCTTGTGAAGAGATGATAAATTCCGCCCAAAATATAAACAAAATCCCCACTTTTAATAACATTTGATTGGTTTAGGCTAGAAAAAGCCTTTGAAAATCATAGTTCTTTATGCAATGTAGAAACCAATATGTTGCTGGAACCATCTTCTAAAAACCTTTTTACAAGTGCCAGGAACAGTATTGTGTGTGTATTTAACCTTTAAATGGGCAGTAAGAGTCCATGTGAGTCAAATTTGCTTTTTCAGAACTGGAACCAACACTGCATCACATAGATACTTGCAAACATGAAAAGAACACCCTGGCAGATCAAGGCATTTCTAAAAACCACACAGAATGTGGGGATTTGTAAAGCTGCAAAACTGTGCTCTAACCTTATAACCCTACAGTGCAGTGCATACAATCCTGCTTCAGCAAGAAGCAGTAACACTGTTTATGGAGAAAGTAAGTTATGCTTCTCTTTTTATTAGAAAAATAAATAGCAGTTTCTTTTTGTAGCTATAGGTAAAGCTACACTTTTAGATTTCTCCAAACGCACACTTACAGTCATATGTTGTTGTCTTCATAAAAATCATTAGAAATATGTTTTGAGCCTGTGGTATCATATGGGATAGAAATTCACAGAAGTACAGTTTTAACCACTGCAACCACTTTTAAGATTGAAAATTAAATATGTAATTCCTGACACCTGTAGTCAGTAGTCACTTGATGAATTAAGTCATTACTATATCCTTCAGCATATTCTTGTCCTGGTTCCTAGCCGGGACTGGTGGCTGCTATGTTAGTACTACACACAAATAAAAGCAATAACCCAAGACTTTCCTAGACTGCTGTTCTGGTTCTGAGTGATAAAAACCCTACTGTAGGAATTCAAGGAATACTCTACCCTTTTCCTTTCTCTTCAAGTCAAACGTATGCCAGTAATGAAGGAAAGATACAGTTAAGTTCATTTTACTGAGGAAAGAACATATAAAAGTAAGGAAACGGATTTTGGATGTCAGCGTCTAGGTATGTGTCCAAGAACAGGGAATAAGCAAAACTTCACAAATTTTCCTGTTTGAATGTTACTTTAAAATGCAAGTACGTGTGTGTGTCTTTTATTTCAGAAACAAATAATGCAGAGAAACATGTTACTTTGGTAACAAGTTGAAGGATATAAGTAGAATAAAAATTCCACTGCTTTTTGTTGTTGTTCTTTGATACAGTGCTCTACTGAATGTGGCAGTGGAACTCAACAGAGAGAAGTAATTTGTGTGAGGAAAACTGAAGGCAATTTTGATGTTTTGAACCCCTATGAATGTTCATATTTGGAAAAACCTCCCAGCCAGCAGTCCTGCTACCTCAAACCCTGTGGATCTAAGTGGTTTCATACAGAATGGAGCACAGTAAGTCTGTCATGCATTTCTTGATCTAGTTTCGATATATCTTTTTCCATGTATATTGAAAGGGAACACCATCTGGATAAAATCGATCATGAACTTGACTTAATGAATGATGCTAATGATAACAGAGTGATACTAAAAAGAGAGCATACGCTTCAGTATCCAGTGGAGCTTAGGAAAGTTAGGAAGTATCTTGACCAGAAGGAGACACAGCATAGTTGTCTTTCACGGCTGATCTCTTCTTCCAAGAATCCTGCTGGTTTATGAAGTTGGTTTGCCCCTTAATGAAACCGTGTAGTGCACAAAGAAGTTCTTTTCAGACCTGTAGTTTCATTAAAATTAAGGAGTATTTAATAAAGAATGAGGGATTTTATCATGTATTTTACCGTAATATTTTACTCTAAATTCTTCACTGTAATTCTTAGAACTTTACTGCGAGAAAACTTACTGTAGAGCTTCATGTATCTTCAGTTTCCCCTGGAAGTGGACCGGCGACGTTCACCAGTGCCACAAAATGCTTTGGTTTTGTCGTCTTTCCATTATTTCCTATACGTGACAAAGCATATTAGATTTTTACAAAACAATGTTTTTCTCATAAACAAAAATCAGAAAGTCCATTGTTGTCTTAGAAAGTGTCCTGGTTTGAGGTAAAACAGGACCAATTTTGTTCAGTAGCTTTACTTTTTAGGTAGGCCTCTTCTGACTACTGAAATTAACAGCATACCGTTCAGAATCTGTTGGCTCTCAGAGTGATAAGACCCATGTTTGTAGTTGATGCCAAGGAATGGGATGCAGAGAGTCTCTTGCTTGTATTTATTGCTATAACAACCAGGGGCAGCCAACTTTGTTTTTTGCGCCACTGGAGGGCCGGAAACGGGAAAACATAGAGGGGTCACATCTGCAGGGCGGAGCGGACAGGACAGGGGACCCAAAACTGACCGACAGGGTATTCCATCCCATCTGCCTCACGCTCAGGATAAAAGCTGAGGGACCAGAGGGTCAGCCCTCCTTCCTTGTTGGCTGGCGTCCAAAGGGGACTCTGTTCGTCTGACTTTGATCCCAATCCTGAATCCAGATCTGGAATCCAGTTCCCATCCATCACTGAGTCCAGTCTGGGACCTTCCCAGTGCCAGCTGGTGATGTCACTGTCATCCTGGGAGCTTGATACGGTTTTGTATATATTTCATTATTTCCTTTTTATTTTATTTGAAGGGAGGTAGGGGAGAGCATCTGTTGTTCTTCCTGAGCAGCTAATCCAATCCAAAACCCCGACAGAAGGAAAACTGATGTGAAAACTAATTAGATGACATCATATCTATTGCAGTAACTTAAACTCTTCCTTGAGCCTTAAATGAAATTCAGAATGACAGTTCTGAAATGTGGAAGCACCTCAGATGCCTTCAGTTTGAGTTCCCTTAGTCAGGAACCTTTGGAAATACCTCATCCACGTGACATGAGAGAGAGAAATTATTTTGCTTTTCCCTTTTACTAAATGCTCAATTATTTGACTGGCCTAGTGGCAGCACTCGAAAGCGGAAATAAAGGTAGAATGGTTTTAAAATAAATCAGCTGAAGGGAATCCTGATTCTTCTTCCTTAATTGCAGGTATGTTTATTTGAAAACAACATCCGCGTTAGCTGCATAATAAAGTCATGTAGATGGAAGCATGTCCTTTGCTTGAAAATCTTGGGATTCTTTACTGAGCTGGTAGTTTAGATTAAGTAACTTCCCATTAGCAAAGCCATTGTGCTGTGTGAACCTGCAGGTGTGTAGCTACAAGAGATACAGCCATCTGCATCCACTGAATGCAGCAGATAGATTCCTTCTGAAAGTTAAAATACATGCTGTCTTTGGCAGGCACAGAAGAAACAAGGAGCTAAGACTCAGAATCTGATAGGTATTTAGAGATCCCTAGTTACTGTTTAAGTGCCTACTCCTAAGAAGTGGCGTCTAAAAATCCTTACAGGTCAAAGCCTTTGTGACCGTCTGCACTGTAGGAACAGATACGTATGCTAGCTGAGGTTTTCCAAGATCATATTCTAAGTGTTTTCAGTTCTCCTCCTGATACTGCTACTGTTATCGACAGAGTGTGTGGTATTTCTTACCGTTAGACCTGCAGAGAACCTGGGGTTAGCTGTGAGCAGAGTGGCTGGTTCAAAGCCCCTGTACTAGGTTTGAAACTGTCCAGTTCGTATCTTCAACGGAGTTTTGATATGACCTAGGATAAATGGTGGGGTTTGGGTATAGCGTGTTGTATGTAAAAACACATTCTGTCTTGGTTCCATTTTAAGTGCTTAAGATGCCTACAAACCTGAACTGAAGTTCTTGTTGTTGGATGTGGGATAATTATAATATTCTATGCAGCCATGGAACAAGAGTAGTTACATAAAAAACCCACAAGTGTTCTATTACTGTCGCCACAGGGCTACAGTGGGGAAAGGTTGTACTTAAAGACAAAAGAGCAGTTTAGGAATATATGATTGAGAATATTTTACTCCGTTTGCTACAATATTTGATTTTGTGATAGTAATAAGTTGGTTTTGCAATGTTAGGAAAAGAAATAATGGTGCCAAAAAGTCAGAAAGAAAACATTCTTACTAGTTTGGGGCTATTAAGGCTTTAATCATTATAAATGACCCAGGTTTAATTAAGTTTGTGAGCATTAGGTCAAACCGGACAGCGAGCCAAATCTCAAAGACCACACTCAGGCGAAATTCTTGAAGTCAACAGGGGATTTGCTTCAGTATGGGCAGAAATGTGTAATAATTGGCTTTAAAAATACCATGATAAACAAGTATGAAAGTCTCTGGCTTCATAACAGATTTTGAAGGAGCACAGAAATATTTTCTTTAGAAATTCAGAGAAACCTATTATGCTTAGTAAAATTGTTGTGCTGCAAGGAGTGAAAAATAATTGAGGCTAGGAAAAAGGCAATTAAAATTACTCCCGATTGTATATAAATGGAGGCAAAAGGTCAGTGGAGGGCAGTGCAGTCAAGTAGTAAAGTTCCGTGCAGGAAGTTCTTAAACTAAGAAACATGAACACGGAGGAAAGAGTAGATTTGGACAGGCTGGATCAACGGGATGAGGCCAATGGTATGAAGTTCAGCAAGGCCAAGTGCTGGCTCCTGTGCTTGGGTCAAAACAACCCCAGGCAGCGCTACAGGCTTGGGGCAGAGTGGCTGGAAAGTTGTCCGGCAGAAAAGGACCTGGGGTGTTGGTCAACAGCCAGCTGTGTGCCCAGGTGGCCCAGAAGGCCAACAGCAGCCTGGCCTGTATCAGGAATAGTGTGGCCAGCAGGACTAGGGTGGTGATCGTGCCCCTGTACTCGGCACTGGTGAGGCCCCACCTCGAATACCGTGTTCAGTTTTGGGCCCCTCACTACAAGAAAGACATTGAGGTGCTGGAGCGTGTCCAGAGAAGGGCAACGGAGCTGGGGAGGGCTCTGGAGCACAAGTCGTATGGGGAGCAGCTGAGGGAACTGGGGTTGTTTGGGCTGGAGAAAAGGAGGCTGAGGGGAGGGAGACCTTCTCGCTCTGTACAGCTACCTGAGAGGAGGGTGTAGTTGGGGGGGTTGGTCTCTTCTCCCAAACAGCAGGCAGTAGGAGAAGAGGAAATGGCGTCAAGTTGCACCAGGGGAGTTTTAGCATGGATATTAGGAAAAATGTCTTCACTGAAAAGGTTTATCAAGCTTTGGAACAGGCTTCCCAGGGAGGTGGTGGAATCGCCATCCCTGGAGGTATTTAAAAGACGTGTAGACCTGGTGCTGAGCAACATGGCTTAGTGGTGGACTTGGCAGTGCCAAGTTAACGGTTGGACTTGATCTTAAAGGTCTTTTCCAACCTAAACAACTCTTGTGATTTGGGAGACGTATAAATAAGCAGAGTAGAACAAGATTAATTAGAGAAGCAAGAAGCTAACAAATAAATTCAGAAAGGGAAATACTCTAGTATGCTTTCAGTTGCACAGTGGCCACCACATTTACTTGTCCAGTTGTTGCCTCTGTGGTCAAAACTGGGTTTGAGTCTTTAACAAAATTGCACCTCTATGTTAAGGACTTTATAGGTAGAAAACAGAAGGCAACAGAAGTGGTGAAGTTGATAAAAGACTACACTGTTACCTCGGTCTGGCTTCAAGGTTCTCATTTTTTTCTTTGTGTATTTGCACATCTGTCGTGGTCTTCATGAACTTCAGCTTTTGTGTTTCAGTGTTCCAAATCCTGTGAAGGAGGATTTCGGGTTCGAGAGGTACGATGTCTATCGGATGACATGACACCCAGTACTCATTGTGATCCGCAGCTTAAACCTGAAGAAAAAGAACCATGTAACACACAAGATTGTATCCCTGAAATAGGTAAGGAAGAGGAAGCTTCTGTTTTAACTATGGAACTCCATCTAGTGGAGAAAATACTTAATCTTGCAGAGGTTTTAGAGTCTTATTTTCTTTATCAAGATCAGGGTTTTACTTTTACACAAAATCCTTTTTTTTCCTATGGTGTAAAAGTAGGTTTTCATTTCTGATTAATTTTTTTTTCCTTGTAGCATGTAAGAAACTGGCTTACTTTTGAAGTTGCTGAGAATATGAGAAATCTGTTTCTGTGAAAATGGTATATATAGGGTGTTTTTATGCAGACTCCTTGCATTCTCAAAGGTTTCTTTTGGCAGAGCCTTTAAAACAAAAAAGGATTATGTATGACATATTGTGTTTGGTAACACAGTCTATAAGAACCAATAACATTAAAGACAATAATGGCAATGAAGCAATTTTCTTTTATAGCTGGTAAATGTACATATAATTTGCCATTGGAATGACTCATTTGTCTCATACAGATTTGATTTTAATAGTAATGAAAATGAAAAGGGAAAGGAAGGTGCGGGTATGTAGAAATGGTTTTAACGTTCTAAAACAATTTTCAGTGGAGAATTATTCTTCAATATAATTTAACTATATAAAAAGACTGGTATACCAATATTATTAAAAAATTCATTGTATTTGTTATGTCTTTATTTAAAATTTGTTTATTTAAAATGGGTTTGTATGGAATTGCTCATTTTTACATCTGCTATTAGTGTTTTGTCATTCAGTCTTTTTCTTAACACCTGTTTCTGTGATCACATACATGACCAGATGAAAATCTTGGTTGTTAGTTAAAAGGTATTTCTAACGCTGCTGGTTGTAAAGGAAGACTTCAGAAAGTGAACAGGCTGCATTCTAGCAGCTTAGAAAAATGGGGAAAGTTAAGAACACTGTCTTTTTTCATCTAGTTTTTTTTAAACCATTTTTAATATTTGTAAGGAGGGAGATGGTTTGCTATTTTCCAATATTTAGATTTGTCAGTACTTGAAAATAACATTTGCAGGCTCTGGTGCCGTCTGTACACTGCCACAAGAGATTAGTACCTGTGAACCTAAAAATAAAGTGGACGGTACCTAAGTGAAGAATACTAAAGACTTTCCTATCATCTTTATTCAAGACAGATTTTGTGTTTAAAAAAACAGCACAGACTCCCCCCAGAAAAAACCTGAACAACAGTATAAATGGGGATAGGTACATTTCTTCCATGGTTTTATGTATCTTTATATTAAATGCTGAAAATCTTGAATAATCTATGTTATTTGCATGGGTCACCATTTTAACCTGACAATGAACGTTTAAATGCAGGCCCAAGGAATTTTACATGGTAAAAAGAAAGGGGGTTGGTTATTTGTTGCTCGAATGCTGCTTTCTCCAGTTTCTTCTCTCTTCCTGTTTCTCCCCAGATGAGAACTGCAAAGATAAGTACTACAATTGCAACGTGGTGGTTCAGGCCCGGCTGTGTGTCTACACCTACTACAAAACAGCCTGCTGCGCATCCTGCACCCGTGTGGCAAACAGACAACCAGGGTTTCTAGGACGCAGATAACAAATACTCTTCTACTCAAAGCGGCAATGTCAGCCTTTGGATGGAGCTTGAACAGTGTTACTGTTTTGACTACAGCAGGTTTTAGCTTCTTAGAGATGTTTTTTTTTTTTATATTGCTGAGTACATCAAGACTATGGTTAAATCTCACACCCTTGCAGTTACAGTTACTGTGCAGTTATCTTTTTTAAAATGTTTGTTGTAAAACCGTGATCTTTTTAAAGCATTAATTTTTATTGATACTATTCTTTGCACCTGCTCATCAGATAATTATTTAAACAACTTACCAGTCTTAGTATTGTGAAAGCAGTGAAAACTAAATCAATCACAAGTAATTACTGGAGATATTTGACCAGTATGGATGCAGCTGCTGCGTTATTTTCTAAGTGCTTACTCTTACTTGGTATTTTGGACTGCCTTAAATCCGACAGCTAAATCAATGAAACATGCACATGAGGAAAAAATACTTCACAAAGAACCAGACCCTTGAAGACCCGTTTATCATTGGTTTCTTAGCACTCTAATGTATATTTTTAATTACAGCAGTCCATTCATAATAAATGAGAGTCACTGTTAAGCTCTCTCAGTTGTCCTTTTAACTAACTTCCTGTCCTCAGGCAGCAAATATGTATACACTTGACTGCCAATAAGTGCCTTTATATTTAATTCATAAACTCTTGAAGTTACACTTTTCTAATTTTGTGTGGATTTTAAAATACATTACCTACCAGAGTGCCACTAGTGTCTAGTCCTTTAAGTCAGCTCCCAGTGAGACGAGTTTACCAGAAAGGTGAAGAGCCTTTGCTGGTGTAAAGAAAGTGATTGTTTCCACTGGCAGGGTCTCTTTCCCGTAAGGCAGTTAATTCAGTGAACTGCTGTCTTGCCTAATGTCTTGTCTCTGCACTATTGCTAACAACTGCAACACCAAAGTACTTTGTCCAGACCTAGTCTGGATACGTCACCAGTTTCCGAAACAACCACCAAAGGATGAAGGATGGAGGCCTCTGTGCGTTAGGGTAGTCTGTTACTCTTGGTATCAGGCAGCAATAGGAGTGTAGTAGCTGAGAGATCTAAAAAGGAGATCTTGGCTATTGACGTTCTTCAGGTTTTGATCAGTTATTACGACATACTTGTCTTTTTTTTTTTAGTCAGTGTTTCATCCCACAGATCTATTCATATCGTCCTTTACTACTCAAGAATGGCTCCAGACTCAGAGCTCAATTTAGGTGGTGATTTTTCATTTCTGCAATTACTGTACTCAGCCTTGGGACTTGCTAAAAGCAAATAGAATGTGCTGTGCAGTGCAGATGAAAGTTTTGGCATTGCCTACACATTCTCTAGCCTTTACCTGAGAGGCCTTTCAAATGTGTAAATAAGGCTGAGGAAAAAAATAAACACCTCTGCTTACGCAGCTGTTTATTACAGCATATTGCTTGTAAATTAGTGATACCCAACTATGCATCTATTTCTGAGGTGCCGATTGTCTGAGTTGAAAAAACAGTTTTAATAATCTATGTTGTCACTCCCAGTGATGTAACAGTGATTAAGGTGTTCTGCTACTGATGGAGAGCCGTGTTTGAGCCTCGCTGTATATTCTTTTCTTCCAACTGCTTTGGTGGAGGGGACGTAGAAGAGAGAATGGGGCACTGGGAGGCAAAGGTATTGGGTGTGGTAGTGGCCACATCACTTTGTGTGCTGGAGGCCACAGGAAGGGAACTTCTGTAGTCTGAAAGCTGCCTTGGATTGAGACAAACTGTAGATGTTTTGATTTGGTCACTCATCAAAAATCTATTTTGGACATGATGAACTACTATTGTTTAGGGAAGTGAAATGAAGAAGTGTTTCGCCTGCAATTTGAAGTTACTCTTTGTGACTATGAACCAGTAATGTCGTTGGCTGTTTCTGTACACCTTGATTTGGGCTTTCTCACTGTAATTTATTGATAGCAAGCTGTTAGAAATGCTAATTAGAAAACCTTTAATTTGAGTTCATGAATCTTTCACAGTCCTGTTCCCTGGTATTATGAAGATTGATCCATGAAGACACTTCATGGACAGAATTGTGATCTATAGGATATAGATTTGTGATCACATTATATTCCTTAGATTCTTGACCAAAGAATGATGCAGGGAAAGTGCAGCATAAACAACTGTGGAATCCAGAATCTGTAATACACACTTCCATCTGGATATCTCATTGCAGCAAATCTTGATATACAGTGTATAATTTCTCTATTGTCTCATTTGTCCCAAGGAAGTGAATCCTGTCAGCTTGAGGGAGATACCTGATCCATAAAAAGGCTTTCTGAAAACCAGAAGGTGAAGGAAATGCAGAGAGGTAATTGGGTTCGCAATCAGTTCATAGAAAATAATCTGCTTGCACACACTTTTGGCAGTGAGACAGTCAGCGGCTCAGCACATAGACAGGCAATCTTGGTCTTTTATAAAATACGTAATTTTGCTCTGCAATACACAGCCATTGGATTATTCTACAAAGATGACAATCTTGTAGGCTCCATTAAGCTGCCACTAAAGTAAACAGAGTTCATGGGAGTTAAGTATCAGAAATGTACACATAGCAACATAACCCTGTATTATACCGCTTTGTGAATTGAATGCAGTGACTCATGGTTATACAAATTGTACTATTTAGTAAAGAGACAGTTTTCAGATGTACGAGATAAAACAAAAAAGATTGTTTCACTGAGTTAAATGTCTAATGATAACGAAACTGCCAGAATGTTGCCGAACTTAATCATTTATCATCTCTTCTGGTGTGTCAGCATAATCAAAATAGTTGTTCCTGTAAACAACTGCATCGTATGTATACAGTGTATTGCAGAGCATGCTAAGGTATTGACATGTTAATCAAAGACATATTTTAGGTTACTTGTTCATAGACTCGGTAAAAGTGGTCAGTATAGCTCTGACTCAAGTGAGTACATGAGACTCACAGAACAGAAGACCACAGGGGGCAGCAGGATTGCCAGGACCTTGCTCTTTGCTCCGCGCATGTCTGAGTCCTAGAAGGCGCCAGTGGTCACCACTGAGGAAGGAGGTAGGTGCTGGAAAGAGCGTACGGCTAGTGAAGGGGAGGTTATGCCTTCCTGAAGGAAATACTTTGCTTCCACTCTTTATAAATCTGTGCCACCATAAGTAGTAAAATATGCTTTCCAGGGCTTTGCTTTTCTTCATCCTCATCCTGACCTGTCTCCCTTTACGCCCACAAGTGTTCTTCTCTTCTTCTAACCTCACCTCCATCCCTTTGTCCTTTGGATGACAATATTCAGTTTTGCCAGAATCACTGCAAATCCTGAACTGGTTGATAAGAATCTGTGTTAGAAATAAGCCCAGCTATTGAGAGAGCTATATTCCTACCAGTCCACTGATTATTTTTGTGTGTGTGCGTGTGTGTGTGTGCTGAGAAGATAATTTTTGTGCATATATGTAATTGGAACACAAACCATGACATTTTGAACACTGAAAGTACATGTCTGTTATTCCTAAGCTTACAGAACATGTTTGTGGGGGATATATTTGCTGTTGTTCAGAAAATGGAGCAAAAAAATTATTTCTATATCAGAAATGAAAAATCACCCACTAAGCAAACTTGTTATCATTACAATATCTCAGTATGGGAGAAATTCAGACCTGGTGAAAGGGAGAAAATTCCATTTAAGAGAACCCACACCAGACCTCAACTCAGCTTTTAGCAACCAGAAGTTTTTAAGAATGTTACTTCCCAATCTTCTGTATCCCCATTTACTAGAACAGGTTAACTTACCACTATATCTGGAGAGGAGGGGAGCTTAATTTTGAGAAATCATTGACCTTCCAGTGCCGGTCTGTCATTGCTGCTTTGCCCTGAACTGTTCTGTCCGTGCTGTGTTTGGTTCTCTTGAGACCAGTGGCCTTGGCAGGGGTTGGGTACGTACGAGCTTGTAAAGTCCCATCGTAGTCACTCAGGATCTACATGGAGGATCAGGAAGGACTGGAGACAAAAGAAACCCGAACTTCTTTAGTATGTATAAAATTGTCTACCTGACCCTCATAATTGATTTTGGCAGAAGGATATACTTTATTATAACTTATTTTGTTGTTATTTGTAAATACAAGATGTCTATGGGAAATATGTAATTCTGAGCTGTGTCTATGGAACAAGCCACTGCACCAAAATATTTCAAGTATTTAGACTAGGCAGATTTTTTATTAAAAGGGACCCTAATATGTATTTATTTGCATATACCATTCAAAGTTTGTCCAGCTCTTTCATTATACTAACCCAGCTTTTTAGGGAATTTTATAGCACAGGTATTACATATATATTTTTGTATATATATGTCATACTGAAACTTATAATACAATTTTCTAAACTTTCTGATTAGCCAGTTCCTTGAGTGAATTAAAGGGGGAGAGAATAGGCAAATTGCTTTCTGACTCGTTCAGGAATCTGTATCCATGGCAATGCACCTGAACCAGAACTGTACAGCATCCTTTTCATATTGTATACGTTTTCTCTTTGATGAAAAAATGTTAACTATTTTTGTTTATGACTAATTTATTTTTTATTATTGTGAAAAATAAAGTAATTCA
This sequence comes from Chionis minor, assembly GCA_013398295.1. Taxonomy (NCBI): domain Eukaryota; kingdom Metazoa; phylum Chordata; class Aves; order Charadriiformes; family Chionidae; genus Chionis; species Chionis minor. The sequence goes on along the minus strand of VZSF01009519.1, from coordinate 1,910,071 downwards.
AGATTAATCTCTGTGACGTGATTTATTTCTCATTTGCTTGATTTGTTCTTCCAGAGTTGCTGGAGAATTAAGTAACCATTCTGAACCAAAGGTACGGGGCGCTAAAGGGAATCCTTGCTCAAAGTTAGGAGCGGGAAAAATACAATCACGTCGCAAAAATGCCGCGTAACCTGCGTTGCGGCCTTGCAGAGGCGCCGGCGGGGCCCTGGCGGACTGCCCGAGGGGGGACCCGCGGGGGACGGGCGGCCACTTCCCGGCTGTCTGTGGGGCCCCATGTGGGCCCGATCCCGCTCCTGCTGCTCCCGCTCCTCCACCAGCGTTCCCGTCGCGTGGCGGGGTGAGGCTCCCTCACTGCCCCTGGGGACGCAGCAGCGGGAGGTTTGGATTTCCAGGAAGCGGGATATAACCCTGCCAGGCCTCAGCTGACCTGGCGTTCCGAGTTTTGGAATCTTTGTAAGAGCATCTCTTTTCCGGTCAGTGCTTCACCAGTGGGAAACCAGCAGCGTCGCAGCGGAGCAGCCGAAGCCGGGATGCCGCTGCATCGCGGGGGGCTGCGACACGCGGCTGAACGGAGCATCCGTTTGTGGTGAGGAATTTTGTCAGGAAATCTAGTGAATAGGACAAGGGGTGATGGTTTTAAATTGGAAGAGGGGAGATTTAGATTAGCTATTAGGAAGAAGTTCTTTCCTGTGAGGGTGGTGAGCCCCTGGCCCAGGTTGCCCAGCGAAGCTGTGGCTGCCCCATCCCTGGAGGTTCAAGGTCAGGCTGGACGGGGCTTGGAGCAGCCTGGTCTGGTGGGAGGTGTCCCTGCCCAGGGCAGGGGGGTGGGACTTGATGATCTTTAAGGTCCCTTCCAGCTCGAACCATTCTGTGGTTCTATGAATTCTGTGGGCAGCCGATGATGGTGCTGCTTTTTCCCCGCTCTGGCATAACCAGAGCAGCACTAGGCAGGTTGTTACCAATCCCGTTGTGGTTTTGTGATAAATCAGTGAAATCCCAAGGGAAAAACCCAATGCCTAGCCCTGTGGGGAGCTGTCTTAATGTTGTTTGACCTTCACCTTCGCTGTCACGAGAAACTGAGCACAAGAAATTGAGCTCAGGACAGGCGGAAGCGGCCGCTCTTCGGCGTTTCGCGTTTCCTTCCCCAACGGACGGTCAGCGGGTGCTGAGGCCACCGCACATCCGGCACGTGACCGGCAGCGCATCGCGCCTGCGCGGGGCAGGCGGAGGCGCGGCACGCGGCCGCTGAGGGGCCTCGCGCTGCCGCCGCCNGTGCCCCCGGCTGCGGGCGGGAATCCGGCGCCTTTCCCGCTCTCCGGGCTCTGCAGGTGCCGAGGTTTGCGTCTGTAGGTCTCTAATTGACGTTTGGGGTTTTTTTTAAAAAGTAGAATTATTAAGCCATAAAGCCCTGATAATCATAGAATGGTTTGGGTTGGAAGGGACCTTGAAGGCCATCTAGCTCCACCCCCCTGCCCTGGGCAGGGACACCTTCCACCAGACCAGGCTGCTCCAAGCCCTGTCCAGCCTGGCCTTGAACCTCCAGGGATGGGGCAGCCACAGCTTCTCTGGGCAACCTGGGCCAGGGTCTTGCCGCTCTCAGAGTAAAAAATTCCTTGTTAATATCTAATTTAAATCTTTCCTCTTCCATTTTAAAACCGTTCCCCCTCGTCCTATCACTCCGCTCCCTGATGAAGACTCCCTCCCTACCTTTCTGTAGCCCCTTTAGGGACTGGAAGGGGCTCTAAGGTCTCCCTGGAGCCTTCTCCAGGGTGCAGAACCCCAGCACTCTTAGCCTGTCCTCACAACAGAGGGGCTCCAGCCCTCTGATACCATCTTCATGGCCTCCTCTGGACCTGCTCCAACAGGTCCGTGTCCTTACGTTGGGGCCCCCAGAGCAGGACACAGTATTCCAGGTGGGGTTTCAGCAGAGTGGAGTGGAAGGGTACAATCCCTTCCCTCTCCTTGCTGGCCACGCTGCTGGGGATGCAGCTGAGGATGTGGGGGGCTTTCTGGGATGCAAGTGCACATTGCCAGCTGGTGGTGAGCTTCTCATCCACCAAATCCCCCAGTCCTTTTCCTCAGGGCTGCTCTCCAGGCATTTTCCTCCCAGTCTGTATTTGTGCATGGGATTGCCTCAACCCATGTGGAGGACCTTGCACTTGGCCTTCTTGAACTTCGTGAGGTTCGCACAGGCCCACCTCTGGAGCCTGTCCAGGTCCCTCTGGAGGCCATCCCTACCCTCCACACACATACACACGTATGTGTGTATATATACCACACACACGCACAGTAAGAGAAAATGTAGCGTATCACCTATGCACAAAAAAGTGTAAAGCTCTTCAGCAAGTAGTTGAGGTTGGAAGGTACTTCTGGAGACCATCTACTTCAGCCTCCCTGCTCAAAGCAGCGTCAGGTACAGGTTGCCCAGGGCTGTGTCGATTCAGGCTTTGAATATCATCCAAAGGTGTTTTCTTACTTTCAGATGGAATTTCCTGTTTGTTGTTCAATTGTACCTGTTGCCAATTGTCCTGTCACTGTGCACCTCTGAGAAGAACCTGGCTGCATCGTCTTCAGTCCTTCCTATCAGGTATTTATACACATTGATAAGATCCCCCCTGAGCCTTCTCATCTCTATACTGAGCAGTGCCAGCTCTCCCTCCTGGTGTGAGAGGTGCTCCAGTCCTTTAAGCACCTTTGTGACCCTTCACTGGACTGCCTCTGCTAAGTGTATCTCTGTCGTCTACTCAGATAGATCCTTGTACTTAACTGATTCTGCTTTTTGCTTTGGAGAGTTTTTGACTGCTTAGGGACAAACGTTCACTCCTTACTGAAGCAGGGTGGATTCAAAGCAGAACAGGCGAGTCTGGAGTGTTGGTTACTGTTGATGGTCTTCAGAAAGTTGAAGGGAAGTGCTCCATAGTTTCTTTCTCTGAACCGTGAAGAGGGTTGAGGTTGGAACGTCAGTTGAGTTGTCTTCAGCCAGGTGACTGCTACATTTAAAATGTTGAAACCGAAGATTTGTTTGCAATCTTGAGATCCAAAGCAGAGATTTTCATACAGAATTGAAGCAGTTACTGCGTGGAGGAAATGAATGCACATAAATGTCTAGCGCAGCTTTGGGGACTGTAGATAATTTCTACTGATCTTTCCTGCATTGCACAGGGCGGTTTTATTTTGTTTTGTTCTCTGTTACTCATTTCTGGCTGGGATACATTGAGAGAAAAGTGAGTATTTGAAGAAGGAAGACTCTGACTTTCAAAAGATGAAAAATCCAATAGGGTACATCAGGGAGCAAAAGTAAATTGATTCTAATATTAAAATACCTTTCATACTGCATTCCTGCTTATTCATTGTGTAATTTTGAGTAAGGCCTAGAAAAGTAAATATTTAAAGTGCACATTATGTGAAATTAACAGAGTGTACCTGCGCTGAAATTGCAATTACTAGGATATATGTATGCAAATGGATCAGAGAAGCATACCAATAATTATCAAGAAAATCACGTTGTGTGCTTTCAGTTTAATTGGTGTCCAGCAGCTGTAAAATCATTAGTCACGTTGCACCATACTAGCTGCTGTTTGGAACACAGGTAATCTTTTTCCAGTGTGGTAGGTAAGCTGGAATCTGAAGGTTTGTATCTATCAACTATACCTTTGCAGATTCTTTTGATAAATAAATGCAAATAATATAAAGCCCCAGCATTCCAATTTGGTTTTCTTGCTATATATGTTTAAAACAAAAATAAATCACCCTAAACCTTAGTGAATGGTCTTGTGCAATTATGTGGATTACAGCTACCTGGACCTTAGTACCTCTCGTTCCAGTTCCTGAATCTTAGGTCTGAAATGAAATTTCAGTCATTTCATGACTGCAATGGCAGTGGATAGCAGTGTTACATTGGTCCTGTAGAAGTCAGATCCTTTTGGGACAGAGAACTGTTTGCATTAGGTAATTATTTTTGCTTTATATTAAGATATATGACCGTGAGTCAGCCCTTGTGAAGAAGAGGCAGCAGCTGTTGTCTGTATTGCTCAGGCAGTGGTAATGGTGAACACCTGCAGACAGTTCCTACTGCCCAACTGGAGTTACTGGCTGGCTTTTGTATTGTCACGTGTCCCTGTGCTGTCAGACTGAAAGAAAGCACGAAGTTTGCCAGGGAGGAACAACAGTTTTGGTATCGTGTTGCCTTGGAGCTTTGTCAAGGTACCCTTCCTTACTCTGGAAGACTCTTTGAGTTCAGTGATAAGAATTTACAGAATCATGAATCGATGGTTGGAGAGTAAATTGGCAAAATTCCACTGCAACTAAGGCAGCTACACCAGACTGCAGTACTAGGCCAAAAATGTGTCCATTGGTCAAAAATGGTCAAAAATGTGTCCATTGTATGAATGGATCTACTGTTACCTGCAAGAGAGTGCCGAAACGGAATTAAAAGTGTGTTGCCCTGGGAAGTACACTAAACTCTGTATTCTTTCCCTTAGGATGTGGCTGGCTGTTGCTTCAGCTTTGAATAAGCCTTGGAAGGGACCTTCTGACTTCAGAGTGAAATAGGAAGAAACACGCCAGTGGAAGAAAATGTTACTGGAGCCGAAGAAGCTGCGTTGGAGCAAGTCTGAGGTATCCTCTATTGTTTTTTTTCTTAAAGACTGTTCACTTGATTACATCTCCAGAACTCTAAAGTTGTGTAAGTTCCAGGCAGTCTTCTCTATCCCTGTTGCAGCTCTTTGCCTACAATTTGTGACAGAACTATTGCTGCTGCTCTCGGCAACCAGTTGAAATGGCTGCTGCTAGTTCTGATTTACAGTCAGGCGGTGTCAGACTGCAGAAGGTACTTCAGATAGATCAAAAGGCCTACTTAGTTAAAATCAAAAAACAGGTAACACAAAAAATAGTAGCATGTTACTGTTTCGCCAAGAAGCATCCAACGTGCTTCTCTGACTACGTCGTGGTAATTTGTTTTTACAAGCAGTAGAGGTGAGCAAAGGGCTAAAATCATCACATGCTATATTTCCCCCACTAGAATGTCCGCTTTGAACCAGATTTCCTGCTGTTTGAAAAAGTCTCTTGGCTTTTTTGTTATTTTGTGGAAAGAATGCTTTCTTGTTTTTACAGTTAAAGTAAAGGTTATTTTTTCTTGGAAATGGTTGCTGTTGCCCTAGAGGGAGCATGCTAAGGGTACAGGCCGGGAGAGGTAGCAGGAATGTGGCTTGCTTAAAAAGACTGTCATAAATTCAGTAGGTCAGGTTGGGCTTTTAACTACGAATGAATGCTTCTTAACTTAGTTCTTGCTGATGTATACTATATGAATATATATGTATTTCTCCTTTTTTATCCAAGCACTTTTAACGATAAGATTAGAAACCCAAATTGGGAATTGTAGCTGTAATCTGAAATGAAAAAAATTAAATAAACCAGAGAAAAGTTACATTATAAAATACTGCAATTGGAATGTAAAATTAAATTATTAAACGCAAATTGGAAATTAACTTAATTGCAAAAATCACATGAAAATGAGTAATTATAGGTAACGCTTCCAGCAGTGACTTTTTTGATCAGTCAGACTTCGTGTGAGAGTAATGATTTCCTCTCTCGGTAGCATTGACAAGATCTATACTGAAATCCTGTGTCACATGGAAAGTATTATTGGTGAATTGAAAGGAGTTTGGAAAAGGAAACCAAAATAAACACTTCTGCCTCTCTCCACTATGAACAATTTTTAAATGAACTAGGTTTGTTTATTCTAGAAGAGGAAACCTGAGAATGGATTTAACAGTCCACAGTGTGAATTTGGTTTAGTTTTTTTGATGTAATTATTTTGATTGTTAGGAGGCTCGTGATCAATAAGAGAATCTTGCAAGGATAGGGGGGAAAAAAGCAATTTCATTGTCAAGAAGAAAGATTCCGATTACCATGTGTAACAGAATTATTTTCTGACTGGGTGGATATGGTGGAATTGTTGTAGGATAAGGGTAGTTTACACAGATGTCTATTTTTGAATCTTGCCTCAGGACAGGAAGATGGACTTGGCAGTCTTGAAACTTCTGTTCTTAACTTTACATTACAGCAGTAATTATAAGAATAATAAAGTGATTCTGTTTGTCTTATGTGTTCTGTGTCTTGTGAAACACGGAATAGGCTGTGCTCCGTTTCGGGAAACAGGCATATTTGGAGTGGGGGGGGGTGCTGACAGAAAAGGCTATTGTTTTCATTGGGGATCTGGCAGGAGTGATTAAGTAGATGAAATTTATATACAACCTCCCCTTGCTGTAGCGCCCAATTTCTTTTGATTTTAATGATCTCTGAACTGAGTGCTTGTGTCCCTGCTACAGAACAATAGTGGAATTGTCATTCAGCTAGATTCGTATCCCAGTTCAGGGATGTGGTTTTGTTTGGTGGGCTTTTTTGTTTGTTTAGGGGATTCTTAATGAATATGTATTTAAAAATATGTATTCACAGCAAGTGTGTTCTCTTATGCATTCTGTAGTTATGGAAAGTGGATCCTCCAATCCGGTATTTTCTGGAGACCTCTTATCTTTCCTGTGTGCAAGCCCTTGTTCTTGTCATGCTGGAGTTGATGTCTGGCCTGGGAAACAACAGGCTGAAGTTTTACTTTTTCCAGCCAAAGGCCTGTATTGCTTAAAGCTGCTCTTGTCTAGTCATTCTTTCTATCATCTTTCTTGCATATGTGCTTCCTAATTCTTTGCGTGCTTTTTCTATCTTTTGCAGGCTGAATTTTCAGTCCATAGACACTTCGCCTTGAACAGCAAGAGAAATATAATCCAAAGCTGTTTCCTTTAAGTAATGTGCCTTCGCAGATTGCTAGGATGTGCCATTCTTTAGGTGTGAATTTCTGCAGTGTTTATGTAACAATACAACTTTTCCTTTGTGTTGTGAGATTTCTGCAATATCAGAACCTTGAACATTTTAGCATAGTCTTATGGTTCCTGAGTTACCACTTCTCTTAGAATTGCGTCAATAACATACTGAAATTGGACAGTAAATCCACTATGATTCTGAATGTTTTTACCAAAAAGGGCTGAAGGGTGTGGCTGACTACGTGTACAAGGACTGATCGCACCAAGAGTGCTATAAAACTCAGTTGTCGCTTCTGCCATTCTTCTTCAGCTTCTGCTGCTGAAAAATAGTGATTTTTCTTTTAGAAGTGCAGGGAGAATGACTGCCTGCCCCTCCTCCTGCTCCCAGCTGTAAAGTTGCAGTTTCTCCACATTAACACAATATCAGTACATTTGGCATCTTTTCAGTCCTGTCTTGGAAAGACATCGTATAATTCAGCGTGAGCCGTCTTGGATTCATTGATAATAAAGCCAGCATAGCTGCATGTGATACAGCACTTGCATCTTTCTTTTTATCACCCAGAATAAGAATGCAATAAAATACTTGAAAGTAGTTGTCAGCTAGTTTGCTTCTTGCAGTTTGGCTCTATAGCCTCTTAGTATTCCGCAGGAGATGCAAAGTCACTTTTTTAATAAAGGAGAACAGTTTTATTTTTTCAGTTTATTAATATTTAATGCAAACTAAAATTTGCCACTCTTTGAAAGTGACTTGAAGAGTCTTGGTAAGTATTTTACGTATTTTTATCTAGATAAATTTAGTATTGCGGGACCTTGTATTTAAAGGTGTTTATTTCAGTTACATACCCACATTTTGTGGTGTAATGTGCTTTAATAATCTGCAGGGTAATATTTGAGTGTGCTTTGAACTAAATGCATCCCAAGCTCTGCCTGCTGTCTGGGTGCAACCTTTTTTTCCCCTGCAGTTATCACCAACAACAGAAAAGTTGGAGAGGCATTTAACTCTAAAGCTTAGGTCCTCTCACTTTCAGCCTGTGCTCGTACAGAGCACCTCTGTGAGACGGTCTCTTCCCCTTCTCTTGCTGTCCATGCAGGTAGTCTGAGGCAGCATGTAGCCTGCAGGCTCTTGAAGCAAAAGTAAGAGAATTTTTGAAATAAAATTTGATCCATTCATTTCCATCTAAGTTAATGCCATTAAGAAAAACAGTCTCTTCCACGACTGGAATTCTGATTGTTACAGAGCAGAAGGAATGGAAATTGTCTTTCTAGGTAGTAATTATGTTTCCTCTTGAACTTTCTACTTCAGATTTCTATTGGCATATGTTTTGTAGGTTTTCAGTTAGAAAATACTCGCTGCAATTGAGATGGAAGTGCCTTACAGTAGAGAAAGCCAAATGATGATGATTAGTGACTGCAGCTAATGTCAGTGTGAACTCTCCATTTTGGCTTGTTTTGCTGTGCTTTTTTGGTTACTCTCTTTATTTTTCAACATAAGTCAGCGTTTAGCTGTGCTTGAGAAATAGCATGAGTTTTCTTTGTACAGTGCCTTTCACTTTCAGAACACTGCAGTATGCTTTCCAAAAATTGGAAAGTTGGGAGCAAAAATTCTTTAACAGGACCTGTCCCATTTCATAATGAAGAGACTTCACGGGGAGTTCTGTTGAACGAGTAGAAGAGACCTGTAACAGTTCTTCTGTCAAAGGGCTGTGGGAGCACTGAATCGCCTGAGAAAACCTCTGCCGCTAATCCAGATCTTTTGTCCTAGGGGAAGGTTCTAAGCAGGGATATGGATCGGGTGGTTGGTTCCTATTTTCCACCAATACAGTAATAATGAAGAGACTGTAACCCCTTTTTCCCACATAGAAATCTGAAGTATAGCACGTTTGCCCAGTGTACATAAATAATTTCATTAATCTGAGTCAGATTTGTAACACTGCAATGTCACACCCCAAAAAAACCCACCCTGTAAGGTGCTCTACCTTTCATGAGGATTTCATAGGAATGATTACATATTCTGTCTCTCACAAATTCCTGCCTCCTGGCTATTGTGTAACAAATGGTGAGAACGTTGTCTGAAAACTAAATTAAAAAATAATCTTTTTTGAAGCTGTGAACATATGTGCTCAGAAGACGTAACAGTTCAGGGATGAGGATTTGCTGCATTATACGTTGCTTTGTGGGAGCTTAACTCAGTTTCCAGATTGTACCAAGACAAATTCCGCCCTGTGTCCAGCACGCACACACACATGGGGAGCCTCTGAAGAAGACTTAACGGCAGGGCCTTTGCATGCAAGTGTCTTTTACCACAGCAAATGATCCAAAGAACAACTTCTATAAATACTGTAATTTCCAGCTGCAGAGGTTTCTTGTCCTTTCCTTTCACTGCCAACCATTTTCTCAGTTCTGAAGCAGAGATGGTTCTGTAGCCAGTGTGCACTTGAACAGCCCTTTGGGAGCTGTATTGGATTTCTGTTGGCTTTTGTTTGAATATTTAAACTGACAGATTATTTTAGCAACATTTGTAGAGAAACATTGCCTCTTGGTGTTGCTTGTTCTTTTCCATTGTTATAACAACATAGTAAAAGGAGGTTGTGGCCAATGTCGAGTGTAATATTTGTACCAAGATTATAGCATTGCTATGCAGCACTTTTAAATGATGTCTTTACCTTAGAGCACAAAGGACAGTGGCGCAACAAAACTTTTTGATCAAAGGGGATATACATTTATGTGCAGATTTCCCAACACAAGTTTTAGCACTTCTTATGTCTGAAGAAATTGTATTAGGAAAATGCTAATTTGTCTTTCTATAAGATGGTTTTGAAACTGAAGTATAGTTAATGGTTGTCAATCAGAAGTGGGCAAAGTTCCATTGAGAGGATCATGTTTAACAGAATAACTGTGCTTTGACAATTTTCAAGTGTTAAATAGTTTATTGGAGACTACTTTAGAGATCAATCAAGGGAAATATTTATTTAAAAATAAGGTATGCAAAGATACAGCTGGTTTAACCAAAATTAAGTTTAGTCGAGTAGTTGATCTTGGCAGATAATGTCAGACTGTTGCTACAGCATCTCTGCGCTTTTGGAGAACTTTAATGCAAGTTGGGGTGTGTCACTTCCCTTTTTCTCGTAGGTATTTTGTAGGTCTTTCATAATTAAGTGTGTTATTGCAAAATCACTTCATTGATAATGTGATCATACCATTAATCTCGGTTGGCTTCTGCCAAGACATCTTCAAGTTAGAGTTAGAAGTGCCTGCCTTAGAATGCATAGCATTTTTGTGACTTTGTGAAGAATTTTGTATAAAGAGGTTGCTCTTGCGTGAGCTCAGGTCTTGTTAACACAAGATCTGTTCCCATTACAAGGTGGCTGTGGTGCAGTGGTAGGAGAAAGTTCTGGGCCCTGCAGGTTGTCCAGCACAAGAATGATTGTTTCTTTGTTTTGTTTTCAGTGAGTATTCTGACACCGTTTGAGACCAATGCCACAATTTGGTAATGTAATTCATGACATGTTTCAGGTACAGCAAGGTACAGCAGGTAGATGCACGCCAGCATTTCAAGGAATTTGAATGGTTTCTTTCTCTAGTTTGTTCTGGAGAATTTCGAGTCCAGACATTTTATTATTTTTTTTAAACAAGATTTTTTTTCATGATGTTTTTATTAAGTTCTGAGAAACTGCAGTTGGTGGCAAGTTTCTGAATGAGCTCACAATGATATTGCTAAAGTACAATCTCAAGCTAATTATATATTCATTCCAACATGCTGCCTGCTGGTGATGAGTTTACTACCAAACATAATGCCTGCGTTTTCAAACTGGTGTGAGTTGCAGCTGTGTTACTGTCTACAGAGTTAAAAGGGTGGTGTTGTGATCTTCCTTTGCAAATGAGGAACAATAATGATAATAAACCCCAACATTGTTATCTTCATTGAGGAAAAAAAAGCTGAAGTAATACCTTTAGGATTTTAAACTAGTAAAATTCGTATTGTCCATAGTATAGCTTGCCAATAAAGGCTCGCATTTTTCTATGCAAGGGGTTTAGCATCTGTAAGTCATTCATAGTACGGACTAATCCCTTGTGTGCCATGGAAAGCAGAAAGCAATGATAGTTGCAGTTAAGCAACTGATAGATTGATAGTTGCAGTTAAGGTTGATTAACTAAGCATTTAATGCCAGCTGCTGGATAGGATTCAGGGTTTGGTTCCATTGCAGACTAACACAGTTGAACACAGTTGAAACTGGTAGCCTTTATTTCTTTTGAAGTATTGACTATAAATAACTTTAGTGAATTTTTTTCTTGCCACTGTCTACAGCCATTTAAGCATAAACATTCCACTGGAGTTTAACTGGGTAGAACTAGGGCAGAAGGCTGCCAGCCAAAAGATTGTGTTTCAGCTCCCTGCTTCAAGAGAACAAAATATACCTGAGCTTGGCTAAAAGCAGAACTTTTTTTACAGCAGTGAAAGGCATCTGATGTGATTTTGCTTCAGTAGCAAAATGTCATAGTAATGACTATGGGAACAATATAGTACTGGGAGGAGAGAACAAAGAGAAAGCAAGTTATATTGTGGGAGGAGAACAAGAAAAGAGAAGTGTGCTGTTGCCTATCTAGGGAGGAGGAAGAGTGAGCAGATTCTTTACCCTTTTCTTTATGCCGTCTCTGTTAGCGTTTATATGTACGTTAACCATTCAGATTTCTGATTCCTTCATCAAAACAGCGTGAATATTCTGTCAAAATTAATACTGCTTTATGAGATACTTGAAAAAATGAGGCATCCTTCAAATCAGCATTTTACCCCACAACCTACTTTCGTCTAGATTCTGCTCTAGAAGCTCTATGAACGCATCAGTTGGAGACTGAGGTTGTAAATGCTTTTCTGGTGTTCTGTACTTTCATTAAAGGCTTGGCTTTGATCCCAGTACACTGTATGATGTTAGGAGGTTATGAGGATGTTGAGTGTTGAATTAACTAAAATGAACTCTTTGGAAATTTATGCATGATACTTGGCAAAGTGGTATAAAAAAGGAACATGAAACTTCACAAACTGAAGTGCAGTTGCCTACTGTTTGTATGGACAGTGTTGTTTTCCATGCCGCAAATGTTTTAGACTATCCAAACTGTGCAGTAAAATCTTCTAAATGCATGACCTTGTCAAATAGAGCAGAACTTGGTGTACCAAACATAAACCACCTTAATAGAACAGTAAGTAATAAAAATCAATTTATAAGACAATTCAGTGCTCAATTCTGTCTGCTGGAAATATTTTGAGAATTTGTCAAGGCCAACAAACTATGACATTATTTAAGCAACGATTGCTTTAATTAGTTTCCAAAATAAAAAACAGAGATTACTGCTTATAAATTCGTATTTCTTTTAAATGAGGAAACCTACTAATCTTTTTTTTTTTTTTCCCGTACTCTGAATAATACTTGTTGAGTCCACCTCAGATGTATTGTAACAAGTGGGTTCCCCTGCCCCTCATGCCGTTAATATAAAGTTCAGTGGCTGGCCAGGCGGAAGTGTTCGTCTGGGGCTCAGCTGTTGAGGAGAGTCAAATCTAGTAGCTGCTGTGAGGACTAAATTTAGGCTGGTGTTAACAGTGGAGTTTTACGCTTTTCTAGTACCTCTCAGCACAAATGTTACTTCCACTTGGGTGCACAATTCTCTACATATTTGTGTTGCTTTAGAGGCCTAGGCCCTGGAGGCACGTCACTACCCTAGAGCTTCAGCTTCAAGTGCAAGTTCTTGACACTCCTGACTGGGAAAATGGGAGTGGATAGTGAATAAGCAAATCTGGAATTGTAAGGGGCAGAAATTGGGAAAAGTGCACTCAAACATTGGTGCATATTTGGAATGTCACTGAGACTTGTAATACCTAGAAAGAGTAGCACTGGCATCTGTTACTGAATATTTATTAGGTAGCAAGCTTTGTTGCGCACTGTAGAATTGACATGCGTAGCTATATTAGTAATTAGAAAGGGCATTCTTTTCCATGTTACCATTTATGGCGTACTGAAGAATGAGAAAGAATAGAAATTGTGCACTAGTGATTATATTTCCTTAAGGCAGTGCTTAAACATTACCTAGCAGGTGGAAATAATTCTTTAATTTCAAATATTGCTTAAAGAAGAGAATTAGATTACAAATCTAATTCAAATGAGTCACATAGGGAGAGGAGACTCTACAGTAAAATGAAATTGAGAGTTGTGTAACACCTAAATGAATCTTGGCAGTTACAATCCAAAAAAGGTGTCATTGCATGTAGTAGAATATAGGGTGCTTGATGACCCAGAAGTCCAGTTGCTAAAGTTATGTACCTGTAATATTTGTAAAAAAAATGCAAACCAGTAGCATTTAAACATTTGTTCAGCAGTTGCCTGATCTAAGNAAAAAAAAAAAAGTTCTCCCTGTGCTTGGGAAGTTTTGCTTCTGCACGTGTTAGAGGCTTGAGCTCTGTTCCTTTTCCTCTGTAAGCAGGCTTACCCTGGTGTTTTGTGGTACAGATGCATTCCCTTTCTCCTAACAAATCTGTTCTGGAGTAGAGGAGATGAGTCGAAACCATTGAAGAGTGTCAACTTCATCTAGTGGTTGTAATTCTCAGTTGGAAGAACTCATCCTTGCTGCAGATACTGTTTAGATTATTCAGAGGCTGTTTAATACGGTATGGCATTTACAGCACGTGGCCTTTTCTCCAGGTCAGAAACATTGCCCCAGCTCTGTTTTCTTGAGTCTTAAAACTCTGTATCTAGAGCAAAATGGCTTCAATAGGGGAATTTCACAACTGCCTGATTGTGAAGCATGCTCCTGGGGGACAGGTGCTGTAAATTAAGGTGAACGAGGGAATTGAAACTCATCAGACTCCTAGAATGAGCTCGTGGGGAGAGAATGGCAGTGGCAGCCTTCCTTCTCTGGCATACTTCAAAATGTAAGAATGGTTTTAAATATTTTTCTTTAGGAGAGGGTACCAGGTTGTTCTTCCTAACCAGGAGGAAGAACTCCCTGATAGCACCGAGTGATGTGTCAAAAGTCAAGAAAAGATAAATCCCCGTGCATCAGTGTTTCCTGCTGACCATCTTACGAAGCCCCAGTATCAATGGGCAGGGAATTTCCTTTCTGCCATATTTTAGTTTTCTCTCTGTATTACAGTTAGAAGAATGTTAGATACTCGTAGTCCAAACCCACCTATCTCACTTACACGATCTGAAAGAATTGCCCAGTGCTGAGATGACAGATTTCTCTCTGGATCTGCGCTGTGGATTCTTTTGAGACCCTGTTAAAGGTAGAAACTTGGTGTAACGTAGAAGTATGCACAGAAAACTCTGCCGTGATAGTTGCAAAGTTGTTATATTTTTGTGATTACTTTCTTGCGTCTTGCAGGGAGGTTATTTTCATAGGCCGGTTTAAAACACTGTTTTGTTCTAATTGTGCAGTCTAAATGGCTAGCCAATTTTTGATTCTGACTGGAAGTGTGACAAGAAACCTGTTAGGGGTTTTTTTTGCATTCCTGTGCTTTGCTTCAGTTCTAAATTTATAAAAAAACTTGAATCTAGTTCTGTTGTTTTTCTTGTTCTGGCACATAAATTGCCTAAGTTGACCAATTCCGTGTGGGAGCTGGTCTGATTTGAGTTTTTCATCTGTGATTGTGTTGTGCTAGAACTGGTTACAGTCAAACTGATTTTACAAGTCCTGCTCAAACAGTATTCCTGTGCAAAAATTTTATTATGGTTCATGACAAAAATGATTGACCACTTTATTTCAGCATTCATGTTTGAATATTTTTTGCCTCAGAAATCTTGTTTTCTTTCTGTGTCCGGTTAATTTGTGTGAAAAATGGTCCTGGCACACTGTGCCAAATGTGACTTCTTATCCACCTGCATTCTTATTTTCTGCAGGGCTCACAGAAGTTGAACCCAGGTATCTCATCCATGAATTGCTTCATTTTGTCTTCAGTGAGTTTGCTTTAATGCTTCAGTCAGCAACAACATTAAGCTCAGCCAAGCCCTGGGGACTGAGTAGTTCTGTGAATATTGACATAGGCTCGTAAGGAAGGACAGTTTGTCTTGGAGAATTTTGAGACTACATTAGGGACTGAACTCAAAGCCTATAGTTTGGGAATACAGTATCTATGTAAGAGGCTTAGTAAAGGAGTGAAAGTTTAATCACAAGTGCTGATTATACTAAATAATTTACACTAGTAAAGGCTTGAAGAGTTCCAGAAACTGGATGCTAAAATGTGACATTATGTTGAGCTACATTGGATTTTAAGTGATCCACAGGGATGGGAAAATCCTAATGTTGTGTATGAAGCAATGAGCCATGAGCTGACTATTAACTCCTCAGGAGTGACGTTAGTTCCGTGGAAACATTATGGACTGGTAAAAAGCAATGTGAATGTCCGGAATCGTTGGGAAGGATAGTTAATATCGCGGTTGATAACAGCATGATAGTTGTACTAAACTGAAAAGGCTGCAAAACAGATGACTAAGATGAGACATTGATAAAGGTCTGTAAAACATTAGAAAGAGGGTGTAATTGGTATTTTTTATGACAGAGAGAACGTACAATAACGTAAGCTCAAACAGAAGAAGGTGCTTTTTCAATGATGTGTAAGCTATGAAACTCCTTCCCCAAAGCATGTGCAAATGCTAGAAGTCTTACAGTCAAGTAAATGAATGAAAAATAAATTTATGGAATGATTTTAAGTACAGAGACTGCTTCATAAGGTCTCTGACTTCCAAACAGTCGGAAAGACTTGGTATCAGCCCTTGTCTTCTTAAGCTGCTTTCCACGGCTTCTCATTCTGTTTTGCCTTCGGTGTGTTCTTTTCTGGTGGGGGCAAAGGGGAATTGGGGCAGGGAGCGGGAGTGAGGCAGAGTTTGTAAAAACGATACTGGGCTGCAGGTACCTTGTGGTGTGGCTCAGTGTGTTCCTCTTGGAAGAGTGGGAGATGAAGTCTGAAAGAAGCAATGTGTCTGTTCTACTTGTCAAGAACGTCCAGAAAACTATGCCTTGCTACTGTGCTTAATCAAAAGGTATATTAAAAATACATTTTAAAAAAAAGTCTTAAATGCCTCTTTGAAACAAATGTTTCCCTTGTTTAATTTTCAACAATTTTTTATTTTTCTGATAAGAGCAAAATTTAAAAAATTAAAAAAAAAAAGTTCACAGCTAGGTGTTTTCTTTGAGAGGATCTGAAATACAGTTGCTTATGTATGACCAGATTCTGCTCAGACTTGCCAGCAGCGCAGGGGGAGTTTATGAGAGGAGTGAGGGAAAAGCATCAATCAACTTTTTAGTGAGTGTGCTAGGAAATCTAATTATCTGATTATTGCTGGAGCACCACAAAAGCAGGGCGACAAGTCCTAGAACGGCTATGTGATTAGTAAGCTTTGGCTGTGGCAATTTCCCTGGAAAGGAAAGGTGAAAAGCATTATGTTAAGTCTGAGGACTGTCAGTGTATACGATCTTTTTCTTCTGCTTTCTTTTCTTGTGGTATGGAGTTGTGGATTACTATAAAACTAATTAATTTCACATGCATGTAGGAGTATGTTCTGTGGTCAGCTAGGCAGAAGCACTGGTGCAGTGAACGAGTAACAAAATCCAAACTGCTGCATAAAGGAAATGCCTCATTTTATATCCACAGTAAACTAATTAGGAATGATACCATTTTTCCACTTACATGGTTGGGTGGGGCGGGGGGTGGGGAGGAGGTAATAGAGGGCACTTACAGACTGTGTGTGGGTCAGGAAATGAGCTCCAGTTTGTGAGGGTTTATGGGATGTTTCCTGGGTATAGAGCCTGGTGGAGGATGCTGGGGGAAGAGCCGCTCTCTGTAGTGGTTTTCCCTTGCACTCACAAGCACAAACAGTCACAAGAATTCTTTTTACCTTCATTACATAGCTATTGAAAAGGCTCTTTTCCCTTGGAGGCTGCTGTTGATGTGGTCCGGAAAACAATGGGGAGGAACGAATTGGTATAAAATGCATGTAGTTAATTGATCAGTGAATCGAGGAACTCAGTACAAAAGGAAGATTTTGTGAGTGTTTATGTGGCACATTCCTTTAACAGAAAGCTGGTAAATTATTAAGAGCTGTTTGAAATTAGAATTTGGAATTAAAGAATGGGGGATTCTTTTATATAGAGGCACGCTTCATTCTTTTCTCAGTAGGGTCTTAGGCACTGCTGTCCTTGGCAGGGCAGATAGGCTGGAACCAAGTCAGAGAACGTGGCTTATATCAGTGAAGGACGCCTGGAAGTAGGCAGGGAGAGCCAAGAGAATAAATGGGGCTGGCTCTAGATGCAAGTTCGTCTTCCAAGATTCCGACCAATAATCATACAGATTAACTATTGCAAAGGCAGGAAGGAAGATAGCAAGACAATTTTTTTTACCTCAGTAGTCTGTTTTTTATTTGGCATAAGTGGCAAGGTTTTGGTGGTGTTGGGGAGGGATCTTCAGAAGTGGCCTCTGTGAGAAAAGGCCAGGGGCTGCCCTGCGCTGGATGCAGTTGGCTCCACAACGGACCCACTGCAGGATGTGTCTGAGCCCACCGGTGAAGATGGTCAAGCCTCCGTGAGACACATTTAAGAAAGGGCAGAAAGTGCCCAGAAAGAGGAATGGTAGGGCCAGAGTAGTAGGAGGTGCTTCATGTTGGAGCTGGTCACATCCTCAACGGGCCTGTGGCACGTGGATAACCCACGGCAGGGCAGGTACTGCCCCTGATGGGACCAGTGCACCCTGCAGGGCTGGCAAGGGAGGGAAGACTGGAGGGGCATGAGGGGATGAAGATGTGTCTGGAGTGAACTGCAGCCTGGGAAAGGGGGAGGAAAAGTGTTTTCATACATGTTTAACTGTTTGTTATCTTTGTTTCTGAGTACCTGAATCAGTGATTAAAATGTTGACTGTCATTAAGTTAGATTGCCCAGGTTAAGTGCATTTCGTTTGCAACAGTAATTGATGAGTGATTTTTTTAAGATTTTTTTTCTTTTTTGTCCTGTCCTTCTTTTGACCCTCAAGTTCTCTCCCTTTTGTTCTTCCTATTTTCATCCTGTCTCATCCGTTAGCAGAAGAGTGTGAGTGAGTGGCTGTGTAGGTGCTCGGCTGCTAGCTGGGGCCACACCACCACATTTTTGTATGTTCTTTTTAAAATTAATGAATTAATTTTGTCTTTCTCTTAAAAATAAATTTTAAAATTGTAGGATTATAATATGAATAATGGAACACAGTCTGATATATCTCCTCTTTTCTAATGACAGACTTACTCATTTATGCTAATAAGCATACTGCTGTAAAGTAGCAGTTCTAATTAGCTTTCTTAGAGCTCTTAGTTGGAAACAGCAGTATAGTAGTAATCCCAATGACAGACTTTTGTGTTCTTAAGCCTTGTTACTCTGCATTTCCTCAGGAATTTGGAACAGGTGATGGTGATAGGAGATGCACTGAGTGGCAAACTCCAATTGCAGCTGGCTAAACACCTTGTAGAATAAATCTCCCTTTTGTTGGGGGTAGCTTTTAACTACTCAGGATATTACGTATTTAAAATTACTATGTTCCTTAAACCTGAGGTTATGTCAATTATGTAGTGAAATAATCAGTTTGCTGAGCAGGTGCGTGTGCCTGCTTTCTCAGAATAAAATACAAAGTGATCCCTACGTAACAAAAAGACTTTAAAAACAAGAAGTCAGAATGCCCTTTTCAGAGGATTGGATGTGTGAGTGGATAATGGAAATTTCTTTCAAATGACTGTTCTGGAAATTGAAACTGAAGAAAGAAAGAAGTCATAGCAAAAGGCAGTTGGTGCAGATGAACACTTGAGATGAAGATTGGCTCACATCTTTGCCTCTGGCAAATTTGCAAGGAGAAAAAGAATTTCATTATTTTAAGTGGCGTGATAATGCCTATATAAGTAATTTATGAACCTGAGGTATGCTCCCCTGGAACTGATTATCTGGACTGAAAGTACTGAGGTGTCTAGTTCCAAGCCAGTGGCAGGCAGGTATTTTTAACAGTGGACTAAGTTCTGATCTTTTATTTGCCTCTTGTACCAGTGTAGCATCAGTTGATTTTGACAGATATATAATTAGTTACTAGCTTGAGTGGCAACAGTCCTTTGTTCCTTTTTTTTAACTGCCATGATCCAAGTCTGTCCATGTGATGATAACGCAAGTTCAGTGCTTTTTCAGCTTTATTCGTTCTGTGTTTTGGAACCTAATTGTCCTCCACTCTTGTAGGAAAACAAGACATTCTGGGATTCTAAAAGTTTTAAAGACTCAAGTTTCCCACTTTTTCAAGTATCAATGTATTCTGATTACTGTCAGTTGTACCAGTGGGATCACAGTATTAAATGTCATTACTGAAGGAACAACATCACGTCTTAGTATCTGCCTAAGAGAACAGATTATAAGTATTTCTAGGGAAAACAAACCTTTAGCAGAAAGAATTCTCTTATCACATGCATTATGTTGTACCCTTTTTATTTTGTCAGCGGGGTGATTATGTTTTAACAGAAGTCGGATATCTTAAATATGACCTGTTTGTCCTTCCACACTTGGACAAGATTTAGAAGTCTGTTAGGACTCTTGGTTTAAAAGGCCTGGGTATTATTTGGAGAGGGAGAAGCCCCAGCTTTTGGTGACGGAGCAATGCTGTATAGCAGGTCTGTTATGTGCTTTTGAGGTCAGTGTTAGGAGAGTTGTTAACTGACCTGTTTTTTTCATTGAAAGTTTGTTTTCTCTCATTAGAATTATAAAAAAGTGTCTTTTTTTGTAAAAATTGATCCATTTCTTTGGAAAATTCTACTAATTTCTTTCATAGGTTCCTGTATCTTTTGTTCTTTTTTATAGGAGTCATTTATTATTTTTTAGATGAGTCAGTGGCCTTGCCTAACAGGCAACTCCCTGCTGAGAAGATACTCTTTTCCAAGTGCTGTTCCTGGGTAGCTAACAAATGAACAAACAAGTCTTACAAATTTGAGACTTTTTGCAGTTTCTTACCTTCTTTTATATGAACTCAGTAGAAATTCTATGCATTTTTTCAAATGAGATCAAGTTAAATATAAATTTTTCTCTAGAAATACTTGACATTAATGGAATTTGAATTTTTTTTCACCTTTTTAGCAAAATTTTATCTCGCTTCTGGCACCATTAAATATATCATTCACTGGAGTGTGAGTAAGAATGTGGCCTTTGTTTCTTGATCCTTAATCTGGATGATACTAAAATAGGTCTTCTGTCAAAGACAAATGGCGGTATTGAATGAGCCTAAATTTGAGTAACATCACCATTGGTTCCACTGTTACGCTCCTGTTCGCTTTTAACAGCAAACAACAAAAATTTTTCTCAAAGAGAAAATAATTGTGATTGAAGTTTAATTATACTGCCGATTTGTATAGAGGGAGGGAGCGGAAAGACATGGTCCTTTGCAGAGTGAAGTTGTTATATTGTAGCTCTTGTACAGTGTTGCAGATTTCAAAGTAAATACTGCCCTGTTAATGTATCAAAGTACATGTACATACAAAGGACCACGGAGAGGATAAACTTTCATTCTTCATGGGATGATTATAAGCATTTGCAGTACATACCACTTTCTTCATAAAACTGTTTTTCATTTATTTACTCTCTAACTTTAGTTTTATCTTTTGATCTTTTATGAATCAGTAAATCGAGAAGCAGCACTGGTTGTAGCAGAAGGGCTTGCAAGCACGTTGAATACCTTGGTTAGAAAATAATTATCGGAGGACTGTACTTGTGAGGCATTGCCTGCTTAATACATATCAAATTAAAGGTGTTTGGTGGCTCCTGTTAGTGGCTGAATCCTTTGCTGTGAATATTTCTGATCTTCCTTACAAACTGCGGTGACTTTTTACTGTTGAAATATCCTTAAAAACCAGGAGGCTCAGAAGCATTCTGAAACTACCGTGACTATACCAATTAATGTTAGTACCTCTTTCTTTGCTTACATGAGGTGGAAAAAAGAGCAGAGCTATACATTTTTTGCATGCAGACGCTTCATTTAAAAATAAGCGCTTAGGCCTAACCATTTACTTGCTGATTTTGCAAGGTGCAAAGTCTTGGTGTCCTTGACCATACCAAACAGGATTGGTTTCCTGTTGCTCTGTGCTCCCCTCTCCTCCCTCTGCCTCTGCATGCAATGCTAACTGCATCCTGAGAAATGTACAGATGTCTTAACATTTCAGTTAGGTTTTCTTTCTCTGGAAGATGACATGTGTTCATACAATTATCTGAGCTTCCGTGAGTAAAATAAAATGTTAGGTGCCATACAGATCTTGGGGAAGGCGTTAGACTGTATTTCCAGGATCTAAAAAAGCTGAGATTCTGTATGTTCCCATGGATAATTTCCCATTTTTTCTGCTCAGTCAGGTTTTCTGCAATGTGCAAAGATTAAATATATTTTTCTTGGTATGTAGTTGTATTTTTAATGCCTGATAGATGACAGGAATTGGTTTTGTACAGTTCTAGCTTATTTGCTGTACTTGATTTCCTTGTATTTTGCCGTCAAATCCTGTTTGAAGAAAATCTGTTGTGATTTAAGAAAATAAAAAAACCCCAAAACTGAGAGGTTGAGAAATGCACTTATAGTGACAGACTTTTTTATCTCAAAGTCTTTTTGACATGCAAAACAAACGGTATCAAAATAAATGTTGTTCTAGTTTCTTCCTCAGAAATTATGGGAAACGAGCAAATGTCCTATGTGAAAGAACTGCTATCCTGAAGGGAGAAAAAAGTAGTCAAAAGGCCAAAAGCAGTGTAAGTGTTTAATTGCATATTTAGTGTATATGCAATTAGTCATTTAAGTTACTTCTATACTGCTTAAAATTCTAAATTTTGAAAAATCCTGACCCAAAATTTCATAGTGTTTGTAAGAGAGTGTGGGTGGGTGTTCTGTGCAGGCTTTCGTGATAAAGCAGGCCATGATGAGTCTTGGGAGGATGACACAGCAGGCCAAGGTGGGTTGGTTTTTTATTGCTGTTTACGAGGGTTCTTTACCTTATTCCGGCTGACTGTGGCAGCACAGCCTTTACGCTAGCATTAGTTACACATCTCTATCTGCAGTCTGCATAACGCATAGTTTGGCTGAATCTGAGCATGTTGTTTCACAACTATTAGAAATTAATCTTTTTTGGCAAATGGAGTGGCTTTTTGTCTTTCTTCCTGTTGCCTAGAAGTTTGTTGCAGGAATGCTAGCAAGTCAGGCCTATTGACTCAGATGAATAAATAATGAAAATTGAGTCCTAAGAGTGAAGAGCTTGAGTGGGAAAGAATGACCTATTTTTTCCATTACATCAGTATGAGTAAGTGTTCAAAGAACAATGTGCTAATCTACATACTACAGGGGCTTAGCCTACCTGAAAGGAATCAATCTGAGAACCACTTAACATGTCATGTTTTCCTTTCAAATGATAGAACATAAGCAGGGCTCAGGATTTGAAATGACATCTCTGAAGATATGTGTGGAGGCAGCGGTCCGCGTTGCAAGCAAACTGAAGTTGGAATAAACAGGATTGTGTCTATGAAATAAACTTTCTTGCTTTAGCAATTGCAGGAACACAGTTGAAGAAGATGGGTGGGTTTTTTTGTCTGATGTGTGTAAATAGGAAACATAATTAGCCACCTCATTTTTGTTAATTTGGTTATTTTTGTCTTCTGGCTCCTAAGATTTGCATGCCAAAGTGAGTAGCAGTCTTGCATTTGGGAAGCATAAGACTAGAATATTAAGCACCGAGTCTCCAGGGATGGAAATTAGGTGAGTCTGCAGCGTCTTCTGAAGTAGATAGTGACTGGAAGACATTATACTGCATATTCTATCCTAAATTAAATGAACATTTACATAAATCTTAGGATCACATATTGCCTTTAAGCCATGTTTGTGCAGTCGGAGCACAAAGCTTCTCAAAGCTCTTGAGGAGAGCATTTCTGGAGGTGCTGTAGGTGATTGTCTTTGGCAGGAGTCTACCCCAGTGGCTGAAAAATACCATCCCTTCATTTGTAAAGATTGATGGTGATAATTGAGGTAAGTCTTTTATATCAGTCCAAAAGAAAAATACGTTTTTTTTTTTTCAATTCTGACCAGACTTTTGAGCAGGCCTATACTGATCATTACCTTCAAAGCTTAAACCTTGAACAGAAAGTAACATCAGGATTTTACCCAGGGGAGCAGTAGCCCAGAGTTCTCAACTACAATAGATCAACCCAGTTCTAATGAAAGCAGCTGATTTAAACTGATTTGTTCAATGTAGGAATCATGCTATGTAGAGAATCAAATGCACGTGTCTTGAGTAACGAGTTCTTAAAGCAGAAGAACATGCAGATGGCTGAACAGTCCCTTTTCTCATATAGCCTCTGGGCTTCCAGAAGGCAGTGGCTTAGGACCTATGTGGGCCGTTACTTCCACGTTGGACTAGGAGACGATGAAAGAACTCTTTCTGAATGAGATACTACAGTGAAACTAGACAGACTTTTGTTCACTCTCTCATTACTTTATTTCCTTGTACTATTTCTATTCTTGTTCTGGAAGTTGCAGCGGTGGAGATGGTGGTATAGGAAATACCACATCTTCCTGCTCCTTTTCCTAGCCTTCAGCTGTCAAATGGCAGACTGACGTGCTACTTGTGGAGGGCCTTTCTTAAGTGTCACTAGAGTCCCAAACAGCCATAGAACTGGTTTGGAATAAAACAGGTTCTAGCAGGAAGTGCCACAAGTCCTAAACAGTGGGTGAGTCATGATGCTGTTTTTGAAACCAACGTTCAAGATACCTGAAGATCAACCTTCCAGGCCTTCCATTAAGGGGATGCTTTCAGACTTGAAAGTGAAGGGGTTTAGTAACCCTTTAAAATGATGCAGTGTTAGTTAAGAACAGGATAGTACGGGAGAACGTAATAATGAGACACAGTTCTCTTCTATCCACATTGTTCCTGAGCTGCTTACAGAGGTCTTTACTAGCTGTTAGTCAATATTACAGCAAGCGCTGAACATTCCTACTCACCAATTGCGGGATTTTGTTGAAAGATGAGCATGAAAGACTTCAATTTCTTTTTGGGATTTTCAGGTGAAGAAAGATGGATATGAGGGGATAACAATAGGAGATTTTCATATTTTCTAAGGCAGAAAAGGTTGAATTCATGTGAAAAATAAGATTTATTTCAGAGTTTCATCTAAGACACAGTGGAGCGCTGAATATGATAAAAGGCAGATTTGTGAAGATGCTTTGAAATCTGTGATAATTTACAGCTGATGAAATATTCATAAGTGAACCTACCGGACAGGTGTCAGTGAACTTACTGGAATACAGGAAAGATTTGAGTAAAGGTGAATGTTCGGGGGGGGGGAAAAAACACAACCAAAAAACCCAAAACAACCAAAAAACCCAAACAGAAGAAAACACTGTCTAAATAGCTAATTAGATATTCTTATTGTAATGTGAATAATAGAGTGCTATGTTTCACTCTTTCATAGGAATGAATCAAAAGCCTGACATTGCAGTATTCTATTTTAAGCCCTCTCAGGAGGAATATGGGGATTAATCTTTATGTTTGGAGCCTTCATTTGGACTTAAAATTTCTTTGCAAACCGTGTAAATTAAACTAATGATGTAGTCGTCAAGTTTTAAAGCAGCCTGGTATTAAATTTGTTATCTTGCGCCAAGATTCTTGCTTCTGAATTCTGATAACATCCTCCTTTATTTAATAACCTTGATATCATTAATGGTTCTGCAGTTGTTTTTTGCTATTATATGATATATTTGCACTATTTATTATGTGTCTGTTACCTTATATCCGTATTACTAGATTGTACTTTGAGACCTTGGGAACTGCCAAGAAAGTTGGTTCTGTGCACTTGGAGTTTGTGGGCCTTGGACAGTGATGTTCAGTTTCAGTTGTAGGGGCTTGCCTTTCCCCCCCCCCTTATTCTAGACCTTTGTAAACTAAATATTAATGTTGCCATCGATTCCTTTAATTATTTTAGACACAATGTCTATGGAAGGAACTAATGACCACAAACCAACAGATTGTTGGTTTCTGTACCACATAATTGTTCCAAAGTGTTGCTTCATTTGGAGACTTCAAACACCTTAATGGAAAATACAGGGAGTAAATCTCATGCATCTCAAAAGCTACAGTCTTGCTTTAGTTCACTTGAGTTGCTGTGTTCCATAAAAAATATTCTCTGGAATGTAAATTTGAAGAAACTAAAGAAGTTTTCTGGTACCAGTTACAATGTATGATATTTACTTCCCAGTGTTGTGTAAAAAAAAAAAAAAAAAAAAAAATTGATTAAAGCGACTGTTTTCATCTGCACCGCTGTATATATACTGAGTTTGTAAAACCATCCTGTTGTTTTATTAATTAAGCCATAGATTTCTTTGTTCTTTTGAATTCTGAGCTTCACTGTCATCAACAATGCTGCTTTGCAAAAAACTTCTTTAGTACGATGTCCTTATTTTTTCTGCCTTCCATCTCTTTTGCTACTTGTTTTTCTTGTCGTTCATAGAATCAGTTGTACAAAGATATCTTCTGCTCCGTGTTTTTTCTGATTCCTTGCACATCAGGATCCTGATTTATGGCTGAAGCTCCTTGCAAGGCACATGTTAATGCTAATACTAAATGCAAATCCAAGTAATTTATAAAGTGCTAAAACATTTTAAAATCACTTCCCAAATTTTTGATATCTTTATATTGTCATCCTTATTATTATTCATAGGTATATAATGACATGAAAACTGTGTGTAAGACGATGTACAGCGTGAGGTCATGTCTCAGGACAAAGAAGTAGTTGAATTTTGAAAAGCCGTTCTATTCAGGTGCATGATAATAGATCAGTCCCAAAGATTTCTTTTAGTTTTCGTGAAAATTCTAAAGGCGAGTGACTGCTAACGTAACAGAAGTTTAACGAGTGATAAAAGTTTTTTTTATAGTTATAGCATGATTTGGAATTGTGCATTTTGTTCTCAAACAGCAAGATAGATGTTACAATTATGGTAAAAATGTGTGCAGAGGTTAAGGGGAGACTTTTCCCTTAACTCATTTCAGCTTTCCAGTGTGACTTAAAAATCGCTGTCTTGAAGCCAGTTATCTAAATCAGTAATGTGCAAGATTGCTTCAGCCAGGGTAGCTTCCTTTATTTTGAATTTTTTTTTACAGGCAGAAGTTTTATTGGAAGTTAAAAGACTCAAAAGCCATCAAGGGTCTTTGTAAGTTTGGTTTAAATCATTTTAAATGTTCCTCTCTCCTGTGCATAATGCCTCAGTGAGCAAGTAATGATGGATGCCACTTAATGTCTCTGCAGACTGTGACTAAAATAGAAAGATCTTTCACATTCAGAAAGTAGAATTTATACAAGATGGGTATTTCATGTGCTTCAGAAATAATGTATGTCCTCGCTAGCAAGTATAAATTGCAATGGAAAAATATGCATATCTTGTTTTCAGTGTGAGTTTCTTCAGTGAACATTTTTCGGTCTGTGATGCATCTTTTCAAACTGGTTTTTACCTTATTCAGCGTCTTCAGTGCCATGTAGGAAAGAAGTCGTTTTTAATTCCGAAGGCAGATACTCATCGTCAGGGGGTATTGATTCAGCGTCAGGGTGAATCATCAACTCCCCTTTGGCAGCCTGTTTTCTATTTGAGCATTTATATAGATATAAATTTAAAAAAATAGCTTCAGCATAAAAAATTTTGCCCATGTTGAATCAGCCATGAACATAAAAAGGAAAATATTTCATATTGGCTGCGATGTGGGATTATTTTCTCATTAAGAACCTGAGTACCAGTGATATGGCTTGAAATTGAAATTAATTAGTTTCTGTTGAAGGCACTTATTAATTCTTACTATTATTATAAATACTTGGGGAACACGATCCAATGAAACAGAAAATCAGATGATCAATGAAATTATACAATAATGACTTCATGTTATTATTATGAAGTCAAGTTGTACACTTCACAGTTCTTTAGAACAGTGATTAATTAGATAATTTTTACTTCCATCAAAGCATTTACAAATATTACCAAGTATGTGGTTCTCATTTTTCATATCTATATCTCTGAAGTATTTTATCTATGACTTTCCTAATTTTACACAGTGCTGTAGGGTTTTGGATTTTTTTGATGCTACCAAAGCCTGTGTCTTTGTTTAAGTTGCTTCTTGCGCTCTGCTTTGATAGCCCTGGGATTCAGGATTAATTTATTTTAAAAGGAAAATAATATAAATGAATTGTGGAGTTGTTATTGTCACATTGCAGCAAGGGATTGTCAGGGTGCTCCCTAAGGGAAGGGGCCAGCTAAGGCAGGGGGACAAAACTGGGGATCGCGGCCACGTTCGACCAGAAGTCCAGATCACCAGGGAAGTTTGTGGTGACGAGGCAGGTCCACGGTCAAGCTAGAGAGTGGATTGGTTTGTCAGGGTCAGGCCCAGTGATGGTCACCAGAGTCAGACACAAGCCCGGTCATTACCAAGGAGCGCCACAGTGATGAGGCTGAGTCAAGGTCCAGCTGGGAAATCAGCCCATAGGTCTGGACCCAGGTCAGTGGGGTTCATGGCCGGGCACAGGCATAGCGGTGGCAGAGCTGGAGATGGACGTCACTGTGAGGGCTCCAGCAGGGACTAATGGCCCGAGCTGAAATGGAGCCCCTAAGCCCATCTGCCAGGGGTGTGGAGGAGGGAGGCCCCGGGTGAGGCTGGCTGGGGCTGTTAAGACCTGTTGGTACGCTCATGGCCCTGAGAACCATTCCTCATACCCACGCATAGTTTTGAAGAGAAGATTCTTTTCCAAAAACAAAATGGGAAAATAATATCCTGGGGAGCAGAAAACTATTGGCAGTCTTATATGAGACCTTTATGTAACTGTAATATGTCAAAGACAATAACTAACAGTATTGGTCTAGGGAAGGAGTTCTGCAGTACAAGCAGCGGCTGCCAGCGGGAGAGTGCGCGAGGTGGCAGCAGTCAGTTACTGTAGCAGTGGTGACCATAAATTTCCCAAAACAAGACTGGAGAGCATCAATACATAACAGACACCGCTGAAGAAGGTTTCTAGTGTCCCCTGACTGTTGGCCATAAATATGATTAGTGTAAAAATCTAAGTCTGTTTCATCGTGAAGTGGAAACAGGATTCTAGCTGCAGGGCCTGCTTGCCTTTTCTAATGGATCTTCTGTTCCGGACACTAACGGAAAACTCTTAGAAACATACCTGATAAGTACATTTGATATTAATGTGGAATGGATTTCACGCAACAGATAACTACTGAGGCCTTGTGAGAAGTCATTCCTGAAATGGGGGAAGAGCACAATTACTACTGTGTCCTCTGGCCAAAACTGTGATATTGTAGTGACTACAGTAAAAGCTGTTTTATCCAATGGCAAATCCAGCCCTTTTTCTTATCCCTTTTCCATCATATTTGACTGTATCATGTCTTTCAATACAGGCAAGCTTAACAAAATACGCTTTTCTTTCTCTGTAAAGAGTGATTTTGGGTGCTAATTTGCATATGCTGTTCCCTTTCCCAGCTTAAGTTATTTTGTAATTAATTCCACAGAGTGGTTTAATAAAGTAATGTAAAAAGATGAGAGCATAATTTTACAGTTATTCAGTAAATTCAACTGATAGATATGATATTTAATAATGTACCTGGTTTTTAGAACTTTGTCTCTTCCATTGGGCATTCATGGCAAGGCCAAAAGAGGTTTTTGTGGGGACCTGAGGGTGAGGGAAAGGACAGGAGTGAATTACGGTATTGTTATGCTTGAGAAGTGTTGATCAGACAGTCTTTAAACACAGCAAAAAGATGTAAGTTTGGATTGCAAATCTGAGTTACAATCAACTTGTCTGCTTGTCTCTAGAAGGGTGAAATGCTTCTAAGTTCACTTTATTCTTGTCAGTATTTCTATGACAGATTCATTGCAAGGGCTTGCATTGATTTGACGGGGTCTGCGTGCTGGTGCTTAGCAAGCTGCAGCCTAGGGAGTCACTGGGAGGGGTGCTCGTTCTAGAATTTCTTTACTTGGCGGTATTTGACAGGCAAAAGGCAAGGAGTAACAGTCGGGGACAGTCCAAGGAAACTGGTGATGTATTGGAGGTCAAAGCCGTTGTATCGGGCATAAATGGGAAGGGTTTGGTAGCAGGGGGTGCTGCAGGGGTAACCTCTGTGCCAGTTACAGCTGCTTCAGATACTCAGATAGTTGAATGTGTTTGTGCATATATATATGCACACACACGCACGCATATATTATTAAGATGCACATCAGTTAACTCCTTTGTTTGTTTCCTTCAATAAAAGCATGTTGGTTTTTTCCTCTAGCAAAGTGAGATTAAGTTACATCAGAAGAGAATAGGGCATTATTTTATTTAACTACCCAGTGTTGTGTTTGAAAGTCTGCTTCCTTCTGGGAGAAAAACAGCTTGCAGTCATATGCTTCAATCAATAAGCTGCTGTTAATTTAATGAGGAACATGGTGCGTTAGCGATATTTATTGAGTTTATCAAAAGAATTCAGCCCTTCACTAAATGAATGTACTAGAATTTATAATGCTTTTTACCATTTTGAGAAAGTATAGTGTTATGAGCATGCTTGTATGTCTTCAATCCATCATTTGCTGGTTTTCGTCCGTGTTAAGTCACCAATAGGAGATTTCAGTGTTTCAGGAAAAGAATCTGATTGGCATTTATTATAGAGTAACACTAGAGAAGGAAGTCCTTTTCGTATACATATACACGTTATGATATGTGGGTTGATTTGCCATTTATTTTTCAGAAGCAAAGCTCATTTTAGTGATTTCTCAAGTACTACAAAAGAGTATAAATGCTGTGTAAGTTTGCTATTGCAGAGGTGCTTTCATTACTACAGAAAGAATTATTTGCTATCATAAAAATGTTGTGACACTAGCAAAATTATTTATTTCAATGACAGCATTAGTAAGCACTTACGCCTTTGAGGTCTGAACACCAACTTTGAAGTATAGTCTTTCTGGAACTTCAGATTGAAGCCCCAGGAGGGATGATTCAAACCTCTCTCTCTTTGCTGCTAAATTAAGGGATTTTGCAGTTTTTTGTGACAGATGTGTTGGCTGAGACCTTGCGAAGTAAAGTGCCATCTGGTCTGTTTTGGACATCAGGAGTCTTTGTCACAATGCGCATTCATTTTCCTCACTCTTTACAGTTATATAAATGCCTTTATCTTCTTAGAATGTCTTTCCTATTTGTCTGTCTAGATTCCAGTAAGACAGGCTTTATATGAACCAAGTGAATTTCTTCCCCTAGTGAAAGGATCATACAGTGTGAGAAGGAGCTCTCCAGACATCACAGGATCGCAAAACACTTGTTCTACTGCCTAGCAATGGCCATTCTTAAAAAGCTAACTTTGTGCTGGAAACCTGCAAGATGGCCTACAGCAGTACTCAACAATGGATCAACCTAGCACGGTGTTTTCTTCCTCTGAATACTTTTTGGCAATAAATCAGAGATCGTACGATTCTAGTGGTGAATGCTCAGAGAAATCTTGTTTATTGTTGCAAGAGGAAAAACAGGTGACGCTCTGTCTTCCTCTGTGCCACAGGAACTCTCATCATTAATTTTTATGTAAGCCTTAGTAGTTGTTCTTCCCTGGTCTGTAATCACAGATCGGCTAACTTGCTTTCAGGTGCCCAACTTGTTGCAGTTCGGGAGAAGGGTGACTTGATGCTATGTATGAGCATGGTGGACTTGCATTATAAACTTGCTGATCTTCCTCCTGTTGAGCTGTAGAAAAAGGTGTCGGTTGCACTGGTGCAGAGTGGGACTTCTTAAACACTGTGTGCAAGACACAGTAAATGGAGAACTGAGGATTTAAATGTCCTCCATCCACTAATACACTGCTTTTAAGCATTATTGGCAGCAGCACAGATTAATGGTTCATTTTCTTTGCAACAGAAGTTACTACAGGTCTGTTGTGAGTTTTTGCATTGTTGCTGCAGCTGGAACCTGCAACGTAGAAATGAATTGCTGAAGGCATACAATCGTGGAGAGTTACAGCTTTCCCATACTCAGAAAATTACAGGATCATCGAATGGTGAGAGTTGGACGGGACCTTAAAGATCATCTCGTTCCAACCCTCCTGCCCTGGGCAGGCACACCTTGCACTAGAACAGCTTACTCAAAAGAAGAAAAGTGATAATAATTAAGGTAGCTAAATGGATGTTGCTACAGAAATTTGTAGCATAATAAAATATGTTCTAGGCTGCTTCATGAGGTTTGAAATATGAAAATGGAAGAATTTCTTAGTGGGGGCATTATTATATATGAACTGTATTTTATAATAAAATAAATTAGCTGCTGCATTTTACATGAATACTACTGCATTTTTATAAAATGCAATAATAAATTAGCTGCTGCATTTTAGATGAATACTACATCTTCACTGTATGTGAGTATAGTGATTATTGTGTGCGTGTATGCACAAAATGCATGTTAGCAGAGCCTCTAAGAAAATTCCAGCAGAGTTTTGAATATAAAAGCAATATATCAGTCTTAGACTAGTATTAATTTTGGATATGTTGCAGTAGATACTCTGTTCAGTTTTGTGATCTTGTACAAAATATGCTAGAGCATTCCCTTGTGTGTCTCCTCATTTACATTCCTAATGAGATTTTCTGGTTGCTCATAACTTTCCTAAACTTCCTAGGGGGATGAGCCTTGGAAAAGGGAAACACAGCAGAATCTTCATGCATGTGCATGTAGTTACAGTGAGAGCACTGTATTACAGAAGTATAGGTCTAGTGCGGCTCTTGATGTGATCTCTGCTGACACTAGACAGATACATAATACATATTTGTTGTGTATTATTACTGAATCTATTTATTTTGGTTGAGTACAGGTGTTTGATCATTCATAAATGATCCCAAGTTAAGGTTAATAAATCTATTTTGCTAGTTCTGATATCTGAGAATATAGCCGTGTTATCAGATGTACCATTAAAAATTAAGGATTTGCATGCATGGATTCCCCTGTGCAAAGTAGTTCAACATCCAGGTTATATATGGAAATGTGTTTCTAATCTAACACGGTCATGGTGGTCATCAGTAAATGTCTAGTAAATGTGGCTTCTATATAGGAAATTTATTTACAGTATCCATCTATTTAATTTTAGATTTCAGAATGAGTCTTGCAGAGCTGACAAGCTGAGAGTAGTTCTAAGGGCTGATGCAGTCGCATATCATTTGGCCCACTCACTGCTAAAATTGATGTAAAATAATATTCACAGTACAGAAAGAGACAACAACTCAATAGACTCCTCATGGCAGTCATTAAAGATACTGGAACCAAGTTTTAATGTGGCAAGCTGTAAGCTCGACCTGTGTTCTGCTAAATCTGGGGTGAATCCACTAATTACCAAATTTTGTCTCGGGTGATAAGGTCCGTAGGAATGTGGGCCTGCCTGGCTTTTTGTTTTGGTTGAAAAAGCTGAAACTGATAGAGGTTTTAAGAGGTAAACTAACCAAACTGCTCTCTTTCATGCCTCCTTTCACTGTGCTGATTATCAGGCAGGTTTTGGGAACTGTTACGAAACCACGTTGAGTAGCATTTGCCGTTAGCCTGAGCTGTGTGTGGACTGTGGCCAAAAGGGTCCATCAGCACGACCTGTTTGTGGATTCCTCCTTGAAGTCAGGAGGGCTCTTGTAGCTGCACGGTGAACAGCATCAAACAGAATGACCTTTTGCAGTCACAGCCCTCACTTGGATTTAGCGTACATCAGTGCTCAG
The DNA here is from genome assembly GCA_013398295.1 of Chionis minor. Taxonomy (NCBI): domain Eukaryota; kingdom Metazoa; phylum Chordata; class Aves; order Charadriiformes; family Chionidae; genus Chionis; species Chionis minor. The sequence continues at coordinate 1,877,517 of VZSF01009519.1, read as the reverse complement.
ATTTTAAAAAACCTGCGGGGAAATTAACCACAGATTGTGTGGTAACTGCCAAGGATTTACTTCCCAACGCTGTTTTTCTAAATACCTTGTCATTCCGTGGGAAGAGATGGGGTTTGATTGTCTTGCTCTGCTTCTTCTTTTCATTTCTCTATGCAAGTTGTCTGACTTGCTTCTTATTGCAGGTGTATACTTCGATATTTCCAAGTTTGATAATTTTAAGCAGCAGATTAAATTACGCCTCTGCATTGAAACAGTGCCTTTGCTATGGAATATTGTGTTGCCGTGAGTGAAGGGAAGAGGAGCAGTAATTTCACTAGAAACCTCTCAACCGCTCAGTCTGGTTCTCTTTATTGCACCGTTTAAATTCCAGAAATAACTAACTTTAAAACTATTAGCATGATTATGTAATACTCCAATAACAAGTGTCAAGTGTAGTTATGATTGCTCAGTTGTGGTTCTAAATTCCTTCTGTCAGTTTGATTTGTTGATTGATTACCTTGTGGGGTTTGTATTACAGTAGAGAAATGAAAACTTAAACCCCCAACCCTTCAACGCTCCGAACAGGATAACAAGACAAGCTTTGAGAAAGAAATCAAAGCTCTTCAGATTGGTTCATGATAACGTAGTGACGATAAAGCTTTTAAAAATAACCCTATACAAATAATTTACGGTTAAATGTCGCTTCAGAAACTCACGCCCCTAGATGGTGCTGTTATTCAGATCCTGCTTCGCTAGGGAGGCATTTTCCTGATCAACTTTTCTTTGCTCAGATGGTGCATGAGGTGCGCAGTGAAGCTAGCGTAAACTGTATTGATTTAAATGAGAGCAGAATTAAGCACAGGAAACTAACGTAGATCTAACATTGCTGATCATGAGGTCCCTTTAACACTGTGAAAAGAGTGAACTGTATACATTTATGAGGGTTGTGGGATTTTTCTTTAAATAAGCAATTTGTGCCTTACCAGGAAAGAGGACCGTAACTATGACAGCCGCATCTGTATATACACAGCATGATGACTTTGCACCTTTCTTGTACCTTGGATGGGTAACTAAGGATTGTTTGCATTTATTTAGTATAAAGGTAATGTTGATTTTTGATTGGCTGTATTTTGCAAGAGGAATGTATAGTATTTTAACAATGCCATTATTTTAATTTTAGGAATGTATGAACGTTGCAACATCAGTTTATCCCAAGGGAAGCAGTGAAACCAAGTCATAAGCCTTATATCTCATTGAAGTCTGAATTCTGATGAGACGTAGTCTTGTTACATTTCCATCATGGAAGTTGATATTTTACTAGATAATACACTTTCTGCTTATTTTGCGTCAATTATATAGGACTCATTATTATCAAGTTCTTTTTCCCAAGCAGTGCTCTGAACACATTTTCTGTGATAATACGTTTCTGATGCCATAGATTTGCTTTTCATTTTTTGTGGCTCGAATAAACAAAACCAAAATGTGATACCAATAGAAGTGCAGTGACATAAATAGAGAAGCATTCTGACTCTAGATATCACCAAAATAGTAACTCTCAGCTATTTTCAACCATTTTTTTAAATTGGAGTTTTTCTACAAGTAGAAACCCTTGATATCTCTCTTGGGACCTTTGTAAATGATCTTTTTCACACAGGTCAATTGCTGCCATTTGACATTGCTAAGCAGTTGAATGGATTGAGTAGCATCTGTAAAGAAAACCAGTTAAATACCTCTATGTGTAATGCTGGGATCAATAAGTTGGCTTCAGCAATTGCATCTTAATCAGTCCCAGTTCCTGACGTCTATAGAATTTTTTTTATTATAAAGTTTAGTTTCCAAATGGAGATACTGTATGCTTAACTGTGTACAAATAAAATACAATTAAGAATAAATGAAATAACCTTTAAATTAATGTAACCATTCCAAGTGGTTCTCAAAAACTCCCAAATCAACTCTACCAATTTCCAAGTATAGCAGAAGTTGGATGTCATCAGCTTTGTAAAGTTCGTTTAGAGTCATATTAAGATACGTTTTCTGGTCATTGGGGAGGGGGAGTATTTGGAAATCTAAAGACAGACCTACCACATGCAGAGATGACTATTAATAGCTCTTCCTAATGCATCCAAAGGCACAAGTGAACACCATGCAAGGAGTCTTCATAAAACTTGCATCCTAACTGCAGCTGCAGTGACAGCTATGGCTGGAGGGAGGTCAAGAACAAGAGGGGGCGATACACCAGCTGCAGAAGTGGCAACTCTCTCCTGTTGTGACTTCACCCGTTTTCCTGTGCTCAGTCGTTGCGATGCTGCCCTTACCCTGAACTGTCTCTCCACTGTCTCCTTTGTGTCCCGTTCTTACCTCTGTGGCAAGTTCTGTGTAATCCCTCTGTGACCTTTTCTTGTCAACTTGAGAGTGCAAGGACTATTCCTTGGGCACTTTAAAGATTATGTTTTTTTCCTAATATATCGTCGTATTCTTTTTGATCAAACCCTGGAGGACCAGTACAGCTGTGTGTGAGTGAAATGCAGGTCTTTTCCTGTGGCTTTATCAGTGAGATAGTTTTTATACTCCTGCTCTGTTACACCGGTGCAAGTTCGTCATCAATAACGGGCCGCTGAGATGTTGCTGTACATAATTTGACCTGTAAATCTTTATTACTTTTAATAGTGCATGAGAAGGGAGAACTATGGCTTGGCTTTAGGAGTTTTTCACAACAGCTGAAAAAAAGACAAAAGTCTTACTGTAGACTGAACAAGTACAACTCCAAGTATTGAGAAGTGGTCGTTAGGGAACTTCACAGCTGCATGTTCAGAGAAATTATGTGAGTGATAAATGCAGTTCTTTAACCTATTCCCTTATTTTAAAAGGACCATTAATTCCTATCTCTCTGGAAATGAAGGCTAATATGCAAAAAGGGAGAGAAGTAATTTAAAAATCAACCAGTCCAGAAGGGTCACTAAACCCATGATGCACATACCAAGTATCTACTTGCGCAAACTCCTCTTCAGCAAAATGGTTGAGCCTTTTAGTTATATATCAAATTATGTCAGAGGCTCTGATCAATAAAGAAACTGTTAGCTTGGAAGTCGCTTCCAGCAGGAGGTCTTTCCAAGGAATATCTCTTAATTTTGTGTGGGTGGGGTTTGGTGTACATGAGTGTGTACCTGCACATAAATTCTTTGTTAGACTTGTACTGATTCCTTAAATCTAGAGACTTAGCATTTTAAAGCAATTAGCTGAAATATGCTCCCAGGTTTTCTGTATTGTTTTTTTTTTTCTCGCTTCAGCAGTTAAAAACTGACGCTTAACAGCCTGCCATTTTAAAGTACTGCTGCACGAGCTTTGCAAGCGGAGCATGCCAGGCACACTGCACTACGTTGTAGGCAACTTTATGTAGCACGATGCTGTGCCCACAGAGAAGGCTTTCTGTGAATGTTGTCTTCCTTTAATAACAAAACCCTATGACTTACTGCTGCTTAGTCCTGTTTGTCCAAGTCTACCTAATAGAACTGTTGCCAAGAAAGTGGTTTTTCTATTTCTTTGTGAATGAAATTCTGAGGGCAATTATGTTTTAGTGTTTATTATGATAGTGGGAGTACGGAGGCAAATAAGGACAAATGTGTTGTGCAGAGGAGGATGCTGATGATGATGACTTGCTATCGTGAATGCCAGGTAGCTCTGTCTTTCACCAAAATGTAATCAGAGTTTGATGTATAGAAAACATGCAGCAAGAGTGAGCTTAGACCTACTACGGCTGTTAGTTTCAGTATAATAGAATTAAACTGAAAATAGAGTGTATTTGTGTGCCTGATTGCTTAAAACCAGTCATTATCATTTGGTACACTGATGCAAGTGGGCTGCGGTAAACTGGTATTAGTTGATGTAAATCCAAATTAATGTAATAACCTTCCCATTCTGGATGAGTCAACAGAATTAACAAATGGTGTAATCTCATTTATTCCTCCATGGTTCATACAAGTAGTTCATAAATAGAAAAAGCCAATGGTATGTTAGGGACTGCCTCTGACACAAGAAAGAAGGGATAAGCATGCTTTATTCTCGTCTACAAATCTTCCCGTTTCAAGCGTGTCTTACAATTTGAGAAAAGACTTCATAGTCTTATATGGCTATTTGAGACCCTGTTACAGATCATTTACCCTTTGAAGCAAAATATTTAAGAAGGTGTTTACCTCGCTTTAGCCCTCAAATAGCATAATAAATATAAGGGAGAAATGTTTGAAAGCCAGGGGGTCTCTTGACTCCAAATTTCCACTAGGAGTGAGTGAGAAGCTGTTGCATAAGAGACCTGTGTACACAGCTACTACCTAGCTACCTGACACGTTGATTTTGTGTCTGCTTTAAGATCTGGGCTTTATCAGAGTGAATTACATGTTGAGGTGACATTTCTGTCTTTTAAAATTTGCTTCCCACAGGGTATTTGCAAATATCGTCACAAGCAGTTAGTTGTTTCTTAATACCTTTGGTAGGGAACGTTGTCTTATTTGCTGTGACTTGCATTCTTTGCTCAGGTTTCTGTGCTGTCTAGAAACTACGTTCCAGAGTGCCTTGGTTCTGGGCCAAAGTGATATAAGTGAAACGTTTGTATTGAGATGGCTTATCTTGCTATGGCATTCCAGTGAGAAGGGACATTAACTGCTTTAAGCAGTGCTCCTGCTCAGCTGTTTAGGAGAAACGCTGTAATCAGAATGTAAAGGAGAAATGTATTTTCCTGGCTGAAATTCTGGTGGAAACTAGATCACACTGCAGAGCTTCTGAGCTGAGCTTCCTGGTGTGATGGAGAGCTTTGCTTCAGAAAGGGCTATTGAAGGTGGCAGTGTGATTCTTCACCTGACTTTCCCCTGTTCAGAAGAAGGAGCACAAAGGAAGAGGCAGGTACGATGTCCTTCTCTACGAATTACTCCATGAGTTGCCTCTACCTACATTTTTGTTAAGAAGTAGCTGCTGAATTAAGTTAGCAAATGTCAGGCAAGAATGAGTAACTAAGGGATGCAGCCAAAAATTCATTTTTTTTTCTTCAGACTATTTCTAAGTTTATCTTCTATTTAAAAATAAGAAATTTTGTGTTTCAATTTTACAGTTTAATCAGATGGAGCTTTCCCCTGCAGATTATTCACAAGATGAAAGCTTAATTTTTTTTCCCCAACTCTTTCTGACCTTTTCTTTTTCCTTTTTTTTTTTTTTTTTTTTTTTAGTTCTTATAGGTATTGTGCAGATTTTAAACCTTTAGCTAGCATTGTAATGGAACAGTCCCCTTCATATCTGATTTAAAATCCAATTCACATGCTGATTAATGTTTTTATCCAAAAAATAACTTTAACAGTACTGATCATGATATAATCAGTAAGGACGCTTCTCCTTTAGACTACTCCCCCTGCCATTTGCCTACCAGCCAGGACAGTTAGTAACAAGAAAGGAAGATTGCTGTCTTCACCAGCAGAATTTGCAAGACACGTTGAACTCACACCTAGTGGATGCTATCAGCGGCAATGCGTAGCAAACTGTCTTTTCAGATTAATGCTGCTGAACCCCCACTGAAAGGCAGGTTGTGACAATGATATGTTCTCATTGGGGAATTGCGGAATGCAAAGAGTGAACAATGGTAATTTACTAGCTTATTAATCAGGTCAAATTAGGCTTGCACCACTGGCATATATCTGATTCATGATGATGCTTTGGAAATAAGCCCTTGCCTTTTAGAGTGCAGGAAGTTACAAGGCCCCTTGCCTTACGCTCTGGTGTGGAGCTGTGTCCTGGCAGATGGGCCGGTGGACAGGGGTGGTGAGGCACGAAGATGAGACGTGAAGCAGACACTTCCTGCGTACAGAACAGAATCATCATTCTTCGTTGCTTGTAATGCCACCGGTTATCGCTGGTACGCGTTATGTACCATGTATGGATAGAAATGGGTATGTATGTGTACGGATAGAAAGTGTTTCTGCCCATACATTGCTCCTCTGAAATGGGCAGTAACATCTCGTCCGAAAGCTGTTGTTAAGAGCTGCATACTGTGCTGTTTTAGTTTTAATGGAAATGCGTCTTGCACTTTATATATTCAGATCTCGTTAGTAAAACTGTAGATTAAAGGTTGTATACTTTATCTGCAACAAGAAAGGATGTAGGGAGCTCAAACCGTGAAAATAATGTGAGCTCAAAAGAACAAAGATAGCCAAATGATGAAATCCTTCTCACAGTGCTACAGCAGGTCTACAGTTGGTAAACCTACGCTGCAAAGTCGTCTGTGTTCTGGAATTGCTACAAAGACCAGCACTTTCAGGGATTTGGAATACCAGCTTAGTAAAGAAAAAAATAGGAGATTGAAATGTTTTTCTCCTCAACTCTAATGGTTTTGGAACATATGTTTAATTTTGGCCTTTTCATAGATGAGTTGCTGTAGCATATAGAATATAAGTAGAATGTAGCTATAGAATATAAGTATATTCTTATACTGTAGTCTTCTACAAACAGGAAATAACTTTAAAGTCTCTTGAAAATACGGTGCTTATTCTAGAGAATGGGATAAGAGGGATGTCCAAAGTGTGAAAATGATGTTTTTTCCAAAGATTATTTTAATACCTGAATATCACCTGACTTAAAAGATGCAGTAGTGGTCTTAATATTGCTAAGGAGCAAACGCAAGCCAAGGGAGCTGTGAAGCGTAAACCAGCCCACATTGGGCACGGGGTGTCTGTGGTGCACAGCTGGCCTAAACAGGCTCTTTTGAACCTGTTTGCATTGATTGCACTGTCTCTGGATAAAATCACTGGGAACATTGTGGAATAGGAAGGCTGCACAACTTAAATAGGTTTAAGGATGATAGAGACAAAGAAACTAGGGAAACTAAGGATGTATTATAGGAAGGAGCCTTCTTTGGTCTAATAAGTTTCTGGCAGAGTAGCTTCCCTGTGATGACAAACATCTACAGAGCGGTGTTTTCATTGCTTAGCGCAGCACGGCATCTCACTGCTTTATGGCCTTGATGGAATTTTGTTGGAAGGTGCGGGGAGGGGGGGTTGTTTTGGTTTATTTATCGGAGGGGTACTGTTAGACTAAAGCAGCCCACCTTTTTTCATTATTTACTTTTCTTTTAACATCCCTTCTGGTGGTGAATTTCATTTTAGTTTATCATTTTATCATTTTAGTTGCCTTCTGTAACTTGTTCTGGTTTTCGGTAATCAATTGAAGTTAATTATCTGAATTCAAGTCCTGGAACAAAGTCAGAAGAGAATAATAATCTCATGGTCTTTACTGCAATTCTGTTTTCTTTTGATTGTCATTCTGCCAGTGCAGTGTTACAGTTGGCTTCTTGGCCACCGCTATCTGTTTTTAACTGAGCTTTTAAAATGTATGAATTTTTTGTGTACAGTATAGTTGGCTTTATGCTAGGAAATTCATATCCATTATCAAGAAGGTGAAATATCAGCATCCTAGCCTAAGGAATTATGTGAAAGGGAAAGGGAAAATAATTTGCTCAGTATGTCTCTTCATTTCTTTGACTTTGAATTATTTGCCTGTTATGGGCAATGGATTTTTTTTGCTTATTTCTTGAAAATAAGTCCTGAAGTAATGGAGAAAAAGCTTGTTATGCAGAGTAATACATGGGAAGAAAAAAATCTTGATTAATGAGAAGTACGTATAACTTACCCAATTGAGAGTTAAACTCTTCAGGTTCTACTCTTCATTTATAGTAAGGATTGGTTTATTACTATTACTTTACTGAAAAATAAACTCAGTTCTAGGAAATCAGGACTTCTTTTCTATTTTGACTGTCACGTAGTGCACTGCATTTAAATTGGCTGGTGTCATAATGCTGTTGTCATCTCGTTTCTAACTCATGCACTTGCATTTGAACATGAAATGAGTAATTACTTTTCTTTTATCTGTTGTTTGGCTGTGATGGGAAAGTGACTTAGAGTTCTTCAAAATGCAGCCAGGTCATCAGGTGTTGTGTCCCCTGTGATACAGGATAATCTACGGAAAATTTAGTATATGTGCATTTAAAAAAAACACGACAGATACTAGGATGAAAGACAGGATTATCTGTTTTTAAAGTATATATGTATGCCATATGGCTGGCTGTGCAGAAAATGAGAGCGCTATCGCTACTGCTGTTTCTGTACAATCGAAGACAATATAAAATTTGAAAGAAAACTTCATAAGTCACTGAAGTGTTTTGGTTTTTTTTAATCTAAACTCAATTTTCTCTTAAGGAGATTATAACATATATTGGCAAATACTGTTTTTTAAAGATTGAAGGGCTACTGTGTAAGAGCAAGAATAATTTTGAGACCATAGCATGTGTTTTAAACATTTTACACAATTTCTACAATAACTTTTTGTAATGACATTGAAGTAAAGTTTTTGGGCTGCCAATAGTCAAATCTAAATCTAAATAAAATACACTTTATATATAAGAACTACAGGATATCGCTCAACAGCTGCTTTTAAAGCTCCAAATGTGATAGGAAATGTTTTAATGCAACTTTAATAACTCTTGAGGCATGTTTATCACTACTGTAGAACCCCTGCACATTGTGTTGCTGTACTTCAGGTGCGTTCATGCCCATGGCACAGAAGTTTTCTTTACTTAACAAAAAAAAATGGGCTACTTACTTTCTCCAGATATTCTACAAGAAAAATAGATTAACAAGTTAATTGCATACATTTTGGCAGAACTTATTTACTAAACAACAAAATGCAATGAAAGGTGACCCCTTTTGTCTATGGGTTCTTGAACATGTAATCACCTTTTTGATACATTGATAGGGAATATTATTTATTTTAGAAAACAAATACCGGCATCTGGATTAAATCTTATTATAGATATAAAAGAAAGCAATATATGGGTTCAGTATTGTGACCTTCATAACGCAGAACCCAAAAGATGTGAAATTGGGTGATGGAATTAATCTATGTGTAGAAGACATATTTCTATGAGCTGATCTAGCAAGTCTGGCTGCAAACACTTAATAGAATGGTTGCAGTAGCATTTTAGGGAAAAAACCTTCTTGTGCTGTCAGAATTTTTTTTCCTCTTTCCTACTGTAAGTGCAAGAAGGTTGTTCAAGACGCTTCGTACTGGTCTACTATGTTAGTCTTGTACGGGTGTCGCAGAATATGATGCAGTCGAGGGAGCTACGCGTTCTTCAGTTGAAATTGCAAATGTGGGCAGGGCACTCATGTGGTTAATGGTGTGCGCAGGGATTTGCAGTTATTGTGGTTCCCCCCCATTTCCTAAAAGTGCATCTTCTAAAGTGCTCCTATCATTGCTGCTGGCTGGGAGAAACAGCAGGAGGATTAGCAATAACAGGACACTCAAATACGTATCTGGAGATGCCAGTAGCGTGCATGGAAACATAAAAATACTTGGCTTTCACAAACCATCTCTATGATGGCAAAAGCTGTCTCTGCGTATCCTTTCCAAACCATCGCTAGCAAATTCAATGTACATTTGAAGTTTGCCAGCAGTTCTCTGGAAGAGGAGTGATTTTCTTCATCCTTGTAGAGTTCCTGGCATAAAATGCAATTATCTTGGCTTCATGAGAGATGGATGAATTTTACCATCATTTTGTGACTGTCAGAAGTTTTCAGATGTCAAAAAGTAATTTTTGTATGACTTTCAAAGTCTCCTTTACAGCTGCCACATTTTCAACTTATCACAAAGATTTACTATCTCAACTCTAAAGGCTTCACTGAAAAACTTCCATTTACTTGTTTCAGGACTAAATGAATTTTTACTGCAATGTACATGTCTCCTCAGTTTCAGGCCTTATATGGTACATTGTTATTTATTTGCTGATTAAACCATTGATCTTTCTTTAAGGTGTATCAAAAAGAGCTCTATTTAAAAAAATAAATTAGCACCTTCTCTCAAATGGATCTGAATTTGAAGATTACACACAAAACCACTCTATAATGCAACACACAGATGTGCCTGGTTTCAGGTTTTCTTTACTTAGCTACGAAAACAATATTAGAGGGAATCTGCCTCAATTTTTCTTTAAGAAATTGATGGATGTATTTGAAGCATTTTTCACTGCTACTTCTGCATTAAAATTGGAGCAGGCGAGCAGTCTTCCAAGCCTTATAACTGCAGTAGGAGATTTGCCTGCCCTAGGACTGCTTCCTTCGCAGGGCTTGCTGCTATCGCTTGTGCTTGCTCTAGACTCTGAGAAATTAACAAAAACATACCATACCCTGTTATATGCACTTGTTGATACCAACCAACACTGCAATCAAATATTACTGACAAATTTCAGTATACTGAGTTTCTGTGATTCCTGAAGCCACTCGTCAACATACTGAATTGTTTGGAATGAAACAGAGCTTCATCCATGCTGCTGGGTTTGAGGTATATATATGGGGCACATTTTAAAATAGTGATAATTTTGTAAAGATGAAAGTAAGAGAATTTTTCTGTTTCAAATTAGATCATGTTTTAAAAAAAACCAGTTTTGTTTTGCTTGACCTTTGGAAAAAAATAGTTTAATTAGCAGTTCCTAGTATTCTAAAATTGCTAATTTGAAGGAGTTCCTTGTAATGCTTATATGAGGAGAGAGCACACAGGTTCTGCACATGACTCAAAAAAAAGTTCTTTCTGGGACTGGAGGGGATTGTACGTAGTTAGATGCACTGAGAAAGTTGTTGAGTTGGTTCAAATCAAGTAAAGGACAAGCCTCACGAAACACAGCGTGCAGAAGTGTAGCTTAAACTCCTTTTTTTATTTCTCTTCCACCTGTCTACTTACTTCATGGGGTTTTTTTGCTGTTGCTTCTGTTTTTATCTACGAGGTTAAGTGTTTCAACCCTGGTGAAATAAAATCCGCCTTTTGGTCTTGTTTGAGGATGCTACTGCTCAGAGAAGGTCTGGGCAATTGGGTTGCTCTTGCCTATTAAGTTTGAATGAAACACATCAACTGGGAGCAAGATACCTTGCACGGGTTTCACATGTTTACTTTTTGACAACTGCAATTCCAGAGCTTGTTAGCAGCCAACCATGTTATTAATAGAAAATAACTAAATGATTAATAATAATGAATAGCCATCCAGCATATTTTAAACATCACTTAGCTTTTAACAGTCTGATTGATGTCAAGAATCAGGAAGGTTGGCAAATGGAGAATATGTCTCTGTCTGCTTCCCACGTCAGTAAATGAAATACGTAAAAACATGTGGCATCAGTGGCTACAGAATAGGTCAAAATTCCACAGTTTTGTCCATGAAATAGTTTGTTTTCTGTAAAAACCTTATGCATAAATTAGAAATAATTGGAAAATTTAGTATCAAGTTGATACACAATCATTTTTAATGTTCTTACCTTATTTTCAGGAAGAGTGTCAGGCATCCAAATCCCATTGTATTAGCAGTGGATTTATGAGTAATTGTTGCAGCTTGCTCAGGTTGCTCAGGATTCAGAGATTTAGAAAAACGTCCTCCAAATGCTAGCTCCCCAGAACACGTTTCCTGCTTGGGAATTTGGGAGGGCAGTTCTGGTTAGTCTGCACTAGACTTCTCTCAACATCATGGGAGGGTGTGATCAGCAGTTAGATTTAGTAACTGATTTTTGCATTGATTTAACATAAATTGGGAGTCCCTAGTTAGTACCTAGGTTCTTTTCTCAGCAGGGGCTTTAAAAAGTGTTGCTCTTTTCTTTTTTCCTTTGAGATCTGTGTAGCTAAAGGCAAAGGTCTGTAATTAATCTTAGCACCTGCTGAAACTGACATTTTTGGTGGAATTAATTTAGTAAAGATTTTTTTCCCCCCCTTTCTTCATGGTGACTATTGATAGAAATGTCAATTAACAGTTGGATGGGGATTATCAAGTTGCATTTTGTCATTATGTCCTATGTGTTGTCTGGAAAGGCCTAGAGCCAAAATTTAGTAAAAGCATGGATAAGTCGGTAAAAATAAGTGAACTCTCTAGCCTTCTGCTGAAATACTGCAACTACAAAGGTGGGGGTGGGAATACCGTAAAAGAACCTTTCAGATGGCAAGTTTAAAGGATAGAAACAAGTCTTTAGTCAGCCAAAGACCTGATTTTTCGCAGAGTGCAGTCAGGGAAAACAGTTTTGGTTTAGATACTGGCTGGGAGAAGGACTGTTTTCTTGTCTTTTGAAATACCGTATTTTGCTTTTGTTCTAAGGACACAGAACAGAGCTGTTCTTCAAAGGCTTTGCTGATCATCTTTCTGTTAGTGATGCTATGCTAAAATAAAAAAGAATCCAATTATGAAATAAAAAAGCATTGTACAACAAACTATGATGTTTACATTATGCAGTTATGATTTATTAGCATTATGATCACAGTTATGTTCCCTTTTCCTGTTTCATACATTCTACAGTTACTGCTATTTTATAGATGAATTGGAGGGGGGAGAAATCTATTAGCTTGTCCCATCTGTCTTCCTGCCTTTTTTTTTTTATTATTATTTGATAAAATAAAAAAGCTTGTGACTCTTGCCTTTCAACCTTTTGTGGTGCACGTCCTAAAAGAGTCTTTTCTGTAACCCCTGTTGGGTGGCTGAAGACAGCACGCCGGTTGTGTGGCGCTCCCTGCCACTGCCATCCAGCCCAGCATTCTTTTCCCAAGGTGAGGCAAGCCCTGCTCCCCTGTCCCCCCTGTCCACGTCATGTATTCGTCACGGCAGAACGACTGAACCTGGGAGCAGAGCCTCAAGAAACAAGGAGTTTGTCTGCGGACACCTGTTGCTGCTACTTTTGATAAAGTATTATAAAAGCACATTACTCTGGATTATTCAAAAACGCGCTTCTATTGAGAGATAGGAGATGCTAAAAACTGATAGCTCAAAATACAGGTCATCTGAATGGGACCAGGTGTGTGTCGATCTGTATTAGTACTGGCTTTACCACCAAATCCAACCCATACGTTTGGCATAGCTCCTGACTTCACTGGCAAGCAGGGCTGTGCCTTAGCTTAATAGGTGAAGCTGTGCCTTTGCCTTGACGGTTAAGTGCAGTTATTGCCAGTAATGTGCCGCTTTGGCTGAAGCTGGGCTTGAGCACAGGCATGCCTGCAGTCTCTTACATCTGTGTATGCTTTTGTCAGACCACTCAGAGTAGCAGCTGTAGCACAACATTACGCAATTCGTATTTTCTCTTTTGGCCGGTGTGACAGCTTCAAGTGGTGTGATTTTGCAAACACCACGTCTCAGGGTAGTTGGATTTTTCCTCCAAACATGAGCATACGCCATGTCTTTTTCTGGTACCACTGTTTCTTGTAGCTTTGTTGGGCTGCGCTGATGTTTCTACTGTGGATGGGAAAACGCAGCAACCAAGAATCTCGTTAAATTATAATGAAATTGTTCTGTGTGAAGATATCTGTTATATGCTTTGCTTAAGAGTATGGAAAGGCGTTTACCGACATGGAAATTCTTAAGATGGTATTTGTTTATCCCGTTGCTCTTGAAAAATTTCTTAGGCCTTCTAGCCTGTGACCTTGTTGCTTGTGTTTGTCACGTTTTATTTGGTTTTTTGTCATGCTTTGTGTGCTATACTGACAGCAAATGAAGGCATATTAATAACTTGATGTGGAAGAACTTTAGTCAAATACACATTTTTGTATAAATTTCTCTTTTTTTTTTTTTTTTCCCAACATAAAGCTTGTTTCACCATGAAGAAAAGATGTCTTTGCTATCTTTTTCTTTTTACTTAAGGACTCATGCTGGATATGTTTCTTATGTTAGGAACCATCTGTGCGTAATGGTTTTGAGCTTTGGCAGTACGAATCAATCTAATACCATCTCTCAAGTTGCTCTCGGTTTCGTTTACAGAGATGGGGTTTTATTTATTTTTCTGTGCTCAACTGTTGATTTACAAGATCATATTTTATCTTTTGGTTGACAGCTTTAGCCAGTAGATTCCTATGCAGTCTGACAATCGCCAAAGCCTTTCCTCCTATTTCTCTGCATTTCTCCCAAATACAATCAGGTTACTGAAAAAAGTTATTGTAGCAATTTAATATATGCTACAGGTTCTCATGTGAGAGTAAAGATTGGTTCGGTATTCCTCTTACTGTAATGTCTTATGTTGTTGCAATTGGAAGCGTTGATTTCTCCCGAGCAAACAAACAAAAAATAACTCACGCAGGTGACAGTCGGGCAACCACAGCATGTGTATTTAAATGGTAACACTCTGCGTTGTTACATTCCCATTGTCTTCCCTACCTGTGCTATGATAAGCTCCATAATTCAGTAGGAACATCACTGCTTTCACAGCTTCTGGAAACAGCTTTCTAGACTACTTTATCAGTCATAATTCCTCAGTCTTGGCTCACAGTATGGTTAGAAGATTAATTTCCATGTGATGGGGTTTTCAAGCTTTTGCCTGTAACACTTCAGGTGCTCTCGCAAGTGGAAGAAGGGGATATTGCCGAGTGCTTTGTCTCGTTCCTGAAAGACTCAGGAGGAGAGGAGGATCAAACACGGTCAGCCCCTTGTGCTGTGCTGTTACAAGGGTCTGCAGGCAACCGGTAATATATACAGTAAATAGATGCTAGAATGTTCCTCTTTTTATTCCCAGTGTTATTGAAATTGTCAGGATGAATGGGATATCAAAAAGAATTGCCACAGAAAGGAACTGTCTGAATCTTAATCAGGGTCAAATCATTGAACACAGCTGTGACAAGAGGAATGCAAAATTTAGTAAAGTATTGTGAGACTGTAAATTAGATGTCTCAAATAATTGACAGATTACTTGGCAATGTAATCTATCTGGGTTAAATAGTTGCACATAAATTATTTTTGAGAACGGTTCCCTGCGATACAGCTGACGAATTATAATTATCGAAGAGATAAATGCTCTCTCCCTGCTCTTCATATGTTTCAAAGAGTTTAAAAAACATTTGTTTATGTCACTAACTGCTAAGAGAGTTTGTTTTGCCTTGAAGGAATTACTGCTAGATTAGAAGATGCACAGTTATGTAGACTTTTGAAGCAACTTTCCTACTTTTGTTTCGGTAGAAATTCGGTGGTAGCAATTTCAAAAGAAATTATAATCTGTGACCTGAGAGAAGAGTTTAAAAAAGGAGGAAGAGAAGAAAAAGATTCAAAGATGTATTACTTTAAAACCTTTTTTTTCAGGGTAGTATCTACTCAGACCTCATAGTGCAGGCAAACACATCAAACCTCTGTAAATAGGCACCTTGTGTGCCAGTAGCGATTTCCTACAATGTGTTTGTAATTAAAATGTGTATTGCACAGAATGTGCAAGAAATAGCATGGTGCAGTGCTGGCCACAAGAGTAAACCGTACTGGTGGAGTCGCAAAAAAGAACTCAATGCTTGGGAGCATCCAGCACAGGATATGAAACCACTGTGAAACACTGAAGTTACAGCTACAGCTGTGCAAGTTGCACGGAGCGATGGAATGGTTGTGGGCCGGGGTGACAAATGTGCTCTGTCCATCCCCCGGCACTAAGTGACTTGGCAGAGAGCGGGACTCGCTGCCAACATCTCTAGCCAGCTACATGACTCATGGAGGCATTTACAATTAGATGAGAATATTTGATAAAAGCTGGGTATAAAACCTGCTCCAGAAGCATCATAAAGATGCCAAGCTGAATATAAGTCATATGTTAAACATGAATGATAAGGAAGCATGAAATTATCCTCTGTATTATACCAGTGTTATGTGCAGAGAAAAATATGGGTAGCTGCTGCTGTTTAACGTAAGCATGGCAGCAAATCTTGGAGAGTTTGGAATCAGAGAATTTGGGGGACCGTGCAAATCAGAACAGGGTATTGTATGTATTTCTAAATTCAGTATGAGATTAGAGTACTTCAAAACAAAATTGTTAGACATAGGAAATACCGCTAGGATGGGCAATCATTTCTGATACTGTAAATCTGCGATTTTTGGAAAGTGTAGTATGTGTCCTCATTTCCAGCAGTAGAGGAAAGCGATGGGCAGAATTTAAATTATTGGCATGATATGACAGGTCATACGATGACTCATCTGGAAACAGACCTCAAAATGTCAGTCCTGTGTCCTGAAAAATTTTATTCCCTAATTATATCCAATAGCCACTAAATACAAAAAGGAAGTTTTTCCCTTCATAAGCACAGAGAAACAAAGTAGCATTTAGAGAAAATTCTTGAAAACCAGTTTATTGTGCTACTCTTTGTGTAACGTAGCAGAATAATAAAGACAGTACCAGATGTGAAACTGGCGAGGCAGAAAAACATTATTCTGATGCCTTTACCTTTTCTTACATGCACCACCACCCCCCCCTTCTTCTTTCTCATTTGATGAAATGAAAATATTTGTACTGAATCAACATTTCATTAAATGTATGGGGGGGAAACTTTCAGGAATGGGGGTTTGCCTTGTTAAATAAGGGCCTACTTAAAGGGATTATAGAAAAGTAAATTTTTTTTTAGATTGTCATTAATATCAAGAGAAAGGTTTTTTTCCCTCCCCCTGTGAAGGCCAACTTTTGGTTATGAGAATTTATTTCTAGATAACTCTATGACTGTCTAGTAGTTATGTGAAAAAATTATCGACTATTACCTTCAGGGAAGTTCAGGAAAATCAAACTGAGAGGGAGGAAACAGTATCTACAGACACATACTTGATACTAAATGTAGCACTAATTGAACCGCGGAATGTGACATTCCGATTTCACCTTTGTGCCATTTAGCAGCTGTATTGCTAAATACGTGTGCTTAAAGCATTAGTGTACCTGCTGCAAGGTCACTGAAACTAGTGACCTGCTTTAGGAAATATCTTGGGGGGGGGCTTGGAGAGCAGCCTAATTGTAATGCCTACATGCAGAACTGGCAGCGGTGGGGCGGGAGGTAACTGGGAGCAAATACGCTGAATCCCGGTTAAGTAGGAGCACTTCTGCATCTGATTTTGCTGACTAGGCAGAGGAGTTGGAGTTTCACAGTGGTAGAATAGGAGGCTTTATGATGGGAGGAGATGTGACGGTGGTTAAGAAGTGCCTGGATAAAAAAGGGACACGTGGCTAGGCTCTCACAGTGCTGCAGTGCCTCTTTGTGCGTCTGTGTGTGTATCCACGTAAGTGACAGATCACAATCCAGGTGGAGAGTAAATCTCTAGGTATGTCTAGGTGACTACAGAGGAGTCATTTTAGTTTTACTCGTTGCTGCTTAATCACCTGATTAGTATTTTACACAAATGTAAACCATGATGTTCTTGCTTCAGTATTGCAGCACACAGTAAAAACATACCTGTGAATCTGTTCTTTTGCCTGTATCATCCATAGTCCTCATGTGCGGTGCTGCTCAGCTCTTCTGCTGAATTTGCGGTAGTTTATATAAATGAGACATCAATGTCATTTGTGCCTTTTGATGTTAAGGCCTTCCATTCCTGTTGTAAGAAGAGAAACTCCGGTGCTTGGTTTTTGAGGAAGGCGTTCCCATAAAATTAAAATGTGGATGAGCAATAATACCCCATGGAGTTCTACAATATCATGAAAAGAAGGTAGTTTTTCCAGAGAATGAAAACTGCCAAAGGGTTGTTACAGTACAATTATCTTGAGTTAGGTACTCTTCTTCCATGAGGTAATGACTTTCTTTCGATGTGTTCTGCTAAGATTGCAATTTTAAATTAATGCTGAAATTGCAGGCAAACAAACAAAAACTGAGTAATATCAGTTATTAGTGGTACAACTCGCTGTCTGTATCCCAGCCTAGGCCTCTTTGTCAGCTTCAGTAAGAAATAAGTAGGTATTTTCTGGTGTTAACCTAGCTGTTGGTGAGTTTTCCTTTTGTAATACAATTAATTAAACTGTTGTATTTTGGAAACCATCTGTCAGAAACACATAGTAGGACTTATAAAAGTCTTTGAAACCTCCGTTGTTATGCTTCAATGTCCACAAATTCTTACAGATTATAAATAAGGTTGAATTGTCTGTATTTTTTGTGTTCCTTCAGCCTTCTTGCTGATTTGAGGGGGTGGGAGGAGACTATGCTTAAACTGTTAAAGGTAAAAGACAAAATTCAGGAAATAATTCAAAACTGGTTGCTGACAGAATAAAGTTGATTTACACATCTCGAGGAAAATGTGTGTGTAAAGTTACTGATTAAATATTTTGATATCTCAGAATAGATCCATATTAATCGCCTGATACCTCACTCCGTCACGTCTGTCCTGTTTGTGTCATACTGTAGCTATTAATGTTACGGCCTTTCTGCTGATAGATGGGCTTGGGCCTCCCCTGTAGGGGCTTGTCTTGTGGCAGTGCACTGGGCAGACCTCGTACCAGCCCTGGGTTCTTCCAGTAGCTCTGCAGGGGAGTTGCTGTGTGGCACTGATGGCTTGATTTTTATGAGAGTTGTTACACTGCTGAAAATGTGTGTCTGTGGAACCAAAACTGAGATTTTAATTTTCTTTCTTTGCCTTTATAACTGTTTATATAACTATATAACTCTATATAACTTCAAAAATTGTGGGTTTTATTTAGAGGAATGGATGTCTGCCATGGATGTCTATGGAGAGGTTCGCGCTCTGAGTCTTGCTTTCCTTTAGACAGATTTCCAGTAATGCAAATGGAAATGACTCTTGCAGCATAGGAAAGGCAGTAGTGACATGCCAGCTTAAACTTGGCCGAATTGATGGCGTGTCTGTCTAGTAGCAGATCAAACTTCTAGTCTATTTATAGTGTCCATACTTTGCTTCATGCTCTTTCTGACCAAAACATTGCCTGTGATCATCTGCTAAGCTTTACCTCCTGCATAGTTCTCTGGCGGTGGAGTATATCTGGTCTTCCTTCAGTATTAATCCACCTGGTCACCTTCCCTTCCCCGATCCTGGTCACCAAGTCTTCGTTCCCCTCTGGTAATGTATTTCTTGATCAAATGCTTTCTTCTCTTTGTCACTTAACACTGGTTTTTTCCTTTCTCTCGCTCTCCCTCCTCCATCCTTGAGGGAGTAAAAGTTGCTGGAGACCTTACCTTCAATTTCAAGTGATACTAATTTGCTTTGAGAAGGGGATTATGATCCTTGTGTTCAATATCTTGCTAATCTTTTTGGAGGCTGAAGTAGAGGATTTCTTAAGTTGCACATCTGTCTCCCTTATCAACTCTCTTCTTGTTTCATTACATCTGCCCATTTTTATGTTGTTTCACTTGGAGATTGTTTAAGTGCTAGCCATACCAACTTGTCCTCTATCCATCCGTCCGTGCTTCCCATTCTTGCCTTTAGTCAGTTGAACCCTACAGCAAGACTGACAAATCACATTTGATGTCCGTGTATATTCAAGCTTGACCTTCTTTGTATGCTGTTCATGTATCTGACTCATCAGTTAACATCCTTCTATTGTTTCTTTCTCAGTCTTCTAAATTACATCTTCTGTTCTCAAACTGACAGTGTTGGGAAAATTGAAACCTTTATATGCTATTATATGAGAATTTCCTTTATACCAGAAGAGTTGTCTGTGGTGACATCTGACATTTTTAGTGCTGGTAATTTGCTAAAGTTCATGAGAATGGGAATTATCTTTAAATTTTATGGACTGAAAGTTGGAAGATGAAAACATTTTGGAAGGTTTCTTTACATAGGTGGGTAAAATAAATAAATAAAAAGTTAGCCCTTGGGTATTTTCATAGTTATAGCTTAAAACTCTATCTGGAGCTTTAATATGGGAAAATTTAATAAAACTTAAAAACATTGAAGTTCATCAGTTGGCTTCCAGTCAGGTGATTTGGTGGACTTGGCAGTGCTAGGTTAATGGTTGGACTTGATGGATCTTAAAGGTCTTATCCAACCTGAGCAATTCTATGATATTAAAGGCAAGTGCTTCTTCACTAGTTTTCTTTAATCCCTCATTTTAATTAATGAGTCAGATATAGCTGGAAATTTTAGAAATACGTGAGAGGTCTCTGGAGAGTTATTGACAGATGGTATGTATGGAAGTTATGTAAAAAAAAAAAAAATTGCTGGCAGTCTGTCTTCAGCAAAGACAGGTTGCAGCGTTCCTGTGCCAAGAATATACAAGCAAACTTTTTTTTTTTAATTGTAGCTTGTTGCATTTCAGAGAAAGAGCCATTAGGAAAGATTTGTGTAAATGCTTTCTATATAGTTCTGAAAAACGTGTCTCACCAAGCCGAGTACAATCTGACTGATCAGTCATTCCCAATTTAGCAGTGTAATTTTGCTAAGGCAGTATGTTCTGGTGTTGCTGATTTTGTTTGCCATTTTCACAGTTGAAGTACAGCTGAGCATCTGGTGACTTGTGTCTACATTACAGCTCCCGCAGCAGCTAATGCCGAACATCATAGCCTGGGGCACACTTACATTTCTGCTCAACTCAGAGTGGTGTAATCTTGTAGTACTGATGCACTCCGGGAAACTGTTTACCCTTATTAGAAGTTTCTCCTGCAGAAAGCCTACCAAAGAGAAATGCAGATAGTTCTTCCATTGGCCTTAACTTCCTTTATCAACCAGAATCTGAAACGTCTTTGACCTGGTGCTCGCTTGGACAGCAGGGTGAGAAATGAGAGAAGGACGGACAAAAGCTTCATTGAACATTTACATGGCTACCTTAGCTGCACTTTGAGGCTTTCTGCAACTTGTGTATTCACATCTGCTTCTTTCAAGTGTATGTGTATTTGAAGATGAATAGAAGGAAATAATTGAAAAAAACTGTGATTAAATAAAACCAGTAGATACAGCCTACTTTTGGATTCAGAGCATCACAGTTAAGTGTTCAGTACGCAAATGCAATAAAAATGTGTCTAAATACGTCAGGCGTTCAGACTTCAAAAAAAAAAGGGTATTTTCGTTTGCCCATGTTAAAATGGATTCAAGTTTTCTGCATATCTTAAATCTCTATAGAGAAAATGTATCTAGCAAGGCTTACATAGAAGTTTTTAGACTGAGGACCAGATCTCCACTGCAGGCTTCTTGTGTCCCGCAGGTTTCCATTTGTAAAAGGGCAGGAGTAGGATGCAGTGTGAGAGTAAATGTATTCAAGGTTATGCCATGTCCATGTTCAGGGGCTTTATAATAGGTGCGTTAATATTTAAGCACCAGAATAGTAGAAGCTTCTTGGAATATTACAGAATATCCTTGGCAAACCTTTAAACGAATTAGCCCAAATTCAGACCATGTGTCCTTGTATGATCTGTACGTGTGCATATTTATACCGAGTTCTCATTGATTCCTCCCTTGTGTGAGACAGAATTGTGTGTCTTGTTCGTCAGAAATATAGGCACCCTGTGCACCTAATGAGCTTAATGTGCTCATTTGTGTGTTACTTTCCCTAAGAAGGCTAACTTAAAGAACATGCACTATTGCCTTTGGTGTCACAATTTAAAATAGAGAACTCCACAAATGAAGACAGGTTTTGCTTACCTCTGACACGACATTGCATATCCATACTGTAAGGAAACGAGAAAAAAATCCCACAGTACTTAAGACATTTCAGTTCAGGGGCTGCTGAGCAGCATCAGCTCATCTTGTTGTTTGTGGTGATTTATTTCCACATCCTTTTCATTATGATATGTTACCTGTCAGTAAAGTTGCATCTTCTGATTTTAATCTCAAGATGCCAACTCGCCTTTGCGAACCTGTAGAAACAGCAATATATAGAATCACATTTATCAGCTTGAGAAACCTCTAATGATAGCTGAAGAATGTGGAGTTAGTGATCTATCTGTCTGTAGTTCACAAGTAATATGCCTGAACAGAATTCCTGCTGGTTGGATTTATCTGTTTTGCAGCCTGAGTAATAAGTAGAATAAAATCGTAATAGTGATGCCTTGAAACTCACATTCTTGAGGATTAAAGACATATCAGTTTTCAATATTTGGAAGAAATTAATGTCACAGAGTATTACGGCCTGATGTGTTTGTTTTTTCTGATGAGCAGTAATCATGTTAGTTCTAAATTAAAATGGACCTGGCTACACACAGCCAAATGATGAACCTTCAACTTGCTCATCAGAGGCTGCTACTTTTCGTATGTTCTTTCCCAGTGTGCTCCCTTCCTGCTCTCCTGGGAATCTTCCCTTCGTCGCTGAGTGAACGGAGGGACTCCTCGCAAGCCAGGAGTGCATCGGTAGATTGATCCATGGCACTCAATACACTGTCCAAAGCAGATTATCACTCAGCAGATGCGTTACAATAGTATTTACTGCAGCTTCAAGTATGCAAAGAAAAGTAGCTTCCCTTTTTCAATGTTTTAGGTAAAAATCAATGCACCTCTCCATGGGAAATTAGTTTAGCTGTGTTCCCCTCACTGGGTGAAAATGTCCTGCCTAAGGAATCATCCTAAGGTAGGGAGAGGAGGAGGAAGGGGAAGAAATTTATGGCCAGCAAGCCTGTTACATAGCGATCGCTGTTATGTTGTTACTTTCTTTTTATTGCAAAGGTTTTTTTCAAACTAAATAAACGCTTTGCAGAAAAAAGGCTGCTGTCCCTAAAGCAAGTACACCACAATTCTATAACTGCTGTTTCTAAAGCGTTTGGGTACTAAAGGATTTTGAATTGAAATGTGTAATTTCAGTATGTGTTGAAAACATTAATAAATTACTTCACAGGTTTCTAGCAAAATATACTTCTGTAGTCAAGCAGAGATTTCTGATAACATCCAGATATAAATTACTGTCGTAGAGTCCTTACGTCCTACAAAATTGCAGTATCAAAGTTTAATAGGATTCTTATCCTGTGAAAATACAGGAGCTTTCAAATTCAGTCTAAGCCTTGACTGTTCTATTAAAAGCTAATGGAAAGAAACAAGTCTTTCCTTTCATCTGGCTCTACTTTCAGTGCTTTGAAATTTAAGTATGAAACAACCATCTGAAATGTTTCAAAACCTCAGCAATTACAGTAGCATTTTACATTTATCAAATCTTTGTTGGCATATTTAATCTCTTGTTATATAATATAATCATTGTTGGATAAAACAGAAGTAGAAAGTCTTAGCATATTCTGTGCTGATATGCCCTGTTGTCTTCCAGCTGCCATGTGCACTCCTCTGACTCTGAGTAAATGAATTTTAACAGGGTGGTCTGTAATGTTGCATGACACTGTACATCTGCTGTGGTAAAACTGGCACAATTACTGCAGTGTTGAGACTTATCTTTCATAGAAGGTCTCACAGGGTCTCCATCATAGTGTCTTCTAGCAGTGATTAGTTTTATTTTGCACGTGTATACAAACTCTTATGTAGGATTGAACAGTAACTGGCTTTATATTGTTTAAATTCGTCATTCAAAATGCGATTTTGCACTTTTCACCCCTTAAAGCAAAAATTTGGCTGAATGAGTGGGAACATTTCTGGCTAATTATGGAGTTTTCTGTGTTACCTCATTAAAGAAAGGATATAAAAGATGAATTAAATGTTGCCTGTCTTCCTCCATCATTGCCAGATGTGTTTGTGCCAGTGTCTGTCAAATTATCATTCGTGTGCAAGTGGGGAATGAATGGGATCCCTGCATTTCATCCTGATCTGCAGACTTGCCACTGGGAATAAAGAAATATGAGATTAGCAAAGTTTCTGCTATTCTGGGTTGTGGAGCTGTGCAGAGGAGCCGGTGCCAGCCACTCAAAGACAAGAGGTGGAGGTTTTCAAAAGACTGGAAATGCAGGCACAAACTGTTTGCTAAAAACAGCAGAAGATGCCTGCGTAGTCTGGAAGGCAGGAACAGGTGTCAGGTACCTATGTGTAACGGAATGAACAGTGATTTACTCAGGGTAAAGACTGAGGGGTCTGGTGGAATTCAGAATGAGGAATAAATTGTTGCGGAATTGGCGCATGCATTTTGATTGAAGAGTGAGCAGTTCTTCATATTGCAAATATATTTTCCCAACTTTCCACAAGCAGAATTCGGATTGTTTAGGAATCATTAGGAATTATGGTGTTGGAAATACTGCATCCACAAGAATTGCAGGAGCCAGTCTTAATGAATGGAAGCTGTTCTCTTAAGGAAGAGTGACTTCACCTTTTCCAGGGGCTTGGGTTTTTTCCTTTTTGTTTGGTTTTGCTCCCTCTTGAGGCACACATCAGCACTGTATTGATACAACTGCCTATTCAGAGATACCCTTTTTAGTAACACATCTGGTTAACTATAGTGCAAAACCCAGTATTCTATTTTAAAAGGAAAAAAAAACCCAACGCTGTCGCAGCTGTGAGTACCTATTGATTGAGGATAACAGTACCGTATTACTATGGGTGAGTTACCACAGGAGATTTCTCTGATTTAGTCCACCAGTCCCTTCTGAAATGCTCTCTCACGACAGGGCATGTGTTCCCTGGTGTGGAAGGAGTGGAAGTCTTGACCCCAAATACCTCTCTGGTTTGGATCCAAAACAGACAGGCATTTGTCACATCTCTTGTTTTCGTGGGCTGTTGGGTTTCTAACTGCACTTTGTCATATTAAGTTCTGAATCCTTCGTGTCCAGTGTTGACACCCATCAGCATAGGGCGCTATGCATCAAGAACATGTTCTTTTCTGAAGAGAACGAAGGTGAACGCTGTGGCTGTGCTGAGCAGCTGTTCCGTGCTCCTGACTGAAACTGTCAGATGAAAAAAATGGGACAGAAGTTAGTGGTGTGACTTAGAGTACCCACTCATTTATCTTTATTTACTTGTAAGTATGAATCTGCAAATATTTAACTAGTCCCAACAACAAGGGATGTAGGGACTACGTAGGTGTGAATGAAACGCAGTACCAGAGAGTAAGTGCCGTCGTTTCTGCACTCTCTAATTGAGCCAGCAGCAATGGTGTTCATGGCAGTGCCCATGTGGATTATTAAAATCAAAACGATTACCAGCACATTTTAGTTAGGTATAGGTATTTCTTATATAACCAAAGTTCTGCACTTAGCAGTCCTGTTTCCCTTGAGTTAGGGAACCCTTGTGAATGAAACAACAGTCTTGATCATAACTACGTGCTACAAATGTGGTATCGGATCTCTTCTTTATTAACTCTCCTTGCACTGTAGACAAATCAGTTAAAATATTACAATATTTTCATTTGATATGCAGGTAAATATCCTTTTGGAAGCTGTTAATATTGTTTTAAAATATATTTTCTATAATGCTTTCTGAAAAAGTGTTGAAATCCATGATGGTTACTGTTTTAGACAGATGATTTTCCTTGCAACTTAATTTCCTGAAACTATGAATTTATAGAATTACACTTCCCGTGCACCGAATAGGCTGTTTTCCCCAATGTATTCTGTTTCTGAATCTTTAACCTACCCAACTGTTTTAAGAAGATAATAAATAAATGTATGTTAATAAGTAAAATGTACGTTATTATCTTGTAATCTGGCAGCAGTGGAGGAAAAACCGTCATTTTTCTGAAAATTGCTGTTGACTAGCACTGATGAACGATAAGAGGAAGCATGTCAAGTTTAGTGGCTTTGATATATTATTTAATTTAAATAATTTTATCCCAACAGGTAGGTAGTTTTCTTTTTCTGACAAGAACAGCTAGTCTGTACAGACACTCCTTCATTGATTTTTATTTGGACACATCAATATGGCTTTGCTGAAACAAGCAAAACCTGCTCATTGTCTTTTCTTGTTCTTTCCAATTCATCACCCAGGGGCAGCCTTGTCCTTTTATCATTTAATAAATCTTACCACATTATCCTTAAGGCGCTGAGCGCTCTAGGGTGCACTGTATCGACTGGCCTTGGATCTATTTATTTGGGCAAGCATAAGCAAACTCTAGTCAAGGATTGCAGACTGTCTCTTAGAGCTCCTCATCTGCCTATAAAAATACAGAACGGTTTCTCTAATTTTGAAAACCACATTTTCCCTTGTATACCTTATTGTAATTTTCCAGTCGTTTCTTGTACCTGGTAATACAAAGACTTTAATGTGCAATGTAAGATTATTCTGTCTGTGGTATTTTGAACTCGGAAGGCAAAAGGATGAATCTTGCTACAGCTGCACACAAGAGAAGTTGCTTTGTTGAAATTCTGAACATACATAGATCTGAGAGTGAAATGTTTGTTGATACACTTAATGGAAACTGCTGGCAAGAAAATAAATTTCCAGATAGGCATGGTGGGTTTGGGACCCTGAAAAGTCAGAGCTGTTCAAATGATGTTGTTTAAACTGCTTGATTAATTTTGTATACTTGTTTGTATAATCCTTTTACAGGGGTAGATCCTTAGAACTGAAGTGTTAAAAGTCAGTTCAGCATGTGGCATGGAAGTGTGCTTTCATTAGAATCATCGGGTCTTTTGTCAGGTTCTGGGTTCTCTTACCCTAGGCACCAAATGATTTGGTTTTATCACAACATAACGGTTGCTCAGAAGTATGTTTCAAAATACTCACCACCTACTGTAGTGTATGTTGTTATTTTTCTACACGTAAACATTTGAGCTAGTGAATCTGAATTACAAATATGCATAGTAGTCATAATTTAATGAGCCTGTGCTCATTCTTGTTCCTTGATCTCCTTCCTCCCAAGAACTCTTCAGTACTTTGCTGTCGAGTTACGAGCTTCAAGCAGCAGTGAGATGTTGAGATGGTGGTGGAGGTGACAGGTGCGTTCTCCCTCTGTAACAGTAATTCACCGCGGACGTTGCAGGTTCAGGCTGTGAGCGGATGTTGAGTATTCTTGCCTCCTCAGGTCTTTGACTGCAGGTCAGTTTGGTAGTAGGAAGGCATAGGAAAAAAACCCAAAACCAACCAACCAACCCTGTAAGCTAGATCAGAGGGAAAGCCAGAATGATTTAATAAAGTAAATGTAATGTATTTTAATCAATAATACATATGTTGAAAAGAAGAAATAAATGATGACCGACGGAGATGAGATGAGAGACTAAATGTAATTTTAAAACTCTGTCCAAATATATAATGGAGAAAAATAATGTTTTCACTAAATGAAGACAATGAAATTATTATCTCAAAATAGCTTAAAAAATAGAGTCCCATCTCACAGGAGCATGTAAATAGATACTTGATATTAATGTTTAAATGCTGAAATTAACTTATATCAAATTTAACATTTGTGTATTAATTAAGGACAATCACAAGAAGCAGAGAACAATCTTTTGCATCCCAGAGCTGCATTTACATTTTACATTATTGGGAATATATAGATCACATCTATAATAAAATTAAATATCTCAGCCTCATTTTAAAACTTGGGAATTGAAGTAGCACCAGAACACTGGGAGGAAGGACATAACTAAGGTCCCAATTCAGTAGCACAAATGAGCAATCACCTCCACGTTTCTTTTAAACCACATGCATTTGCTGTTTTACTTACATCTCACAAAATAATGAATTAAATATTAAAATGAAAAACACTAACGTTTTAGATTGTAAATTTAAGAAAATTGAGGCTTCTTATGAACGTAGAAAGAATTAGTCATTTTGGTAAATGCGGTCATCCTTTTTCACTTTCACATAAAACAAATAAAACCCCTTTAGTGTAGATTGCTATTCCTTTTTAAATTTGTATATTTAAATATGTATAAGCACAAAGGCACTTGTATTAACTTGTGATAAGGCATGGCACGATGTCCAGATTTTGCATGAAGGTTTGGGCTGAGGTTAGAGCGCATGTTGGCATGAGATGTTCCCTTCTGAGGCCGTGCAATGGGAAAGGAATGGGTTCCAGGCTGAACTGTATTTACAGTGTTGTATCGCTCTGTATGCACAGTTCTTCATAATTTTTTTGCATGTGTCTTTGACTCAGCTGGAATTTTAGTTGCTGTTGTTGTCCAAAGGCTTTTTATTGAGCCAGGCAATTTTTTTTCAGCAGTTAATCAGGAAATGAATATAATGAAGCATGGTAAATGGCGGGAGAGAGATACTTTATATTAAGAAAGTATCCTTTCAAAGGTTCTATGGTGGTCTATAGCAAGCATATATATTTTATCTATTGGTGAGATATGTGGTATTAATGCAAACTGTGAGATTATCAACAGAAAGTAGCAGTTATTGAAGCAGTAAGATAAGACAGTAAAGCATTTCTTGTGGACTAGTTCAGTATAAAGTACGGATGAGGTGGATTCACCGAGGGAACAAATGACTCTGGGCCATGAAAAGCCATGAGAAAGTGAAGAAAGTATAAACGGCAAACTAAGTCATATACCCTTTCAAAATGCTCCGAACTGTCTCAATAAATCTCCACACGCTCCGTACGCATGAGTCGGGATCCTGTGTGCTTCTACTGGGAGACCTAATATGATAGTTCAACATACACTTGCATGGTTAATGCGACAAATGAATTATCTTTTCTATTAGCATTTTACTCTTGTAAGTCTTGTAACCAGCTTACACTTCAGGTACCATTTATGTTGCAATTCACAGATTGCTCTGGAAAGCGATACAAACTTCTGTCTTCACTGGAAAATGGCAGAATGTTTTGCAGTTTTTAGAGAAACGTTTGAGATGACAAGATGTCTTTTCATCTCTGTGTCACATTGAGTCACTGTTCCACCATTATTATTTTATTACTGCACGAATTTATGTTGGCTTTGCTGTTCGAATCCTTTCATGTTCTCTGCCATCCCCTCTCTGCGAGCGAGCTGTTTGGGTAATACATTCCTTTAAAGAATTTTATAAAGTAAATAGTCTATTAACACACTTGCTATGGTATTTGACAAACAGCACATGGTCTTATAGGTCCTATTCCTATTGAATATTAGTTTCTGATACAATTTCTAAAATTGAAATCACACTAATTTGACACAGAGAACTTAAATTTCAGCTCCATGATTTGTGATATAGTACTTATCCACTTTAAACAGAGCATTTTCAATGTGGTACGGTCTCTTGTTTAAGTTATGTTGTCTTTCCTATAGAAAAATCTTTACTACAGTTCACAGAGTTCCTATTAATCAGAGTAGCAGTACATGGACTGTGATGTTACTGAAAGAGCATTTGTTTTGCTTCGAGAGAAAGTTACTCTTTGAAAAGACACCTTAATGGCAATTGACTCTATGTCTCAGCTTCGGAGTCCGCTATAAGCTCCTACAGAAAAACGAACCTCAAGCTATTCCTGATTTCGCATGAGCCTATTACTATATGTTAGGGTTTCTAATATATTTTTATCTTCACTTCTTTCTCGTATTCGCTGAATTGTATTCTGTGCAATCAGTCTGTGTGAATCATGTCAGTTATCTGTTCTTGCAGAATTATCGTGAGATCATTTATCAGTCCTTCTGCAGGGCTTCCCAGGCGCTTGCTGCAGTGTTACGTAAGCTGTTGAGATGATCAAAATCGGCTTCTGATAACGGTTTGCCTGTCTTCCCTGGATTCTTTTTCCTCCCCTGAAGAACAGGTGCAAATTACAACTACTACTTTGTAGGATGAACCAGCTGAGTAAGCTACTTGTCTCTATGCGGCACATCTCTACTAACGCGCAGAATGGTTTCACTGCAGAGATAACCCAGGGTTTCAGCCCCCACATTCCTTCCTTTCCACATGCATTCCATCTTTTATACTGATTTGTTTATACTCAGAACGTAGTTTTGCAGCGTGGGCTGGCTGGATGCTCAGCTGGTGAGTGTTAACGTCCTTCAAGGTCACTCACGCTGTTCGCTTCCTAATGAACTGGCAATAGACTGTGCTGGTACAGTGTTTAGCAATTCAGTGTCCTTTGTAGTCTCATTAACATAGATATGGGGCTTACTTAAAACTACCTAATGTTTGCACAAAGTCAGTCCTAGTGCCATTCACCTTGAAATACAGGTATAAACTTGAAGTTATTTTTTCAATTTGTGATATTGTTAATATTGCTGAGAGGGTGAAGTAGGGCATTAACATAGTTGTTTTAAAAGATTTTATGAAACAGATTTGGAATCTTGTCCATGCTTTTACTTTACATAGGTTTCCTCTCAAAAGATGTGATCTATCTGTTATTGAAATCAGTTGAAGGTCTCCCTTTGACAGGAATTATATCATTATTCTGATGCTTTCGTTAATTTTTCAATATATAGCAGCTTCTTTGTGTCTTAGTTGTAGTGGAAAAAAATTAATTGGATTTCAACAACAGTGGCTTTCTAGTTCATGCAAGCTGGACAGTCTTGCAAAGCTATGCTAAGAGCGTCTGCTTGTTTCTTTACAGATTGTCTGGTTTGCTGTGAATGCTCAGTGATTTGCACTACTCAGCCCAAAGTTACAGCCTCAGCACTCTGTTACGTTTAATAGATTTTTTAAAAAAAGAAATAGAGTTCTCAGGACCTGAGATATCCTTTCTGTAGTAAAATATACTGAGCTATGTTCCCTAGAATGTGTGGTTATAGGTTTCATTGGGTTGCGGGGAAGTTGAATCTTTCGCTTCTCATGCATGTTAGCCCAACTAATTGTAATAGTTTTTTACACTCAAAAACTCACTTCAACACTTAATAAAACAAAAAAATAGAAAATGAAGGAGAAGGAGAGTTTCTGAATTGTTACTGGATACAAAAAGGTAGAATAAGTGATCATATATCTTTAAAACTGCACTCTACACAGTGAATATTGTGTAATTTGTAGAGAAAATCCCTTGTATCTCCACTGCCATAAATTTCAATGTTGATGTAATAATACTTGCGTGACCCCTTTCTGATTTCAGTTGTGCAATTTAAAATCCATCCACTCAGTTGTGTTCTGACGTCCACTTTAACACTGTAATGTGCTGTGAAGGTCAGTACTTAAAATTAGTCTTCAGCCTTGAGTGTGTTAAGCAAATACACTTGAACTGCTGGTGTAAAGTAACATCATTGTTGTCAGGGGTTATTTCATTAAGTCGAACTCTCAAGGGGAAACCTTGAAATGCCTTCCCGGATCATCTCTTGTCATTTTCCATGCTTAGAATGAGCTCTAGAAACCACATGATCTTCCTACTGTACTTATGTTCTCAATAGTAACATCTTTCAGAGCATTTGTTATATGTAGCATTATAATTTTAATAGTCTGTTATTACTAACTTGTTTTAAAGGTTGTAACATCAGTGATTAAATTTTATTTCATATCTGGGAAAATGAAGGGATTTTGAGATGTCATACACTGACTGTTTCAATAAAATAAAAGATAAAAAATTAGAATGCAAATTCAGACGTCCATATTCCTCTTAGTTGTGACAGTCAAGAACCAGATCATTCCATTGTGTCAAATACGTCTATTTGAAATGCATTATTCATTCTGGTGGTGCTTAAGTCTTGAAATATCTTTCCTGGGAATACTTACTTACAGTGTGACTTTGGTTATTTATGGACAGTATAGTATTTGTTAGCCTATAGTTGTGCAAACAATTTACATCTATAATAGTCATTTCCGTTCAAATAAAGAATTGGTTACTTTTAATACTGAAAAATATCCAGCCTGTACTTGTTAAGGTTTTCTTTGAAAATATGAATCTAACTAAACTGCAGAAAAAGCTGTTTGAATACTCCAGAAGCCAACAGTTATTTCAGAAGAGTACAGTTACTCTGACATTATGCAGATTTAAAAAACAACAGCAGCATACGTGTTTAATGTAGGTCTTGTGTGGGTTTATTGACAAAACCAGTTGTTTTTACTTTACAAATACGCAAATTTAAAGAGCCTATGACTGAAATACCTTTAACTCCAAAGCTCGATGCTATGTGCAGAGAATACTTCAGCAGTTTGAAATGTGGCACACATAAATTAACCTTGAACTGTTTTCTTACTCTTGTTCCAGGTCGCCTGCGCTCATGAGAGCACAACCTCTTCTCAAGGTGCATCGTTGCATAGTAACATGGACCAGTTCTTCGGGAAGTAAGAGTCTCTGTCCCAGCAAAGATCAAGGTAGGTGTAAGGTTTTTTGTTCTTTTTTACTTCATGTGTAAACTATGGCCATAATATTTACTGGATTATTAGGAAAGGTGTGTTATATCTAAATGCCAGCTTTCTCTTGTGACTTACCTATTTGGTGGGGATCGTAGCCGGGGAAGGCTAATTCACCTTTCAGGAGAGTATTTAAAAGATTGAGAAGAGAACTAGTCATTGGTGCTCTTCCTGATATTGAATGTCATCCTGCATTGAGAGCATCCATCCAGAGTTTGAGTGCCGTGTTACTCCTCTTCAGTGAAGTATATTAGTATATAGGTTCCCCTTAATCTGTGGACAGGGCTTTTTGGAAATCAGCTATTTTTCCTCTGCAACTGGAGCACAGACCGCTTTTTAAATGGCCAAATGTCTAATAATACGATTAATATTGCTTTTGTTGGCAAGAGTGGCACAATCTCAGTGCGCAAGGCTGGAGCTACAGCTCGTTGGCTGCAGTGGACTCAGAAGTTAATATGCTTTGCCTCAAACATGCTTCTGCAAGTCTTAAAAAATCTACCACTTTTGGTGATATTACAGTGTGGAAAGTGTGAACGTAATGCACATACTCTGCATAAAAATCTGATTTCGTTTTCTCGTAGACTTAATACGCATAGAGTTTAAAGATTTTCTGATTATTTCATCACCTGTCCATACAACCCGTACATTCTACAAGTGTTTTAAGACATGCTACAATCCTGAGGTGAAGGCCTCAAGTGACAGAAAAAAAACCCCATTTTTCTTGATGCATTTTCCCAATGGTTAGTTAAATATATTTAAATTAACTCCATTCTAGCTTATTCTGATGCAGTCTCTTTAGTCTTCCCCAGATAAAGTAAGATCCAGCCACAGTCTGGCTTTAATTTTTCAGTGAAAATACAATCTCTTAATTCTTAATTAAATCCAAAACACTTAAACCAGTTTGCAACTTTTGATCACAGGGGTGTTCTTTAAATTTGTTTTTTTAAAGTGGCTAACTGAAAAAGTGGTATATTACTTATTCGGGTGTACTTTCAGATTGTAATCTGTGTTATGTTCTGCTCTCTCCTGACACTTAATTCATAGAAAGTGTCAGATGCATGGGATGTGGGTTTAAAACAAAAAAGCCCATCAAAAAAAAATTTCTTTTTCATGCTTGTTTGTATGCCACTGTCTGAACGTGATAGATACGAGAATAAGGGTTACATCATGTGAATCAAACTAGCACCATATGGTTAATGTAGCTCAGTGTCTCATGATGCAATAAAATCATTGCAATTTGATGCAATTAAAAGTGACAAGTAGAAGATAAAAACTCGTTTTTTACGTTACAGTGCCCATTTCCAAAATATAATGCTAATCTAATATACTGCTCTGTGTAAGATGTTTTTATTCTATTTGTGTAGTCTGAAAGTTGTGCTTTCAGACGCATCTGGTTTTTGGTGAGGTCTTGCTTTTGGTTGTTTTCTGGATGACCTGATTAGAGTATAGCAAGACAGCTGCTTTGCTCCAAAGCCCTAGTGTAGTTAAATTATGGTTAACTATGAAAGGTGCTGAAGTCCAGAAATGACCCAAAGACTTTCTCCCAAAATTTAATTTGGCGACAATATATCCATCCTCTACACATCGGAAGAGCTGTGTTCTCTTGCTGTCACCTTCAGGAGATCAAGGCAACATGACACATACTATATGCAGTTTTGTCTTTTTTTCTGAATCTAGCGGTTCCTATGTTGAGAACTGCCTAGTGCAATTCTGATAGTTGTAATCGTGTGTGCGCTGAGTGCCTATAGCTGTGGAAGCCTACACAGCTCTGAGCTGGGCAAAGCCTGTGTAAAAGCCCAAATGAAATGATAAGATCTTTTCTGTGCTTGTAATTGTAGCAGAAAATCAGTTGAAAGGACAAGATGGAGGATTATGTAAGGAGTATACGCTGACTTGCAGGGTGATGATATATGTTCCAAATATTAGAGTCTATTCCTTTTTTTTTCCTTGTGATAAAATTCTTACTTATTAGGGATTATATTCTGTATACGTACTGTGGCATATGCTTCTTAATATAGTGATTAATCTTCTATACAGTTCACAAAAAGACTTATGTTCAGGTTAGCTCTGAAATAGTGTTTTGAATATGTAATTGGAAAGCAATGTACTTACGAGAATGTTTCAGAGAGTCAGCAGCTGGCCTTTTGTCATGGGACGAGTTCTCTCTAGCTGATTCAATCGCCTGTCAGCATTCCATTATACATACTGACTTTTTCACTCAAGGTTTTCTCTGCCCTATGCATTGGAAGACATCTATACATACTGTATTTCAAAAAGAATTTTGGGAAGTGGGTTTGATACAGGATAATCATTTTGATTATAAAAAGATTTCATGGTCAGTCAACTATAAGCTTAGTAGACTGATAATTCTTCAGACATGAAGTCTCTTCTGTTTTAGATACAAATAATGTATCTAAAATAATATTGAACACAGTGATCTATTCCTGGCAGATCATACTTAATGTCTCTATAGCTATGAATCAACTGAATTAGTGCCAACAAAAAAGCAAAAGTTTGAATTTTGATTTTAGCATTAAAGCACTTTCTAGGGAGACCTGCCTTAGCAGAGGAAGCAGAATTTACAAGGTATGTGGAATCGGGCAAAGGAGGAACAGCTTTTGTAATAGATGCCACTCTGACAGCATTTCAGGTATTTTAATTCATAATCTATAATTAAAACTAGTGGTGAAGAATCAGGGAAATTTGCTATAGGGATCTGCCAGCCATTTTCTCCTGTGCAGAGAACTGCCCCGCCAGAGCGCCCTGTTCTGGCTGGCTCTGTGGCTGGGAAGGAGGGTAGCGTTGGACACAGCTCTGCGAAGTCAGCCTGTCCGGGCTTTGTTTCAAAGTGCAGGGTTTCTTGTTCAAGAAAAGCGTATCCATCAAACCAAAAAGCTTAGGAAAGGCATATCGGCCTTTTTGTTTTCACAGTGGAAAAGAACCCTATTTATAGCAACAGTTCAAAACATTTAATACACTTGCCAGTTAATAGAACTACTTAGTCATCTCTCGGTTATTCAAGGTAATGAGAGATAAGAATGAAAGAAATTCAGTGTAGTACAAGTTGTATGTAAATTAGGCTTAGAAGAATATACTCAGTAAGGTGGTTTTTGAAAAGGCTGTGAGCAGTTTTCTGTTGAGAGTAGGTATGGGCTGCTTCAAATGGCAGAAAGCAGAACAGAGCCTGGTGCAAGCAGCCTCTGCAGTGTGCCTGGGAGCAGGGAGAGCAGCCGTGCAAAGGAGGGACCAGCTGCATCCCCTCTACTAATGCTGAACTGCGCATGGCTGAGAACAGACCGTGCATCCAACTACAGCATCAGACAGGCAGAGGTAGTTGCAGGTTATAAGTATCACTGAAGGACTAAATCAAGCACGGGAAGGGGATCAACGCAAATGAAAAAGTGAAGAGAGCTTTATGATTATAAAGATGTTGCTGTAACTACAACAGAATCAGAATCTGTCAGTTATGTGCCATTATGTCTGCTCCACTGCTGCTCTGACTATAACATGTGCCAAAGGCATGCTTCTGTCTTTAAGTGGGTTACAGGAAAGGTTAGAAAGCTCAAAATTGCATGCTGGTTTTTTCCTCTCCCCCCCTGCCCCTTTCTGTCCCTTAGGAACAAACAGTACCACGTGAGACTTTTGTATGGAGGTTCACGTATTTTCTTCCTCAAGTATGCAAAAAATCCATTAACTCCTCACTAAAATATATTGAGAAAGTCCAGAGGTGCAAGAGCTCGCCGTCCATTGTATCATCAGGGGCTTTCATTGCTGTCAGGATGTGCGTTAAAGGCCACATTTTGTCTTCACACACAATTTCTCCTCGCTGGAATCAAGGGGCAATATAAATGAGATGAGGCAGTGATTTCACTTAAAGTGTCCATTACTGAGCATACAATTAAAAAAGATTTGAATAAACAAGTGATTTGGCTGTGCTGGGAATCACTGACATTGATAATTATCCCTTTCATGTATATCCTTTGTAATAACTAGTCTTATGTGTTTGACAGATCACATGGTATCTTCCTATTTAACTCAGCGTGCTACTTGAAAATACCTAAACGTAAACATCGTGCTTTCTCACTCGGGCATTTACAGAGTAATTACAGACTACATGCTTCTTCATTGCACTTACAAACAGTCGTTTTACGTTTTCTTTTTTGCAAGAAATATCCCTTTCAATATCTATCTGAGGTGAATTCCACTTTTTTCTTAGTGATTTAATCTTTCTGATTGTGAGAGGGACTAAAGCATTATGTTTTGTCATCCCACTTTCTTCTCCGACGCATCCTTCAAGTTGAAGCAGCATGTCACAATGGATCATGGTGTCACCACAAGCTGCTGCAAAGTTTGTACACAAAATACTTTGAGTGCCCCATAAGTGTGCAACCTAATGCGCAGGCATATACCATTTTCTATATAATAAATAAGAAAGGGAAATAATTATCTCCTAGTGTTCCAAATAAGTCAAAGTGTTTTTAATGTACTTACTTGCTCCACTCACAGTCAGGCCTTACAACAGTGTATTCTGCGTCGTGGTGGTGGCGATTCGCGGGCCACGGCAGCAATCTCCGAGTGTACCAGTACCATCGATAGATGAAGCCGTGTCAGACAGCTGTGTATCACTGTCTACCTACCAGCAGTTTTTATAGTGGTGAAGGTTACAATTTTAGTGACGCGTGTCTGGACTGGGAGAGCAATGTACATGACGTTAGGCACCAAACGGGTTTTGATGTCCTCATATTTAAGAAGTTAGCCAGAGTAGCCTGACTGGCCTAGGTATACGCGTATAACTCCTCTCTTAATGAGATCAAAGAGCAAGAAATAATCAGCCGAAGGGCTTATATTTTAGATCACTGCAGTAACAATGAATGTGCACCGTTTATGGTCACTGGGCAATGAGAAGTTAAGTATTTAAAGTGAATTAAAATGGCACCCGTGTCATGTGAAAATGTGTTTTGGAGAAGCTGTTTGATTTACAAGCAGGCATTTAATTGGAATTAAAACTTAAACATTTCAGGATTTTCAGTCGTGTGACAACTGAAAACGGTAGTGGTCAACCAATAACAACAAAAAAACCCACCCTGAACCCCACAACGTAACTCTAGCACATTGGTGCTGCTGATTATTCTCTCAAATTTAAAAATAGTTGTGTTGTATAAATTTATAGCAACCAGCAAAGGTCATGTTGCTTTACTTTTTTTCCACTTAGGATTTTATGAAAATAAGAACACTTTAAAATTTAACCAAAAAGGTTTCTGGGTGTTTATGAAGCATGTCAGACAATGTGTAAAGGGGAAAAAAACACTCTTTTAAGGTTTTTTTCCACCAGTTGAAAGGATTCATACTTAGACCCATTTTCAGGTGATTGAAAGATTTAGTTTTAGAAATACCTGTGATTTTCAGAAGTGGAGGAAGCATTACAATAAAGGAGGTAAGAAGAATTCTGGATATACTGATCTCATAGATCTAAAGTATTTCTGACATCACAGAGTTTTCTTTAATTTAGCCTTTTCATGAAAACAGGGACCTTGAAGCATAAATCTGGACATTTCATGAACCAGCATCATCAAAACCAGCAAGCATGTTTCAGGCATTTGGTTCAGGCTAATATATTTCAAAAATTAACTTTTGTGTTAAACCATAACATTTTTGAGGTGATACTGTAGTTGTAGTTGACCAATGTTATGCATCACTTCAGTGTCAAAAGTACAGGAACTCTGAAATACTCCATCTACCAATTTCCGGAATTTTCCTCCATCACTTCGAAACCAAATTGTAGGATGTGTTGCCTACAAAGTTAGATCTGTATAGCTAAATCATGGGGTTTTTTGGTTTTGTGGTTTTTTGGTTTCTTTTAATCTGTTATATTAACTGGTGGGCTAGATTCTGACTTAATTGCCACCGATGCAGATTGGGGCTACATCGGTTCAGGTGTCTTTAGGTTTTCATTGGTGATTCCAGCCTGAATCTCTACTCCATTATTTAGTCTCTGTATGGTAGCTTATGAAAAAGGATTCCTTTGCCTTTAATTAAAATAAATATACAATTATTTACAGCCTAACAAAAAAACCCCAATACTGATTTCAGTATTTTTTCTGTCCCTCTGTTTTACAGGTTGTTTGGAGTTAGGGGGAGAAAAAAGAGTGGATCTTTTAAGGGGAGAGAATAAGTAGTTGCCCATTGCCACTTCCAGAGTTGTGTAGGAGAAAAAGCTCTTTTATTGCTCAATGTCTACCCGGTTAGTGACATAAGCTGCTCAGTAGTGCTTTGTCAAGGGTGTCCCAGGTGTCCTTTGTATTAAAACCTGCAGAGAACTGAACACATTGGAGTTTGGCGCGTTGGCTCTGCTCACTGACAACTGTCATCTGTTCATGATGCCATGGAAATGTTTCCATGATGTTCTGGCAGTCGGTGAAGATCCTTGGTTTAAGATTAACGTGTTGCAAAGGAACATGGGATCTGAATAATACATTGGTAGTAAAACTTTTAATTAGAAAAATACATTGTTTATTAAGCTATAAACCAGTGTTTGAATTTCTTTGAGAGAGTTAAGGAATGAGAACTCCACGTTAGTTAAAAATGTGATTGTGGTATTTCTGCCCTGCACAGCTCCATAGCTTTTCATTTTTAATACTTCTCAGATAACAAGTGAAATAGAATAGTAAACGTTCCTGGTGAATACTAATTATTCTATAATTATTCATTTCATTTATAATTTGCATTTGTTTATCTCTAATTAAAATGCAGTATACTGCAATTAGGCTATATTCAGCTGGTAATATCATCTAATACACAGAAGGAAATGCAAATTTAAGGCTTAGTCTGTATTTAAATGTTACCAGGACTCCTTGAGGGTAATGTCCTTTGCATCCAGCTACCCTGGATGGTAGCTACCCAGCTACTTTGCACTCTGTGTATGCTCAGTAACTTGTAGGTACAGGGTTTTTTTTGGCTGTATATTAAAATGAATCATACAAATTCTGTTCATGTCAAGGAGTTTATAGTTTAGTTATAGGTAAAGGATGCCCTTTATCAGGCCTTCATTTTCAGTGAGCGGTGTTTTGCCTTCTAACAATGCCTGAGAGCCTGAAGAAAGGCCAGTTTTATTTTCAGTGTTTTGAAGCAATCTTTGAGTATGATTGCCAACATTTCTATTACATGTCATGTGTGTTAGACTGCAACCCTTGAGGAAAAGCAGGTGGGTAGGTAAATAGCTTAAGTTTAGCTGGTCAGGAATTGACATATATCCAGGCTGCAGGTCTGCTTTATTAGAGAACAAACCAGTTTTGTGACATCTGTTTGATCATCAGTGGTCCAGTGAGTTTGAGTGGCTTTTTGAAGAGCATAGTTATGCCAGTAAACTCAAAGCAGCAGCCGTTTCTTATATTTCTCCCAACCAAAAGAAAGGATTGGAATGGACAAGATTGTGCTCTATGGATATAATGTATGGAGTCTTCATCTTCTGAGAAACTGTAACTTCTTTTCCTGAGAACATTGCTTTTCCTTGCCTTAAAGGAAGCGTATGCATTTTACCATGTTATGATATAGCTTAAAAGGTTGATTGCTTGAACGGGAATGTATCGAATGGTCTCTCTGAGGCTTTTAGACAATTAGAGATCACTAGAGCTCTGACAGAAATCAGTAGGAACTGCAGATAGTAAGTGTGGCAACAGCTGTGGGATTTGAGTTGTAAGAAAATTCAGTTTTTTTATAATAGTGTTGTACCTGGATGTCAGGACCGTGCCTGTATGCTTACTCGGCACATGCAAGTCATCAACTGGTTATCCAGGGGATGCAGGAACTCCCTGCTTCATCGTCTGTGTGGAGGAGATAATGGATCTGGGTGAATTTGCATCTGGGTGATTGACAGGACTCCCAGCCACCTTCCGTGAGGTATTTGACTGATGGCTTCAGGATCTTTACAGGGGGGAATTTTGGTCAGTTCTCAAGATTCCCCCTGCCAGCTCCTCACATGTCTGGTCCAATTTATACATTTAAATTATTGCCCTGAGTGGAGCGTCCCAGAGAGTTCCTGCTGCAGAGAGGTCAAATTGAATATAGGTAAGACATTCGTATATAGTCTATTGAAACTATTTCTGTGGGTGTGGAAATGGTCATATATATTTAAGATTAAAGGAGTGGATTATGCGTGTGCTGGAGTGGTTCTGTAGGACCATGGGCCAGCTGGATTGTGAGACTTCAGCAGTAAAACGTTCTAGGTAGTCTCTCACAATCCAGATGAAGATGACGCTGCAAGGATCCTGACCACACACACTCCCATTACCTTCCAGACAGAAACTGGCCATCCTGGCTGGTAAAGAGGTTTGATTCCCCATTTGAGTATAACCTGCTACCTGGGTCCTAAAGAAATAAGTTTTTCTTTTTAATGATTTGCCCATGGGTGGCAATACAGCAGTAAGCACCATTGAAAATCAGCGTCCTTTTTTGTCATGGCAAAATAAAATGGTAAGAATGCCCTTTTTTCTCTGTTTCATTTCATTCAAGACTTGTTCATAAATCCACCTCTGCTGCAGTGTTTGTCCCTGCTTCTGTCTCTGCCAGATACTTGCCACCCATCAAATCTGTCAGCTCGGCTGCTTAGAAGAACCCTGTCTGACCTGTTTCAGATAAAACAGGTGGCTGAAATAGAAGATCAGAGGGAGCTTTAGCAATGAATCCCCTTTTTCATAGTAGTTATCCGCTGGTGTTTATTGGATTAATAATTAATGTGACCATACTTTTGCAAATACGCATTTTTATTGCTAGTTCCATTTTGGTAGTAACTGAAGGAGATAACTATTTTATCCCAGTAAACAAACGGGACTCTTCATTTGCCAGTCTCACTTTGACAATGTCTGCAATTCCCTTTGACTGTGAATTCCAAAAAAGAAATAGCTTAAAACAGCTATTAAAATGGCTTTAAAAAATTTTTAAACTTGCTTTCATTTATTGCTTCTGTCACTTTAATGATGCTGTCTTAATAAATATCTCATTGCTTTCTTTGACTTACTTTGTTCCTAGCTCGCAATAAATGAGACTTTTGCAATGTAAGACTACTTCTACTGCTTTTTTTTTTTTTTTACCAGCTTGGGCATGACAGCACTTTTAGGTGCATCAGAATATGGCAATTACTTAAATGCTATTACTAGTGTTGTGTTTCCTTAAACTTTTTTTTGCACTGTAGGACCTTGCACAAGACACCATGACCCTCTTTTGGCTGCCTAAACTGGTATTCTGTTTCCCGCTAAGCTGTAAAACCCACTTCCAGCTTTCGCTTAACAACTTCTGCGTTATTCATGGCTTAAATGGTAGTAATTATTCAAGTGTAAACCCAGTATGCATCCCTTGTGATACTTTAATATGTTTTCCCACTGCAGTACTGTCTGTTGATTTATAATGGATAATTATAACCTATTTATATAACCATATTTATCCGCATATAACCATGTTTATATAACCCTTATCACCATGCTCTGCAGAGGATGAAATGGAACATACGTTGCAGGTATATGCTTTATGACTGTGCATCTGATGGAAGAGCAGAGAATAGGAATAAATTTAGGTGACTGGGGGCTTTTTACAGCAAATATCTGCAGAGTGTTTGGAAGCTTATTTTACTTGGTGAAACTTCCTAGAAAAAGTGAGTGATACCGTAAGTGAAAGTGTTGCTAAACCATGCAGGGTGCTCATGTCTTACAAGTGAAGGGAATTGTCTCTGGAGCTTTTCTTCCTGCTTCTGCTGAGGCTCAGAAGGAAATAAACCAGTGACAGACCTTCTATAAGGATCAAGATGGAGTAGGCCCAGATGACATGAGCAGAGTGACCAGGTATCCCAATTTAATGAGGGTAGTCCTGGAGTGAGATCCACTTTTTTATGCCAAACTTTATTTGTGATGTAGCAGTTTTTCCCCTTTTCAAACCTTAGTGCCGCATAGCCCCACCCTCCAAAGGTCACTTCTGGGATCTGTTGGTGCTCGGTAATCCTGAGCCATCGGCACCGTTCCCAACATCGCATCAGGAGAGATCAAGATCCTGCGGCATAGGTTATGTAGTCTGCTGATGGTGACACTGTTGGTGCTAAAAAAATTCTTGTTTCTTTAAGTTCCACATTCAAAGACTGGATAATTTTAAACCACAGTGGAATTCCTGCAACTGAACTAGTAGAGTGGAACAAAGCATATACCACCTGCAGTGACATCTCTAGAGAGCAGCTATTGTGCCAACAAAAATATGTGGAGGTGTGGATCTTCTCGTATGGTTCAGCAGCAACAGGTGTTTTTTACAGCCACTAAATGCTGCGTCTTTAGTTGTGAAGAACCTTGTCTCTGTGGTAGCCATCCAGAGCAAAACCCAGTGTATTCTTCTAGCTTGCAGTGGTTTCCAAGCCAGGTACGCTTGAGTTGAGTTTGTTTCCAAACCAAATAACAAGAGATGCGCAAATCAGTACTGAACAGCTGTAACTCCAAAAGGGAAATTTGCCTGATTTTGTATGCATATAGCGTATGGCTATTAGGAAGCCCAGGGCAAAAATATGTGACCCTCTGTAGGCTTCTTTTTTGAGTTTGTCCAGGAACTTCTTGTTCATCCATGCAGACCTCCTGGTGTTTTTGCCAGACTGTTTTTGTTGGGATGCATCACTCCTGAGCTTGGAGGGGGTGATCCTTGAATATTAACGGGCTTTCTTGGGCTCCTCTTCCCTCCAGGGCCTTCTCCCATGGTAGTCTGCCCAGCAGATCCCTGGGGAGGGCAAAGTCTGCTCTCCTGAAGTCCGGGGTGGCGAGCTTGTTGTGCGCCCTCCTTGCTGCCCTAAGAGTTCAAGCTCTCCAGCGTTTCATGGTCACTGCAGCCAAGGCTGCCCTTGAGCTTCACTTTCCCCACCAGCCCCTCCTTGTTGGTGAGAACAAGGTCCAGCATAGCACCTCTCCGTGTTGTCTCGAGTTGATATTATGGGATGAATTGTGTTGTACTGTTTGTGCTTTTGTCGTTCATCTCTCAAATTGTGGCCTGTTACTTTGGTCCTTCAAAAAACAAGGGGAAAAAATTGGTTTAAGTAGCTTAAAGATAATAGCTAGGAAGAAGACTACATCCATGCCATCGATGTCTATCTGTAGAAGTGGTATTAAATTGAGGAAGATTTATTGATCTGTGTTGTGAAGCCATTCTCCACAGCATCCTCTAGAAACAGTAGAGAGAGACTCCTCCAAGGGACATTTCTGAGGAGCTTGATGAGTCAGTCGCCTGTATTGAGCTTTCCCTGAAGCTCAGGCTTCCGTTGCGACTTCTGCCAATGCTAACTGCATTAGCTGGTGAACAATACCCATCTCCCTACGTACGTGTCTACGGACTCATCCCTTCCGTACAAAGTAAGATATACCCCAGTTAGAAGGATGTTAGAAAGATTTCTCCATTGAGAGGTGTGCAGAATTAATTTATAATGAAGTTAAATCCAGATGAGAGAGAGATTGTCATTGAAATTAAAGATAATAAAGTATTTCAGTGTTAGGAGGGTGAGTTTATGCAAATACGACCTTTATACCTGCTTTAAGTACAGCTTAGAAGCAGAACACCTGTTTGAGAGGCTACAAACAGTAGGAGTCAGCTGATTTGGTTTAAATGCCCATCCCTCCCTGCTGTGATAATTAGCAAAAAGATTACAGAGAATTAAGCACGAGGGGTTTGTTTCTTAAATATTACCTTTTGGATGAAGCATAAATAATGAAGCAAAATATGACCATAATTAATATTCTGCAGTTCATTGAAGATTAGATCAAACTGCAGGAGTACCAGAATATTAAGTAGCTTGTTCTGCTCTTTAAGGAGCTGTTACCAGATTTCTGATCACGCTTCTTGGTTTTGAGGCCATAATGCAGACCTATTTAGAAATGCATAAGTAGTGAAGAATTCAGGTTCATGTAGTATTGGGAGTTAATTAAAAATTGTCTGCTGTTCACAAACAGCAAATTTTAGAGTTATCTTCCAGAAATCCAGATTAGATACTTACTTTCCAGAGTAGTAGTGAGGAATGTGTCTTCTCCCTTGACATTATGAACTATCATAGTGGGAGTCAAATTGTGTATTAAATAGTGGGTGGTTGGACGTGTTCTGTAATGGTGAAAATTGATCTGAACTGTAATTTTTTCAGGAAAAAAAAATCTGAACTAGCTTTAGGAATTTGGAGAATGGTAAATAAGTGCCTTTGAAGTACTATCACTCATTGCAATGGGATGCTGGAGATGCAGACTAAATATTTATAACGTAAGTATATAAAGACCCAAAAGACTTTCTATGTAGTCGCAATTGCTAAATTTTAAATAATTTAGGAACAAATTTTGGAAATTGCCAAACATTTGTGAGCTTACTAAATTTCTAGTGTACAGAATTCTT
The DNA here is from genome assembly GCA_013398295.1 of Chionis minor. Taxonomy (NCBI): domain Eukaryota; kingdom Metazoa; phylum Chordata; class Aves; order Charadriiformes; family Chionidae; genus Chionis; species Chionis minor. The sequence continues at coordinate 1,833,389 of VZSF01009519.1, read as the reverse complement.
AGTAAATCGTTAAAAATGTGAGCACTCCCATATATTTTCATGGATACATTTTCAATGTGCGAGTGCGGCCTTTTGCATGGTTCTCTGACTAATTCTGTGGAGTTTCAGGCACTGTCTGAAGCCTTGTTTGGCCACACTCATGACTTGGTGAAACCTGCATGTGGCCTCCTGGTTCATATTAGCAATCTCCTTTGGACTCAAAGACCCAGTGTTTTGATTCTCCAAAGCCATACCTGTTCACTAAAAAACTGAGTCGAGTATGGAAAAAAATTTGTTCCTGATCAGTAAAATTGGTAAACAGACTCAGTGTCGGCTTTTGAAAGAAGTACTTGTCAGGACTGTGCTTGAGCTTCAGATAAGCTGTGGGTTTTGTCATTCTGTCAACTTATCATAATTGGATTTAAGTAAAATGCATGTTCACTTGTGAATGGTGGCCCTCAAGAAAGCAGTTGTGAGAGTTTTATGCCTGCCTTTAGACATCACGTGAAGGGAAGGATGTGGGGGTACCTCATCTCCTGAAAGTAACGAGTTAGGAGGACAGTGTGCTGGAGGGCCAAGGGAGTTGGTTCGTTGTTTTTTCTAATCTAGAAGTGGAATGCTTCCCTTAGGATTGAATTCCTCAATCTGGCATTAAGCAAAGAGCCTTGCTAGAACAGGAAACCTGTATGTTCTTATATTGGGCTTCTGCGGCCTCAGCATCCTCTATAGTGTTCTGCCATTTGCAGGAAAGAGTTAGCAATCATGGGTTTCATAATACAGCATTAATGCAAAAGTTTGAACTATTTTTCTGGATTTAGTAGTGCACTACTACTAAACTAGGCAAGATTCTGATTTGGACAAATGATAACCTTCCATTTCATTCAAGGCCACAAAACAATATAACTGTAAGAGTATTGAGTTGGTACTTGAAAGCTGAATTCCCAAACTCCTCAACCAAAATTCATTCTTATTGTACACTTAATTTTGAGGATTTTCACTTCCTAGTGACTTATTTTGTTGATGATTAATCTGAGACCATCAAGAGTGTTACTCCGAAATTGATGGTACATAGATACTTGTCACAGGGGAGTAACTTCAATTTACATGTTTTGAATCAAATGAGGATCAAAATGGTTTATTGTCTTCCTTAATGACACACAGTCAACAGTCGTGGAGCTGTAAATTCAGAATCAAAATGGTTTCTGTCAAATCCCTAAACACAGGTGTGCTTTGAAAAGTTGCTTGTTAAAATGAGATGCCCAAGCTCCATTGCATCTCATTACAAGAGGAAATTTCCAGTGTTTGAAGTAAAATTATTTAGAGTGAGCGAAGCTGTTAGAGCTAAGTACAAAGTCCTCTCTGCCTTTCACACCCTCACAGGCAGCAGTGACCCTGCAACCAGAAGTCACCCAACACTGCTGGTGCTGATATGTTTGTTCGGTCCTTACGACCACCCAGTCTGCTAGTCAAGACAGAGTCAGTCCTTCCTGTAGCCTAGTTACCGAAGGGGAGAGGATCCAGCTTGATTTCCAGTACAAAGATGATACAGAGACTTAAGAGACTATGTGAACAGCAACTTTAATTATCCTTTCTAGCTTCAAAATACAGCATTTGGGAATTGATAAATTAATCCTGGTGGGGAAAAAAAGTGGCACTACAGTGTTTCAGGGACAACATAGCTGAGAAGTTGTGTTTTATATTAATGTAATCTGGTAAACAAGTTTAAGCTCCTTGATAATTATGTGGGACCCCATGCTGATCAAAGTGGAATAGTCTGGTCATTTATTACAGCAGCAGCCTGTGTTGCTTTGTATAATATTTAATATTTGGTAAGTTCAGATCATTAGAAGAATGTGATGACCTTGGATCCATATCTCCAGATTAATTTGTACGAAGCAAGGTGCTGTCATGGAGAGCTTAGCAGTTTGAAATCTGTTGTAAGTGAAGAACATTTCAAGTGAATTTCCCTTTGTAGAACATGGTTTGCAGTTCTGATACCAAAATGTATTGAACTGAATTGAATCCTTTCTAGCATGATGTCAAATTCTGTTTCATTTTTATGTTGCGTAGGGTGAGGTGGTTGCTTTTGCAATAGCAAACCAAAAAAAAAAAAAAAGAGAGAGCTCTACGACTCAAATGTTCCAGGTGTTGATATTGTGCATTAACTCATCTCTTTCTGGATACTTTGTCTAGCTAAATGCAAGAAGTGTGCGTTCCAGAGAAGCATCAGAGATTTTTTTTCATTTCCCAATATTCTTTAAAATAATCTTTGTATCTGTTAGAGTTACTGAACCAGAGGCAGAACGGAATAAATGTCAGCTCATTCAGCTGGCTTAATTGGCGTATTAGAAAGAAACATGTCTTCAAAGCCCTGTTAAAGGCATGAAACTTTTAGTGTTGTGTTCTTACTGATTTTAGTTACTGGCGTGATGGTAGCACCTCGTAATGCTGAGCAGTGCTTGGTTCCCATTAAACATCGTGTCTGGGTAAGCTGACGTTAGAACACACCACTTGTACTGCAGAGTATATGGTGTAATCAGGGAAGACAGAGGCTGGAAACACCTGGGGGTTGCAGTGATGCATCCAAAACTACTTAGCAAGCCGCTGGCATCACTGGAGAACAAGTTTAAGAGGTCTGTTTCCTGCATGAGTGCTATACGTATTTTTTTTAATCATGGCTCGTGCTTATTTTGAGCTTCTTAAGGGGTGGGGAGGGGTGAGACTGTTTGAAAACTTGCTCCAGGCTCTTACTGACGGCGGAAGGTGGGAAGGCACTGCTAGCGGCCACGTAGCCCACAGCACGTCCCTCATACCCCTCAGGTAGCCTGGGCTGCGTCGGCTGCCTCTGCGCCGGTGCTACAAGGCCAACCCTTGAGGCCAGGACATCTTACAGTGTAGGCTCGCACATCTGGAATCAGAGTTAACTCTCTTGGGTATTGTAATCCCTTTTAATTGTATTAATTGTCAGTGTCGTTACACTGACCGCTGTCTCAGAATAACATTTCTGATTAAGGGCAGAAATAGTAATTACATGTTACATAGTTGTCATTGCTACTTGAACTTCAGCTGCTTATTCTCATGAAGCTGTATTATAAATGGAGCATTGCACTAATTGTCATCCAGTTCCTTAGGCAGTGATAGGTTGAAGGTAAGACAGGAAAATATGAAAATTACGGAGAGCTGAATCCATAGGATTCGTGAGGAGCAGGGACTTTTAGTGAAAGGACTGGTGTTACGGTTGCATGATAGAAGATTTTTAACATAATTCAGAATGACTTGGAGGTCTCCATAGTAACACTGACTTCTGACATCCTCTGAAGACTGTAATGGCCACTTGGTATTTGAAAGCAAAGGTTCTCTCTTGTATTAGTGCTCTCTTTTCTGTTACAGAATTCCACCCTAGGAGTAGTACTCTTCGGATGCACTGGTTTTATATTTGGGGAAATGTAGCTATTCTGAGGAGAGGACTGCAACAGCAGACGTGGAGACTCTTAATGTGCTTGCAGTGGCTGCGTCTAAAGTAGCAGTATGCTCATATTGCTACTAATGGAGCCAGCACTGCTCTGGATTTGCTCATGATGCTGCATAATGTATGTTGAGGTTTATACCCTTCACTGTAGTTTAAAAATGCAGCATATATTTTCTGGTGCTTTATGTTACTTATTCTTTATCAGGTTTTTAAATTTAGTAGGGTAAGTAGGAGGCCGCCCCACATACAGGAGGAATGCCAAGGAGTTGGAGTTTTTGGAGGAGACTGAAAATAGAACAAAGCTGGGCTGAAGTGCTGAATAGCTTATTGCAACAAAGGTTGCTTTTCTCCTTGTGAGAACAATGCCTTTTGCTTTGGCCTTCACACTAATTTTCTGTGAACTCGCTCCCAGCTGCAATGGAGTTTTATTTCCTCTCTAAGATTCTCTTGGAACGCTATTTACAGTTGCCATCAGGCGCATCAGTCCTGTTGGATTGGGACGCAGAGCTGCTGTCGTGCCCTGCTGTTCCCTGCCACCTTCACTGGATCCTGAACATTCTCTCTCCCCGATACTCACTTACTGGTCCTTGGATTCCTGTGTCCTTACCACATTCTTTCTAGCTAAAAAGACTGAAGAGAAGCGTGTGGAATGTTTGCTGCCTTTTCCCACCCTTTCAAAGAAAGTTGTTAGTCTTATTGATTAAGGCCGGCTTCATCTTCATAAATGCTGGTGAAAAAGAGTGATCACCTACCTTGCTCCTGACCCTTTTGTGGTGATGGCTGATGGCTGATTTTGTGTAAGGAATAAATCACAGATTGGCTGCCTCCAATTGTGTTTTGATGGGATGGTGAAATTCCCAGAAGTGTAGTGATGAGATCATGAGGTATGAGAACATTTTAGGGATGTTGTGAGTATGAATGAATTCCTGTTTGTGAGGCATTACCATCCTGTGGTGTTTGAAACCATATTGAGTCAAATTAAACAATGGTATTTATAGTTTCATTGTTTACTCTTTCTATTCTGATTTGTTTACAGAGAATTGGGGATATATTGGAATACCTATGGCCATAAATCAGTTAAAGAAACATTGGGGTTCTGTTGTGTTTAATATATGATTAAGTTTTCTTGAACTACCTCTGCATTTTGCTGAGCATCTTGCATTTGAATTTTGTCTTTTTTAAAGGCAACAAATTAATTTGAAGCTGAAGTGCACTGTATTTTATTTTTACTATTTCTGTCTATACTGTGTTTTTAAAGGTCCTTTTCTTTCTTCCATTGACTAGTGTAACCAGCGGCAGATGTTGCCGTAGCCTACAGGCAGAGCAAGTTGTTTCACTCTCTAAACAGCAAAGTCCTTGTACTCACGTTGGCTTTTTAGTCTTGGTGAGAATTATATAAGATTTAAGTACTGTTGCAAGATGAAATGCCAGACCTTGCTCACAGTTCAGCTCTTTAAAATAATTAAGGGAAGAAACTGTATCATACTGCTTTATGAAGAGATTTGAATGCTAAGTGGAGAAAGCTTCAGTCTTTTTAATTACATTGTCGCATGGAGGTTAAATTAGACAAAGTTTAAAATTCCTGTGCTTATGCTTAACATTTCAGTTATTTATATTCCAGTTTATATGACTATTTAATGATGTCAGGGCTTTATTTATTCATATATTCCTTTTTATATCTATACGTAACACAGACACATGCACAGATATATCAATAAGGTAAGACAGTTAAAACATTCAACTTTATGATTTGTGGGAAATTGTTGCTTCACTGTTGTTGGCTTTGTAATAAATGAGTACATGGTTTATAGTTGACACCGCTGTGTGCTGTAAAGTGAAAAACTGATTTAGCAATTTTTCTTTCTGAACTTTAGTCCTAGAAGGAGTCTAGGATCTCAGGGACTGCATATGCCATTATAGGCCTGCAGTCTCTTGCCAGGAAATTGGGAACACCTCACTTTTCCATAGTTTCTTTTAAACTAGTGCAAAAAAAGTTCATGAAAATCCGTAGTGCTAGTGAGTGAGAACACTCTTCATTCTCCTTGTGTAACTTCTGCAAAGTAAACCATGGCTTTGGCCATCTGTTTCGCATTGGGGGGAGCGAGAAGGGGAAGACATTGAGCTAATTCAAAGTATTATTTTGTTGCAAGTTTTAGCTAATTAAAAATATTTAGCAAGTCATACAGCACTTATTAAGAATTATAATGGTTAGGTTTTGTGTGTAATTTTTAACTTTAATACAATTATCACTGCAGAGATCTTGTATCACTTAATGTAGAGATCATTGAGAATAAGGTAAGCGTGAATTCTTCAGTATTAGTATGGGAGGCTTGCAGTAGTTGCTTTAGTGCTCAAAAAGAGTAAGTTTTTTGGAGATACTTGAGGAATTATTTAGGAAATGGGGGAGAAATCTTAACTGGCTACAGAAATACCTAGGAAGCACACTTTTTCCCGTTTTTCTTCACCAGGGAGGAGTCTAAAAAGGTCCACGTGGAAAGTTTTCTGTCACTTTTACTTGTATCCCAGGTTGTCCTTTATGCTGACTATAAAAAGTTATTTTATTTAAGCACAGACACTTCTGTGGTTGAACTATAGTAGGAGAAGAAATGAAGAAAAACATCATTTCCAATTAAGGCTGCAGAGAGAATTTAGGTAGACAGAATGTAATTACACAGATTGGAATTTGTCCAATGTTCCAGGTCTAACAGCTCTATAATGAAATAAAAATCTTTTGTTTACAAATATTTTATTCTTGTGAGCTCATCCTATGCTCAGTTCCAATCAATTTCAGTATTACCCAAAAGAAACAAAGGACAGCTTGGTGCTGGCAAGTAGCAGTTGCATTGTAGGGTCATCCTTTTATTGCTTTATTCTGGGATTTTTACCTCCTGAACCATGAGATCTAATTTGTCAAATTTCATTTTTCTGTTTATTCATATTCATCCCTACAGTAGATGAAATCTTACTTTGCTGATTGAGAACAGCTGGTTCCTCACAAGGCAGACAGGTCTGATATTTTTTTTTTTCCCCCTCTCTCTTTCTCTGATAAGGGATACTAGGGAGGCAGAAGTGCCAACAATTTGGTGTTTGCCTTCTGCTGCAATAAACTAGTCTTGATTTAAATCCATTTCTCATTCCTTGCTGAGTTTCGCAAACACTAATCCTGAAGGTCACTGTAACTGTTTTAGGTGTTGAAATATTCCTGGTTAGTATATGGGGATCTTTTTCTGGAAAAGAAAGTGCAGTGTGGGGTTTGGAGGCAGAACTAAGAAGTTAATTAGTTATCAATATATTTCAATGAGCTCAGTCTGGTCTTGAGGATATTCAAGATTCGTGTCTGCACAAAAATCTTGTGCATACAGCAGTGGGGGGAGGAACGTTTACTGTAGCGATAGTGTGGCGAGAGGGTGGTGACTGCTGATACCCGTTGAATAAATGGCATTTGTGGTGGATGTAACTCACTCTTGGTGCTTGAGATTAACTTCGGCTGCAGTGCTGTGTGCACATAGACCTTACTTCAAGGAAACTTGAACTCGGACTTGAAGATGGTGATTAGTGTAACCCGCCTTTAAAATAACCCAAACAAGAACGCTGTATCTTTATTATTTTGCAGCATTTTTGAAAAATGCTTAAGTAAGCCAGACACACAGAATTCATTGACCTTCAGTAGCAGAGAAGCACCAAAGCTTCAGCCTTGGAATATCAGTGAGGAAGCTTTATTTTGGGGAAAGAAAACAAAAAAAAGGCCAGCTGTGGATTTGATACTTACAACTCATGCCCTCCCACATTTTCCTTCCTGCAGATCAGATGTATGTATCTTATCCATCATAACCAAGGTGAATATTACCTGATTTCTGTAGTTGGTAAAAATTCACAATAACAAAAGTGTATAGAGTAATAAATTTTCTTTGCACTTCATTTGTCTATGTGGGAAGCTCTCAATTTTCTAGATATACCTTACTCAAACACAAGTTATTCTCTTCGATGCAAAGGTTCCTGGACAAAATATAAATGGACTGTGACACAGAGAAGGTAGGGCTACATGGGCAGGTGAACTTTATGGCCTTAAACATGCGACTTGGAGTCTCTCACTCTGACACTGCCATTATAATCCCGAGATGTGTTTCTAGCACTCTTGATATGAATCTTGTGTTTAAAAAAAAAAAAACAAACCACAAAAAAACCCTCACAAACAAATCTTCCTAAATACAGTTCCCTTATCTATCTCTAACAGGAAAGTGCAAGCAAACTTGTTTGTAAGGCTGAAAATCCATGAATTTCAGCCATACCTTTATCTTCCTAATTACAAGAGAATTTCAGCTTACTGAACAACAGCTGCAGAGAGGAGCTAGAGTCTGTTAAATATTTAAGCATCTGAAAAGAATCTTTTCTTGAAAATTATTCCATGCCTGTGAAATGGATCATTTTTAATTTTCCACAGTAAGAAGTAGTCACGTAACAGATTCCTCTCACTTTTTACTGAAGACACTTGAGTTTTTAAAAATGGTAGCATAGTAGATTAAAAAATATCAGTAACCCCTCTCTATAGCAATGGACTGTGGAAAAAAAAGTCCAGGAGTTGTGCCCTGAGCACAGAATGTGCTGTTTCAGCGAGGTGCTGAGATGCAGAGTTCAATACCCAGTTCATTCTTGAGACACTTCTACAGTTGGTTGCTTCTCTGATGCTGACATTCGGTCCTTTAGGAAAGAAACACTTGCTGTGGAAAAAAGGTTGAGCGTGTTTAGTTTTTGTTTTGTTTTTGAAAAAGAACTGCAGCATAGCATACCTGCACTGACAAGATTGCCACATCAATGTATCCACATTAATCCAGCCTGCCTTCATCTTGCCCTCTGTGTCCTCAGAACAGACTTCACAGTAGGACTCCCTCATCTATGTACACGTAAGAGCTTGAAAGCATGGACTCCTTTTGCTTCTGTTCGGGATGGATAGATACAGACAGGCTGGAGCGGGAACTTTGGAGCTACAAGATGTTTTCCACGATCGACAGGCATAGAGAGAGGGGAGCAGAGCCTGTTTCTGTGGAGTCTTTTTCATTATTCCTGATTTGGCTTTGTTGATTCAGACAAAAGGAAGTTGTAATTTAAAGCATATGATTATTCTTAGTATTTGTCAGTCTTTTGAATATATTTAATATATGTACTTAATAATGAGCCTCCATAACATACTCTTCTATGTTTAGTATCCAAAAAGGTAAGGTCTTAATTTGTGTGGAGTCTGGGTCTTCACAAACTGTTCACATTGCTAGCATAAGAAAGAAAAAAAAATGTGACCCAATAGCATAGACCGTGTTGCCAAGTCTCCAGTGGTAACTGTTGGCTGGTTTCCCATGCTCCATTTATGCATTTCGATTAGCAAGCCAGTAAATACAGCAATAGGAAAGCAGCAGGCACAGGTAGGCTTCTTACCCATTTCTGTAAATACCTGAGGAAATACCTTCATATGAAGCCATCTGACCAAAAAAAAAAAGGTCCCATACATCAGTATACCCTTTCATATAATGCTACTGCTACTGGAAATAACTAATTGCCCCAAGCTTCCAGGAGTCATGGTAGAATTATAAAATTAAGGTAGTGTTACATCATTGTTAATTTCTACTTCCCTAATCACAAAAATCTCTATCTGCAGATGTGACGTAGTTGATTATCTGATAATTATTGAATGAGCTTTATAATAGTTGAGAATAGTGTATAACCGTGTAGACTAGTAGACTGATAGTCTTTGCAATTTTTCTCATGATTAGTTATAGTGGCGGTGGTAGTTTTGCTTTTTTTTAATAAACTATTGAATGTCATCTTGAACATATATTCAAAGGTTGTTTTCCTGAAGGCATGGTAGGTGCAGATGTCTCAGTGAAGTTAATGCGGGGGTCCACCCTTTTATTTCATTCACCAGTATATATTCAGCCTGATTTATATTTCTGTAGATCTGCAAAATTCAGATCCTGGGGTTTCAGTAGGATGTCACTCCCCTGTGGGTTCTTTCCTGTTCTCTCTTTTGCTCGTGTTTTCTTCTTCCAGTCCCTTACTGTAGAAATTAAGTCTAAAAGCAGAACTCCATGATAAGACCTTCACTCAGGAATGTTGCCAGGATCATCAACTTGTGCCTGCAAGACTGACAGAAAGAGAAGTAGTGAGGAAAGGGAAGACGTCACCCAAGCTCCGATGCACGAGCATAACAGGAAGATGGCAATAGAAAGCATTAAGCCTATGTTTAGTCGCTTGTAGGATCTCCACAGTAGATGTGAATTTGAATTATTTTTTTCTGCCTACCAAACATAAAAACCTGATCAAACTGCATACTTTCTTGTTCATGTTCTCCATGGCAACTGCTGCATCAACAGACATTATGAGGCAACTTTTGCCTTCTTTCAAATGGCTCCAATGATTAGAACCATTGCACGTGCTAAGCCTGAAGTTGTGTAAGAAGTTGCCTTTTCTTACACAGAGCTGGATCCAAACTCCATTGGACTCAGTGGGAGTTTTCTGCATTAATGGCTTTAGCAAATTTAATCTCAAGCCTGTAGTCAGTTTTATAATCCTGCTGCAGTTTAAGTTCTGTCTTGTGCCCTCTAATCCTTTTACCAGTCTTATTCCTCATCTTTGAACTAACTTCCTTCTTCAAAGTGGGTCCATCACTTGAGAGTCACTATACATTTTGTTTAAGCTTCTTGCAAAAATTTTAATTAGAATAGTGTAAGAACTGAATCCCTCCAAAGATTTTTACTTGGCTTGCTTTTTTCATCTGTTATTTAAGATTATGCAATTTTCCAGGGAAATACCCTTGTGGAAGACAGAATGAGGTTAGCAATACATACTTCGTAGTGGATTTAGAGAACATTTGCTAAAAAATAATTTTCAAAAAGCTCTCAAGGTAGTAACTGCTTTTTATACTCCTAGCAGTACCCACCATGGGTTTGAAAGAAGGTTATTTTGTTTAGAAAGTACCGGTGATGATACTGTGATACTGAAAATATGATAAAATATTGCCTTTTTAATAGAAAAATGCACATGTATATAGCTATAGTCAGTCAATATGTAAGTTACAAAGCAAACTGAATGGATTTTCAGAACAATATTTACAAATGTGCAGACCAGTGTGTAATATTGGCAAATTCAAAGACATGACCACATAAGTCTCTTTCTAATATATTTCCTCATGCCCAAAATAATAATGGTTTTAAAGAAATTTAAAACCTGCACCATTACCTTACTTCTTGCTGTTCCTAAGTGCAGACCAACTCCAGGCTTAAGACTTTTCCTGTCAAGGCAGTTTTAACCTCATCACGTAAACAGCTTCTGTAAACTGTGGAATTATGTGAATAGATTTCTACCTCAGAAAAGTTCACATTATTTTTCTTATGTCAGGAAAATAATAATGCTGGTAGGTTTTAAGTTGCCAGGTCACATAGGTACCGCTTAACCAACTGTAAAATTGCCAGAAAAAAAGACTGTCATTAAGACAGCAATGAAACAAAAGGGACTGTAGAGAGAATAATAGTGGCTTTTTTGAAGACCTGTCAACTTCACAAGCTAACTTATTGTCCTGGTTTGAAGTAAAACAGGACCAAATTTGCTCAGTAACTTTACTTTTTAGCTAAGCCTCTTCCACAGTTCTTTGACAGTTGAGGTTTTGCCATTAATTTTAGCAGAGGACCCTGATGTTTTCTTGGAAGGCACAAGGCTAGACAGCATAATAGGACTCCACTAAGTTATAAGAAAAGTCCCACAATGATAAAATAAGGAAAAGGAGAATTATGGGAGCAGATCAGGTCATACTGTAGTGTTTAGCCTGTTGTTTAATTTGAAATTCATGTACTTTCCCAGCTTTTCTTTTGACTTCATAACTTCAGCACAGTAGCTCCAGGCATGTCTTGTTACATGCTGCCTATTTGGTTGAGCAGTTCTTTTCTGAGAGCTGAATCTGCCATTTCAGTTGCTTCAGTACTAGGAGTGCTTCACAGATGTGTTACTCCAACAAGGACTCCTGGCAGCTGGGAATCATACAAATGGATCATGCAGCTATAGGTGCAGGCAGAATTTTAAGCAGAGCAGTAAAGTAATAGTTAACGTCCAAATAAAATTTGTATGCGCATAATAACAACTTTTTCTGTGCTATAAATAATTCATAAGTTGACAAAAAACCTCTTCTGTGTATTTTAAGTATCTTCTTGATGCTAGTATTTCACGTGCATTTGCAGGTTAATAACGCCGTACTTCTGCCTTACTGTTCCACCTTTGTGGTGTTTCTTTTGCGTGCAGTGTGTAGCATTCCATGCAGAAATGGTACAATCCCATCAGTTTTTAATGCACAGTTTGTATTTTTACTCTGAGATGTTTCAAAATGCCCCCGACCTGCATCTTTTCCTGGTGAAATCAGCTGGTTTCCCCAGAATGTTTTTAACTGAGTAAATTTCTGTTCAGGCATATGTCAGTTTAGCTTAAAGTACTAAATTACTATCAAAGATAGCTGTTTATAATGCAGTAGCACCTGGAAGCCACTCAGTAATTGGTTTGTGCTAAATATCTTATCCTGTATCTCTTCTCTGGAAGCAGGAGTACTTACACTCACTCTTCTGTAAACAAGGTGCCGAGAGTTACAAGAGCCGTACATGAAGTCAAACTCAACTCTTTCTTTTGTATGATGCTGTAGACACTCTGTTTTTATCAGTACACATAGTATATTTTATTAGGCTGTTCTCCTCGGGGATTAAAAGTGTTTTCCCAGAGAAAAAGTAGGAAGTTTGATAGCCCAGCAGCTGCCGTTTTAAATATAGATGCCGGTAACTAGCACAGGAGAGATGAGGAGCTAATAAATACTACCAGGAACCATTTGTGGGTTTCTTACAAATCTGTGTGTGTGTACCAATCATGTTAGGCCACGTAAGGCTATCAGTCGCTGTGAGGAGAAAGAGAAGGTACACCGAGTTAGAGGAATAATTGCTATCCCCTACGAAAAAGAGCTTGTCTATGCTCACTGCAGGACTCTTAAGGGAAGGACAAGATGTATTTCTTCCCCAAAACCCACCAACACAAGCACTGACAATAATGCTTTACAAACTGGTAGCAAGTGTTGCTCCAGCTTGTAGTGCTTTTGCTCCATAAGCGTGTCCTCCAGGAGGACGTCTTTCCTGATACTGATTTGTTGCCTCCGCAGAATCAGCATTTGCCTTCCAAGTTAGACAGGCTTTTCCGTAAAATAAGAAAGAATAACTAATTTAATGCATTTTAGGCACAGTCATATGGGCAATAATTGAAACAAATATTACAAATAAAACCTCAAAAGACCTTCCGATAGTTTCAGGGATTTTTTTTTTTCCCCAAAACATTGTGTTTGTTTTTCATGGGGCAATCCTGTCATCTTATTCACAAGCTCAACTGTACCTCTTCAGCAGCTTGTGATCATCAAGGTTGTTGGCTGAACCAACAACCAATCTGTTTTGCAGATAAATTTTCAGGAGGTTGCATGTCTGCTTCTAAACCCCCTCATTTTCAGATCTTTACTCTACTTCATTATCTTTCTCTCCTTCTTCCTACTAAGACGAACTCTTGGAAGCCTATGGAGATCAGAAACCCCTCATGTGCTCTTGAACATTTGTCCCATAATTGGACATCAGTTTTGTCACAATTGTCGTACTCCCAGTATTCTGAACTTTTGATAGAAACCACATATAACTTGCATGGATATGGTACTTAAAAGATTCCAGACATCGTACAGGGCACTGGCACTGCTGTCTCCAAGGGCAGGCTGTTCTCACCATAGTCAATTCTTCTCATACTTCTAATTTCTGAGACCTCCTCAGTCACTCTTCATGTCCCCTGTGAAGTCACTTGTCTTTCCTAATGAGCACCACCCCATTTCCCTCTTTCCCCATTCTCATCTTGACCAGCTAGTTCTCAGGCTTTCTTCAGTTCAGAGCAGCTCACAAGAATAAGCAGCCTCATGGTGAGCAACGTTTTAAAGCAAAGCTATTTTTTTTCCATCTGCAGCAGTCTGGAGTCTCTTTAGAGTAATTTGAGCAGCGTGTGTACACTGTGTAAATAGTAGCTACTCTTCCTTTCTGCTCTACTTCATATTGACTCTTCTTCCTATTTAAAGCCAGTACGGTGACCCTGGGGACTGATGCCTGTTCAGTCCTGGGGAATCGGGGAGCATCCCATTGCCCTCGCTAAAGTTCTGCCTGGTCTTTTCCTCGCAGATTATTTGCCTGTATCAAATGGCAATATGACTCACTTTGCCTGCGTGCAGAGCAGCGTTTCCACGCTCGCACGTCTTCAGCAGCTTTCTGACTCAGCAGAAGCTGGTGCTCTGCTCTGGCACAGGGTAGCAGACTGATCCTCAGCAGCGTGGGAACTGAAAATGTACTGCCTCGCAGTTCCCTCTGAACTGCTCCTGGGATGAAAAATAAATCTGGCTTCACCAGCTTCTTTAAGTACATCTGCTCTTCTAGCTTTGGTCTGCTGTCACATATGTTGTGATGTGCTCTAGGTGCTCTGCGATTTCATCATTTAGGCTAGAGGAAAGTTTAAAAATAAAAAAAATCCTGGAATAACAGTTACGCTTTGGGCTATCATCTATGGCATTCGCTCATGCTACCAAAGTTAACGAAAGAAAATATGCTTAGGGCATAGGCATGTGTGTCAGGTAAAATGAAGGAAAAGTTTCTTTCTTAACGTGTTGGCTTTTGGTTTGGGGTTTTTTTAATGCCAAGTCAATGGGAAAATCAATGCTGATACTATCTGGAGAAAAGTAGTATGGAGTACCTCTAACTGCATGATGCTCCCTAACACAGATCATTTTTCCAAATCAATTATATAGTTTGTGGCATTATGGAAAGACTACTGAAGTTTCCATCCTAACTCTATTCAAGAGAAAACATTGAGCACCCTCACTGGTGATGATGGCTCCTTACGAAAATTGTCAGTAATGAAAGCTCTTTGACCAAACGTGCCGCATACTAATGAGAAAATCGAGACATGAAAAATGCCATCTCTGATATTTCAAAGAACTGGAGAATAAATGAAGTTATTTTTGAGCCCAAATGGGTGTATGTATCAAAGTTGGCAAATACTGCAATTCAGAAAGTCCTCTGGTGTTATGCAAAAAGTTCTGTTGTTGTTTAGCTCTGAGAAAACATCTTTCTGTTGCTGTTATTACTTTGCCTGCTGTGCAGTGACATGATACCGGTAATCTTGGGGCCTTTGGAGCAAGGGGCAGAAGAGTTTGAATTTGCAGAAGTTGCAAAATGAAGGTGTGTTTTGTATATAATACTGGGCTAAATCTGCCGTCATTTACACTGTCATTTACTGTTAAAATACGATAAAGCCAATGTCTGGAGACACAAATCTCAGAATTTGCACTGTGCAGGTTTTATATTGCTGCAAGTAGATAGGACATTTTCCAGTGCACTCGGGAAAGTGTATGAGAAAATAAATGGGCTTTTATTACTGTATTTAGTGGGCACGAATCCAGTCTTTCAGAACTGAGGTTGGAAGCTTCAGATCTCTGCAGTGCCATTCATTACGGAGTGGCTTCCGGTGGGTGCACGGAACAATCCCTTAGATGACTGCAAATGAAGAGGGAGCTTTTTTACAAGACAGGCTACAGTGCGCCGGGGCTGAAAGCTGGGCTTGGCTCTCGGAGTTTGCACTTACACCCCATTCAGCCCACACAGATTGCTTCAAAATTTCAGCAAGAAGGTTGTTACCCCCATGCCATTTATCAGCTGGTGTATTAAAAGCCCTGGCATATTACTGCAACTGAAGGACTACTGGAAAGCTATGCGTTCCAGTGTATTTTTAGCAACAGAAGCCATACCGGTTTTGAGCTAACATATACGTTTTCTCTGCGTACATTTTTCAGAATCTTTTTGCAAGTCTTTATTTCCATCTTTTGAGTATGTTTTGCTTTAACTCTGTCTCCCTGAAGAAGCAGACTGGGGACAGACCAGGCACACAGGTGGCCATACTTCCATTTGTGTCCTCTGTATCCATGCTCAGAGCCTCACTTGTGACAACTGAACTGACCTGTGCCTCGTTTAATGGCACACACAGGCAAAGGTCTAGAGCTTGAAGCTCTCTTGTCCTTTTTATCTAAGGCAGAGGATATTTTGCTGCCCTCCCCCTGTTTCTACGTGTACATGAGCTAAGTGCTAACGGATGAAGACAGCATATTCTCATTGTACCCTCATACATCGCATAGTGGGAAGAACTGGGAAAATGAGCTCCCGTTTCATGAACTGGCGGGTCTGCTTTGCCCCACAAGGACACTGCTGCCATCTGGGAAGGCTCCCTCCACTGCGGCAGGCGTACGTGCCCTGCAGGGTTGGCACGAGTGTCCTAGTGGAGCATGTTCCTTCTAGGGTGCAACTGGACAGGACAATGTCAAGTTTTGTGACTACAGTAGCTCTTGAGTCAGGGGTTAAACTTACACACTCCTCCTGAACGTTGGTCCTGTAATGTTGCTTTTCATCAAAATAGTCTGCAAGTTGGAAGGACAGGGAGCAACAAATGTACTGTGTCAGCAAAAGCAGTCTCAAACAGGAATTCTTGTATAGTAACAACGTTGTTCTGGAAATGTTTCACAGCTGTACGTAATCCTCGTGTACGGAGAGGTAAGATCATACTGTCTGAGGGATGTCTTGCTCTGAGATGCAGATTTTTGGTTTCTAAGCCCAAGGCAAATTTAATATAAATATTTAATATTTGGCTTATTCTTAATTCATTTGCATGCCTACCATGAGCCAGACTAATACATAAGTGATAACTGGGAAGTTTTTAGGACAGAATATGGTCCTGATCTCAGACTTCTGGACTCAGTGGAAAGATTTATCTGTCTTTTACAGGCACTGGGTTATATCCTAATTGTTTAATGGAGAGGAAAACCTCTATGGATGTTATTCTCATGTATGTGTATTCTAAAGTAACATTATATCCTGTCATGGCTGTTAAATTTTTGTTGAGTTTTGGTTTGTGGGGTTTTTTTAAAGGTAAAAATATGCAGATAGTTCAAATTATTCTGCAGTTTAAACTGCTATTCCTGTGTAGCTTATTACAGGTACAAATCACTGCAACTCTGAATACCCAGTGATTTACTAGTGATATCTTTACAGTGAGGGTATAGGTAAGACACCGATGCTAAGTTTTGGACTTGAATACTTTCATGGTCTGTTAATAAATTGCAATTTTTAATGGCGTCATTGGAGCGTGAGAGGTTGTTGCTTATTCTCTCTCTATGCCATCATCTGCAAATTGCTAATAGCACAAAGAAATGTTACATAAACACTAAGGTTTTCTTTTAAGCAGCAGAAGCAATGTTAAAAAAATAAAAAAGGTCGTAGCGAAAGGCTTTCACTTGTGGTCGTAGTCCTGTTAAGATCCTGCTTGATTAGCAGGTTAGATTTGCTGTAACGCGTGGATTCTCTTCACAGCCTTTTAAGATTTACTGATATTTTAATATCGCGAGGTTAGGCTAAGAAATCAGTTTTGTAGAAGAGAAAATATATTCTGATCGCTCTTACAGGATTAAAACTGGATGGCTGATCCTGTTACTCTCTGCAGCCACTAGACAGACTGCTCTGACGGACGTTGCCCCCTGCCAGGCAGTGCCGTTGGATCTGCTGGTGTCTGAACTCCCGCAGCGTGGCAGCTTTCCTGGGTGCCTGGGGGTGGGAGCAGGCAGCACTCCGGTTTTAACCCTGCTCACAGGCGCTGCAGAGGTTTGGAGTGCGTGTGATGGTAGGTTCATCCCCGGTGCCAGGGCGCTGCCTGGTGCGTGCTGAGCTAAGCCCGTCTGACCGCGTTCAGTATAACAGCAGGTCTGAGGGAAGATGTCCCGCGCCTCAGCGCTCTAGCGCAGAGGGCAGGCGTGCTGGCTTGGCCTCTGCCGAGTGAGCAGCCGTCTGCGTGAGCCTCACCTGAACGTCCGAGGTTGTGACCCGTGGCAGCTCTTACCCAAGGACAGGTTGGATTCGGGAACAACGGCATGCTTGTGTGACTTAGTCTCTTGCCCTGGACC
The DNA here is from genome assembly GCA_013398295.1 of Chionis minor. Lineage (NCBI taxonomy): Eukaryota > Metazoa > Chordata > Aves > Charadriiformes > Chionidae > Chionis > Chionis minor. The sequence goes on along the minus strand of VZSF01009519.1, from coordinate 1,815,906 downwards.
AAACTGGTCTTCGTCAGCTGCTCCTTACAAGCTTGTGGAAGCAGTAAGAGAATAGTCTTGGGTTCAGAAACCCTTGGTTTTTACTACTGGCACGTGCTTAGCAGCGTGTTGTAAAGAGAGAGGGCTTTTCAGGGAGCTGTTTCAGCATGGAGGCAGTAGAGCTCATCTGTCTGCAAAAAAACTACACTGACATGTTTGTCCCCCATCTGGGGGATATTCTGCTAATTAGAAATTTTTTCACCGGTAGCCAACAAACAAAATTTGCAGCTGGCAAAACCAATAGTTTATTCAGCTGGTATGAATTTGTTTTTTCTCTCTTGTTTCTCTCTTCTGTGTTAAAATTCCAAGAAGTAAATTAATACTGGCATTGAGGCAAGTCCAAATCTTATGTGGTATTTCAGTCCTACTCAGTTAACTTTGGTTGCTTGTGTAAGACGGAAGTAACATATTTGGTGTGTGACTGGTTTGCTAGGAGGATATGAATGGGTTTTTTTAAATTCTCAAAGACCTCTGTCATCCCAGATTGATGTATCCAAAGACATTTTTCTTTCTTTTATAGTTATTCATGTTTTCTACCACCTCAGTTTGTTTTCGTCTTAGCAAAATGAGAAAGAATCAAAAGTCTCTTGATCTAAATCTTTTATTTGTACTGGACTGAAAGGGTATTGAATTGCTTATATGACAATCAGTACCTGACAGATGTAACATTTCTTTCTAATGCCCTTTATGCAATGTTTCTTAATGTAAAAAATAGCATAACAAAAGGAAAGAAAATCTGGGACTTTGGTTTACTTTCTTGTCTTGTTAAAGAAGGTGAAAAGTTGAATTTTCACAGATGAACTGAGACTACATCCTGCAGCTAGAGAGAGTGTAAAGAGAATTTAAAGAAACCTTTAAAAAAAGTCTTACATAGTATTATCAATTCCTGTATAAAATAATTTAATATTTTAAATACTGTTTAAATAATTTATCTGTATTTAAAACTAACCTTTTAAAATTTTATGTTTGGAACTTTTTTGGCATTGACACTTAAATATTTTTTTTAAATATTAAAAAGTCTTTTAAATATTCAATACAATTCAATATAAAAACAGAAAAAGTAATATACATTGTTCACATATAGTATTGTACATGACAGCTGAGCTCTAGAGTGAGCTTTTGAATGTGTCACACAAATCATAGCTTAGTTGTAGTGAACCCCTTGCTCATCCTCTCTCTGGACTCTTAATATTATAACAGAACCTGACCATCAATATGTAGGCTTTACTATTATACACACGTACCGTATACAGTATTTAATTTCTATCTCTATGCCCAGAATTGTAAATAAATATTTTTTCCCAGCATTTAGATCAAAATACTGTTTAGTTCGTACACAAATATATTTAGGACGCACACAATTTGACAAGAAACATGCCGATATTGCTCAGCTCAGTTATAGGAAAATTTAACTCATAGATGCAAAATAACGTAACTGAGAAGTTGTCACTGTTGTATTTAAAATTTATAGTAATGTTATTACCAAACGTTTACAAGTTAACAGTAGGAAAATGAGGATGCACTTGTCCCCTCGGTGCATTTTCATTAACCCTGCCAGTGATAAAGGCAGTAGTGTAGGCATGATGCTGGTGTCTTACAGCCACTTGGTCTAACACCTGGTGTTTGCTGACAGAACTGCCAACTTTGACAGTATTACACACGGCGTTACAGACTTTGTCAGGACTTCACTAAAGGCCAAATACCAGTACCCAGTTTTTAAGCACAGGCATGTCTGTTAGTGATAATCACGTTTACTGTCAAGTTGTAAATTGCTTTCTCCACCCTTCTGTAAAGAACTCCTGTATTTAGCAAGATGATTTCTACGAAAACAGTAAATGGATTCTGGTAGAAAGAGGGGTACTCTCATGCTTCCTATATTACATGCATCATGTATTATGATTGCAGTAGTTGTGTCCCATTGTACAAGGTAAGGCCCCAAAAATCTTCAGTTCTTGAAAAATTCTTCTCCAAGAGGACCCCAAAACTTTACAAAGACTAAATGGAACATTCTGCGTAGCTACTCAGGGATACTTGCAGAAGGAAAAAATACCAAAGCAAATCAACACTGGCATCAGGAAGCCTAGTCTAGAAACATTACTCGAACGAGCAGCACGTGCCACATGATGCGTGTAGTTATTCACAAATGAACAAAACTCGCATTTCACATTTTGGACTCGGTTTCCTATTCATATGCAATCTACAAACTAGAAACTATTTGCAGGAATTATTGTATGGCTAATTCTTAATAATTGTTTCTGAAAATATAACTTCTTCACAGATAACTCTGAGACGTGATTTCAAGAGGAGCTTTCAAGAAGGATATGTGTGCTTTGCTCATGTCTTTGCAGTGTGAGATTCTGAAAACAGGAAAAGAGACTTCACAAACTGTGAGAAATAGCCTGCCTGCACCCACCCTACCCTCTTCCCTGGCACGAAGGTGCTTGAGCAAGGTCCTCACTCAGGTGAGGGACTGTACCTGTGCTGACTCTGGGGTTGGTTTACATGAGATTTGATTCTCCTGCTTCCAGGGAGCAGACTCTGAAAAGGAAATTGTTACCTAGGGAGAATAAGCCTTTCAGCCACTTTATTTTAAACCAGCTTAAGAAATAAACTGAGGCCTTGAGTTTACTTCACAGTAAAAACGCGGTACAACAACAGGCTTCCATTTCTGTCTCTGAAGAGCCCAGCCAAAAAGTTGGAATTCTGTAGGATAAAGCAAGCAGTCAGTGCTAAAGTAATCCTCTCCCACGTCTTGTACCACTTCTATCACTGGTCAGGAATACTGGGGTGCTGGCAAGAGACTAATTCTCAGCTGTTTTGTACATGTGGAGTTTCAGGTCCTGGTATTCTCAGCTCAGCCCTTTTCATTAACACATTGATGTCACGTGAAAACTAACCATATTTTGACAGGAGAATTTCCGAATCAGAAATAAGATAATGTGCTGGACTATTAGATTTGCCTTTGCAAATGTCTGTCTGGACTTCAGAGAATTTGTATTTACGTCTAAGCCTTCCTTGGACATATATGCACTGCGTATACATAAACATATATTTATACATTTCATAGTTCATATCAGAGCTAAGAAAGCTTTATTATTCATTAGTGATCTTCAGATGATAAACTGAGCAGAAGAGGTGCAGTTTTATTGTAAATATGTGTAATGGTGACTCAACAGAAGGAGGTATATAAAAGGCTAAGAATACAACAGATCAAACGTTTAATTTTTAAATTAAAACCTTGATCTCAGGATTTGATGGCTTATTTTTGTTTTACATTTTTCACTTATGCTTAAGCCTACACAGGACACTGAGTTACTTTTTCCACATTGAAATCCAGTTTAACAGTAAAGAGACAGGTGTGGTTTTATTGGGTTTTTTGTTTTGTTTAAACAAGTGAGGATAAAGGCATAATAAATCCTACATTTTCTTTTTGTTAGGTAAAAAAGTCTCCAGTTGAAAGAATGTCTTTCTGGGGAGAAGGAAGGAGTGGTAAACACTGCAGAAATTACTGTGAAGCCTGTTTTAGAATTCAGGTCAAACTTCCAGGTCAAATCCAGCAAGATCTAGAAGGACAAGTTATGTGGTGTATCATATTAACTTTCAGGTTTCTGGTGTCTCAGAATAATTCAGAATCCTGTAAAGTCCCATATGCTGTATGTAAAATGCATGGAAGGAGTTACGGGTCTGACGTGTTACGAGTGAGCTGGAGAGCTATATACCACAGCTCAGGAAGAAGCAGTAACTGAAAAGCAAACTATTTCTCACTTTTCTCTCTGCTATTTGAGCTTCCACCTATTTGGATTTAATCCTCTCCTAAACATAAGTGTTTGTAATCACTCATTCAGATATTTAAGATAGACCACCTTCTATCTTTTAGAACAAAGTCTGGAAGAAGTGACATTTCTGGCACTGCCTACCTGTTATTTTGTAATAGCCGTTTCAAAAATGTGAACGAGATGGTCGTGCAATGCCCCGTCGTTCTGAAGGGGCTGCGGCCACTTCACATCTCCCACCAAAGAGTGCTTGCAGGAGCTGTGCACAGGCAGCCCGGGGAGAAATCCCCGGCTTCCCTACTGAAATGGTGCTGCTCTTCCGAAAGGAACTCGGGACCAGAGAGGGGGGCAAAAGAAAGCGGACAATGAGAAGCAATATACTTATAAAAACAAGCGATCAAACAAAACCCACACTCTTATTTGCTACATATCGTACTTGAGAGAATCAGAGTGTAGTTAGTAGTTAAGCAAAATCTTTAGACACGGCCTCTACAAAGTTTGGTGCCGACATTAAAATACCAATTGTACAAATGATTGTGAAGACTGAAAACGCCATCAAGCAGAGCCGATCCACTACAGAGGCTGCAAACTTCCATTCATTGCAAACGGCTTCCTCTTCATCCTGGTCTCTGAACCTGTTTGCTATGTACCTGACCTCTTCCAGGATCTTGGCCAATTCTGCGTCACCTTCAGAGGGGTGGCCACTGTGCAGCAGGTTTTCTTCATCTGTGGGTGAGCAGGTCATCCTCCCGCAGATCACCCCTGAATCAGTGGTGGGTGTGCAGTGAACCCCTTCCAGCCCCCTAAACCCGATGTACAGCATATTCCCGTTGCTGGATTGCTGTGCGCTCACAGTGTTCATCTCCACACTTGACAGGCTACAGCGCCGCTGTTTATGTTGACAGGCAGGACGCACTTTATCTTCCCCTGGTCTTTTCATCCTCAGAAACCAAGCACACCAGTTGAGGAGGATGATTCTTGTCTGAAAGACATTTTTTAAGAATAAGCATCTCTTCACACAGCCACTGTCTTTGGGTGCTGTTGGTATTTTTGCAGCCTGAGTGACTGGCTGGTCTGTGGTCTCTGCTTAGTCTGCACATCAGTACTAGAAGATGGTGCCAGAGTTTTCCAGCTGATTAATTTGCCAATCACTGAGGCTGCTTTCTTATTCTAGCAGTGCTGTTGATTGCCTCAGGCTGACTAGCACTATTGGGAGTCCCCCTTCTCCCACCGGAGTCTGCGTAGCGTTGATTTTTCCTTACGCTTGAACAGCGATCTGGCAGCCTGTTCCAAACTTTACTAGAAACCATGAATTAAAAAAACCCACCAAAACACTTACTGAAGAAGAGGATTTACTTTTTAATAGTCTTAATAATGCTGCCTTAGATTGTAGTCAATAAATTATGGTTCTTTCACTCATATTTGTGTTCTAATATTAAATTCCTATGACATTACTGTCTGGAGGGGGCTGCTAACGCAGATGCTAGACTGGACTGGATCACCAAGCTGTGCAATGTTTTTTTGTCTCTGTCCTCATGGTGCTTCCATGGTTGCAGTTTTTAGAAAACAGATCTGGATATAGCATGGAGAAAAGATGGAAAAATTACTTTGATTTTTAAAAAGATACTTTGTAAATTTAACCAGTATGTATAATTTTACTGTTTTCCACACGGCCTTAATCCAGCCTTACAGAAAGTGCAGGCAAGCCAGAGACCGTTCCAGTTCAGATGCAAGCTTCTGTAATTTATTTAAGTCAGACTTTTAGAGCTCATTCCGGTGTTTCTTTTCCAAGGCACTAATGAAATATTACTGTCTCATATAATATTCAAATCTTACACTGTAATTAATATTAGATTTAGCCCATTTATTCTGACTGTGGATTGCCACTCAGGGTAGATGATATGTCCAGGCAGACATCTCAAGTGAAGGCAGATCTTGCCCTGTTTACTCTATTTTCACTATCAGCCTTCACCAAGAAGCATAATATTCAATTAACTGAGGGCCTGAGCCAAAATCCACCAGTATCTAAATAATGTTTAAGGGACTTCAGCTTCTCAAAGCAAAAGCTCACTCCTCAAGTACTCTGTTTTCTGAGGATGTTTTTGCATAGTACTAAACATTTGTCCCCTTTAGGTCATGGAACGTGCATCTAAAGATATATACCTTTTATTCTCTTCGTTGAAAATTATTTTAAAGTCACTACCCCAGAACAGGCCAGGCAATATCTCATTATCTCTAGTCCGCAGGGCACTGCTGTATGTGTATTCTTTTTGACTAGTAAGGATAATAATAACTTATTGTTCCAGTGAGGGGGGAAAAAAGAGAAAGGTCTTTCCATCTTCAGTAATGCCTGATGCTGCCATGAGCTGGGTGAAGTCAGGACGAGTGGACAGTTAGCTGGTGATACTCATCAATATTTAGTAATCCAATATCAGAGTCATGTTCTCTGTAAAAACAACCGCTCATAGAAGTACATTTTGAAGTATGTCGTATGTGCTCAGAAAAAGACTGTCATTTTTCTTTGCACTTTACAGACGTTCTTGGCCAGAGATGTACGGATGAGGATTTTCAGAGCAAGTTTCACTTCCACTTTAACAGCCACCTTTAACAAGTGCTTTATAGGCTAGTGCTATTTCTGTATGGACAGCAGCTAAGTATGTAGCAGCTCCGCAGTTGCACCTTGAGGGTAGTGGATTTCATGCCTTTATAATCTCCGTCAGCACCTTACTCTTTCCTTCTACCCCTTTCACTTCTGACATCTGCAGCTTAATTGAAAATCTCCTTCATTTATATATTTATGTTTTAGCAAAATTCTGAGTTGCTTCTAGCTGTTGTGAGGGAGATTCTGAATATACAAGTAAGTCAAGGCACATTCATTCTCTGTCCCCTGCGCACGCAGAAACCAACCACACGAAAGGTATCTGGACATCTCATTTCTGATGAAACTGCTTTTCAAACCAAAATGTTCAGGAAGTATTTTTAACGGTTTTTAAGAGTAAGAAGTAAACATGGATCACTAGCTACTCTGTCACATCCCTGATCTGGACATCTACGCAATAGATAACGAATAAAAATTAAACCTTACCCATTTAGGCATTTTTCCCCCATCTGGATCATGATGATGGTATTGTAGGACAATAACAGTGACAACAACAGAAAGACCAACAATAATCATAGTGCTGGCAAAATACTGAGCTGCAAAATAAACAGATAATTACAGCAATATACTTTGGCTGATACTGCTTTTTAGCTACTATAAGGGGTGTTTTTATACACATGCATAGTTAGCCTTAAAATTCAGTGCAGTGATACACATGCTGCTTTTAGGTACTTGTGAAAGATTTCTCAAAAGCGGAAAAAGCAGCTGTTATTTTGAGAGGATGGCCAGCCTTTAGTAATTTTCTTTGTGGAAGTGAGCACCTGCCTTTTCTAAGCAACCTTGACAGAAATTGTCCTCTAATTTTTTCTTAACAGTTTTGGAGAAACTGGCTACTACTGCTTTTGGAAAGTTTCTGTTTGAGCAATTACAATGGGAAGATTTAGTCATGTTTAGCTCTGTGTTCCTAATGTCTATCTAATTGTGGCAAAACTGCAACTTCTCCTGTGGAAAACTGCCTCCCTTACACTTTCCCAAAATACACACGGGTACTCAATTTTGTTCAGAGCAGAGAGCCGCGGAGTTGTGTAGGGGATCACACCCATCACAGCCTCTCATCATTGGCAACATTCTTCTAATTCAGTAGGGCATTGTACAGGTGGTAATTTGCCTTATTGCTGGCCTTCCTGCAAAGTCGCTGCACCTCATTTATCAAAAAATAAAGGTGAATAAAAGCTGTAGTTAGCTTACCGATTAAAGGCACGGAATCAGATGTCGCGGGCATAATTTCAGCCACAAGTAACATGAAGACAGTGAGAGACAATAAAACTGTTATACCTGAAAGAGAAACATGAAATATGAAATTAGGTCAGTAGCTTGTAGTTACACAGCAGTAAGAGCCAGAAAATTATTCTGAAGGAGTGCTCGTTGCAAGATGCATTCCTGCTGTTACCCTCGCACCAGCACGCTGGTGGTACCTCTGGCCTTTCTCGCACTACCTCAAGTTCAGGGTAGCTGTGCTGCGAAACTGCCACCAACACCTGCACAGACCTATGTGTTTTTACATCTTTATAACTCTTCAGCTTTTATCACTATTTTCTATTTAGCTGAGGTAGATCAAAGTAATTCTTGCTGCTTGTTTGCTTTAGAAACATGGTGTGATTTTTGAGCGTCTGAGCATATAACACGATTAATTGGCATGGAAGCTACAGGTGCTGTACTGCATAAGATTCCTAAACAACACATTTGCTCTCTTGGACAGGCTTCGATATCCTTTGATGTTAGCTGTTGGGTTCTGCACGTGGCTATGCCCAAGCAGTCTTGACTGTTGATTTTTGGAGTCTGACTTCTGTTGTTTGTTCAGTGATGAGTTCCCATCTTTCCAGAACAAGGCTTACCTCTTTCCTCAGGAATGATCTTAAACTATAAGGAGTCATTGTCAGGTGGAAAGGGGTTTAGGAAGAAAAAATTAATCTTAGAATACAAGGAGGGACTTCTCGGTTAGGGAGGCTACTAATTAATTAAACTCTGTTCTGGAGAAATGTTGATTTTGTTTTGACCTTTTTACAGCCATGATCACTTAGTGGAAATCAGTGCATTTGCAGTTCTGTACAGGGCAAAAGGTTTCATTACATTTTTTACCTCCACCTGAAGGATCAAGTACATTAAGTCATCAGATTTGTTTCACAAACCAATGCTTTAGTTCAAATTCGCTATAAAAACTAGAACAGGATGAGTTAGAATCAATCTTTCTGAGAAGGCATCTTAGGCTCTTAATACAGTTCACTATTAAAAGGAAATATTAAGAAGAATTTCATGGTAAAGTGTTCAGATGCATCTTTGTAAACTTAAGCTTTACGCAGTGAATGTGGGATTTTTGTTTTTTTGGCAAATTTGTCAAGAAATGAAACCCTGCTTCTTAAGGAAAGGTAGTCAGGAATTGTCATGCCTCTGCTGGTTTGGCTGGAATTTCTTCATTTCACAACTTCAACGTACCCTCAGCTGAGAACAAGGATGAAGCATCACACGGCTTCAGCGTCAAACAGCAAAAATAGCTCCTGAGCCAGAAGAGGGCACACAAGCTATTCATCCTTGCCTACGAAGACTGTGTAAAAAACTTTAAATACAACAACTTCATTTGGTTTGGTCATATTTACAATATTCTATTAAGGATTTACCTAGTGAGATCTTTTCTCCCGAGTCTGCTGGAAGCAGAAAAACTAACAAAGCAAGTGCCGATATCAGTACACAAGGAATAAGAAGATTGAGTCCATAATAGAGGGTCCTACGTCTCATAGTTACTGTGAATGTTACATCTGGGTAGGGTTCTTTACAGCATTCGTAAAAACTCTCCGTTCTCTTCCCAGGAACTCCTGTGTAGGAGGGAAGAGGAAGAAAACCACAAATTAATGTGAATACATTATATATTAGGTAGTGATTATTTTAAAAGAGGATAAATATAGCTTTCTAAGTTTTATTACAGGTAAAATTACTTCTTTAAGCTTAATTCTCAATTAAGTCATTTTTGTCAGATCACAAAGGAAAAGCAGATAAAAGATGCTGAATTCAAGCAGCCATTTTGTCGCCTACTGTTTTGTGTTGATTTTCATCTTACATCTGTTCTCAGTTTCAAATGCCACTAACTAGCTAATTTATTAATTTAATTTCTGTCTTCATTTTCCAATCATTATTCCATCTATTTCAGTAGCGGAGACAAGGCTGTAAGTTCACAGTGTAAATAAGTAATCAAGAGCTTACCTACTAAATCCCACTCGCCATTTGAAATATAGCCAGATATATCTGCTTCTTGCATTTGTAAGTCCAGGGACCAGCCTCCGTAAGTCCAGGATCCAAACTTCAGGTTACACTTCTGAACGTCAAATGGAAACCAGCGCACATCTATGTAGCATGAGCTTTTAAATATGCCTAGATTGGATTTTAAACAAGAAGGCTTAATTTAAATGTTTGTTCCACATACTTTCGCTTACATTTTTGTAACCAGGCCTTTTTCTACATTGTGCCCTCTGTTTTGTAAAAGCACATTTGATCTCAGTTGTGCCTGGACGTGCAAACAGAAGAAGTTAGTTATAGAAAGCGGAGAGAACTGCACCATTAATGTATTGTTACTATAAACTAATTTTTGAACTACGCTTCTATTTTGGCACATAGTGGGACAATATTTAGAGGAGAGCTCGGATTTCTAGATACTGTAGTTCAGAAAGAAATGAAGCAGAATAGGCAATCTGTTTCTCCTATTTCCTTTCCTGAATAAAATAAGAAATCCTGAAAGGTTATTTACTGTCATATTAGATTCACATGATCTTGATTTATTCAGGAAAGATAGCTGCTTATTTTTCATTTGTTGAGTCACACCCTGTCATTTAGCAGCTTTGAGAATTGAATTGAAACTCCCCCACTAAATGGAACATCTTAGATCAAAAGAAAAACAGGCAAACCCCTGAAATCCTCCGGGGATCTTAGATGGAAAAACTAATTTGTCTGGAAAGCATTTGTCTCTATCACTGTAGTTTCTAAAATTCAGATTCTAGGAAGAGTTAATTCTAAGAATTACGCTAATTGAGTTTGGGAACAGAAACAGTACTTCACTGCTGTACATCCAGACAGTGATATACTTCTAATATTAGATAAATATCAAACACAGACTATTTTCTTTTCACACCACAAATTGTTTTGATGAAGCATCCAGTGAATCATTTCAAACAGAAGATACATCTAAGATGTTACTAAGCATCTTATTGGAAAGTTAACATAATAATAGAAGAAACAGCTAAATTAATGACATAAATCTTTATTAAGAGGCATTATCATGGCATAATAAACAATATATTTTTATATTAAGGGCTTTTATACTTCCATACTTCTGAAATAGTGCATTATGATAGAAGAATTTACGTAATTGCAACAAAAAAATGTATCTTGTATGGTGGTTTTAATACAAGGGTGTTAGCTATGTAATTCATGATGTATCTAGGCTTAAATCTATCAGATGATGCTGGCCAGATAAATATCAGAGAATTTATGTGAAATTTGAAATGACACCATACATAAGTAGTCTGAGTTATCAAAATTTATTACATGAAAGAGCCTACCTGGTGGCAGATACTGGCAATGTCCTGAAGAATTTACTAAAACATTAGTGTGAAATGTAGCATCAAATCTTTCATCGGCACTGGAATAGGGAAGAAACAAAATGGGTTAAATGCTCTTTGACTGGCTGAAGAATATCTGAGATGAATCTGTTCATCATAAAGGACTGTTTCTCCCCCAAAACTTGCCAGCTTTTCTCCCACCACCAGCTGTCTGTGGCCTCAGAGTACCTGGCCTGATGCTGTTGGATTTGTTCCGGGTTAACAGCTGTAAGTGACGGTGAGCGACCTCGTTCTCCCGGCTCATCTATGCCACCACATTCGTTACAGTGCCTTGGCTCTAGTGATTGCCATTCGGAAAGTAAGCGCTTTTAAAACACTTCTCAAGCAGCTCCACAGGGAGACCTGTCCTCTTGCCGTCTACATTAGCAGCAGCTAATGAATGCGGAGGAGATGGATACTCCAGTGTCTCATCCTGCCCCTTGGCATGGGTGAGCGGTATTACTGCATGTCATACATCAGTTTGATGGGAGTTTAATGCAGCTCCAGCCTTCCTTATCTACTTCAGAACCCACAAACTGGGTTCAGCAAAAAAAGAAACCCTCTTAGAAGTGTCAGTGGAGTGGTGCACACCAGGACCGCCCTGGTGTGCCGTTCTTGCACGTCTCTAGAAAGGAATCGTACTGTTACTTGGAGAGTGCTTCAATGATGAATTGGCAGCTACTGCCAAGGAGGAGCTCAACTACACCTGACATGATGACCCAGGAATTTACTAGGAATTTTAAGAACTTCTAGATGGGAAACAACCTATTTTCATATATTTAAATGGCGAAATAAAGACTCTTTCCTCTGAAAAGTTTAGTAAGCTTGATGACTTAAATCACTCTATGAAAGATGTTTGGGTTACTTAGCATTGCAATGGATATATACTCAGTATTGTGCCCTATTTCACCATTCCCATTTACTACTGCAGGTCTTGGTGGTAAGGTATTACAGATCCTGGTCTATATATCCTTTAAAGCTGGGGACCTAGCTATTCAAGAAACTGTCATAGTTATTGCAGTCGGTGCCCTGATGAAATTGCACAGCGTGTGCTGGGAAGGTACTGGCAGTGAACCTTAGCATCTCAAAATCGTTTCAGGAACTGCTGTGTGGAGTCCACGTCTGCTGGCTGTTGGTCCTGCTTACAGACACAGGCTACTTTCTCAGGCTTTCATTTGTGCAGGGGATAAGCAAAACGAGATGCGGGCTCCTGGACTTGGCTGTATCGTTTGTCGTTTCCAAACAGTCACCTTGTGGGGACGGGTTGGCACGTGAGGCAAGTGCAGCGCCAGGCGCGCTGGGGCAGGGCTCTGAGCATTGGGTCTGGCTTCTTGCTGCAGCCTGTGCCTTCATGGACCTGAAAACTTGCGTCGTCTCCAGGGGGATTTGAATGTGACAGTTCTCTGATGTCTCTCAGCCTGTTAGTGGTTTAGTATCTTGTAATTTTAGTATCTCGTAATTTTATAATCATCTTCTAAAACATACCAGAAAAATACAGTAAGAATCCGAGTTGGGGAGAAAGTGAAATATTCATAATTCTAGCAGAAAATAAAGTATAATAAATGGTGTATCTTTGTAGCAGGAAAACCCGTACTGAAATATTCTTTTTTTAAAGAAGGATTTTAATATTTGATCTCTTCCCATGCAAATTTCGTATCTAGACAGCTAAAATAAAGCAAACATTACTTTAGTCATTTTTACTTTGCATTTTATTTTCCCCTTATGTATTTGGAGAAATTACATTTGAAAAATATCTGGACTAGTCTGTGAAATCTGCAGGCAAGAAAAAATTAAATCCAAATAATTACTTGCCCATCTGGAGTTGCACTTTTTCCTGTGGTGAGCAGAAGGCTCATAGTGTTGAAAATCTTTGCAAGTATTTCATTAGAGCTCTGAAGACAAGTACAAAAGTCTAAATATTGTGTATGTAGCATGAATGGATTCTAGCACTTGGAGGGGAAAAGGCAGTTCTAAAGCAGCTGGACTAATGCAGGCTGCTCTCCTTCAGCTTCACAGCTCGTGGCTGGAGCTTCCGAAGCCATGTTGCAGCACTAGTTGTTTTCCCTCCTCGTCTCAGCTGCCTGTTTTCATCACATTTGTAAGAAACTGGTGCTGCTAGGATCTCTACTGATGGCACTGCTAAATTTGGCAGAAATGGATTCAGAGGATATTGGGGAAAGGGGCAGCAAGAGAGGTCATACGCAAGCACGTATGTTCTCACTGGTGTGCATGCACACACATGCATACGTCTCATTTCCTTAGAAAATTGGACTTAAAGTCCTGTAATAGGTTTCTGTATTAGACATAGGCAAGTAATTGCTTTGACTTGAAATTGGTACGGACTACATGATCACACTCAAACAAGCAGTCAGATTTAGGATGTAAAAACATCCATGCCGCAAAAATTACTTGTAAAGTGGAAAGTAATGACTAGAAATAAAATTCTTAGCCTCCAGGCTAGATTCTGTTCTCTCCCCCTCAAGCGGAGGGGCAGTTAAGCACCAGAGGGTTGCTTCTAAGACCTTGCTGCTGTTCCTGGTAGTTGGCAAAAATAAAAGTTTCGAAAGGACACAAGTGATCAAGGAACCTCAGTTTCATTGCCTTGAGACTTTTCCTTTCATAAGGCGCATTCTTAAAGGAGTATCAAGAGTTACTCAGACTCAAATATGAATTTTTTTCTGAAAAAGGAGCATATGTTTCTCTACACTGCTACTAATTGTTTTTTGAAATGTAGTGCTTTGATTGGGAATGCACCAAGTAGTTAAGCCTTTGCTTGATGAGACTTGGTGCTCAAATGTAATGATAGAAAGCCATTTCTGCTACATTTCTTCTTCAGAGTGTAACCACTTGAAAGCAGATATTGACTGCAGTAGATGGAGATGACAAAGCTGTACCTGCCAGATATAATCCCACTGGGGCCTATCTGGAGAATCGCACATTTATAAAACTGGAGAAATTGCACTGTTAAAATGAGACATAACTACCAGAATTTTTGTTATTCCAAGATGTACTGAACACTATGTGGCCATGTGGAAAATAGGTAATGAGTCCAATAAAACTAACAAAGTGGAAGAGAGCCATAGATGACACTAACACAGTCAGTCCTAGGATTTGTACAAGATTTTGTACAATCTTTTTGCCAAGAGTTTCTCCCCTCAGAAAAACTACAGATGAACTGGCCCTGCTCTCTTCACAGCAGATTGGCTGTAAAATTTAATACAGTCACCACAAGTTTCTCTGTACTAGGCTGCAGCAAGATGCGTAAGGACGCAAGACATAGTGAAACATGCATTCATTAAAAAGAAAAATGAATTAATAGTTCATTAATTTCTTTGTAACTGCAGATGCATATCCCTAGTGAAGTGTATAGAAATTGAAAGCATCTGTCTCAAAATACCATGTCCAATATAAGAGAACATCATAACATTCCCCATGCAGTTTCATACAGGAGTAAGAATTTGTTTTAAATAGCTTTGGTCTCTGACTAAACTCTCAATAAGATTTTGAATTAAATATGTGTTTGAAATAGAAACACTGTAGAATAATTACTTCGTGACTGTGCTGTAGTTAACAATCCCAAGATTCAAAACCCTGTATTGACAGAAAATTTCAGGTCATTAAGTTACCCTTGCCATTCTATAACGCACTTCAGTTATAGTTAGCATGTGTGTATTAATATTACTAATTTCTGAAAAAATTACCCTTTCGTTTTGGATATATCTACTTAAATATTGAGGCATAAATCCTTAGACACACTGAAGTCTCTCTCGGCTATGTGATATATGTGAGGAAGAATATTGTCATAGTTCATTCTTTTGGAAACACCTGAACTGCTGGTGTAGCGTACCAATTTTACAGCATACGCAGTGTGTTACTCAGCAGAAGAATAGAAATGAATGCCTGATTTATTGTATACTCCCAAGAATGCTGTCATTTATGGAATCAAGATAGCGAGGAATAAAAGCTTAGGAAAACAAATTTGCATTGAGAAATATATTAAGCAAGATTAATGTTGCAAAAATACCTGTCCAGATTGCATGCTGCTCCGTTTTGTGTACAGAGCATCTGAAGGGCTTTTTTAGGCTGGTGTGTGGACAAATGAAGTACTAATTGCCATGCTTAAACCAGAAACAAGAAGTAATCTTGAGAGGCAGTTACCCAAAGTATGGTGAACTCTGGTGGGGATCACCTCAAATCATTTAGTATTAATTGCAGCTTTGAGAGCAGCACTGCAGCGCTCTGTAAGCAAAGCAGGAACGCGGGGCTGGGACAGGAGTACTACGCGTGTGACAACTGCTGTCACTGGCTGCTGTCATCGCATCATGACAATTCAGCAACACCTGTGACAGTGACATTGCTCACAAGGGTGATCATCAAACGACAAAAGGGAGTGTAACTGCAGCTGACATATTGGGTACAACTATTCTCTAGGTCTTGTTGCCACAAAAAGCAGCTCCTGAAGTGGGGAGGGGGAATCGGGTTGATAAACACAGCAGGGTTGTCGTCTTAGTAGACATATGGCAGAGGAACAGAGGAAAAAAGCCCTCAAGAAGACAAAAGGTTCATGTCATCTGCATGGGCAAAAAAATGACAGCATACTCTGGCTACCACAAAAGAGCCAGTGCAATGTGTACAGAGCAGATGTAAGGTCCTGCCAGTACCTGGGGAACAGCACACGGCCCCACAACTGTGGAAAAAGGCGAGTTGTTAAAGAGCAGAGAGCTCTCAATGCGTTCTCTTTTTAAACTAAATAAATTCTGCAATGGGAACTACCACATAACAGTGCAGCCAAAGAATCTCTCAATGTCAGCCAAAGGTTCTGCAGAGGATCGAGAGCAATCTGTCTGTCCCTGAAATAAGCCCAGCTCAGGACAAACAGTCTGAAGAGGAGAGCAGCAGGAGGAGAGAGTGACACCAAAACTGGACATGGGAAAATGCAAATATACTGGCATTTACACATTCTGCCTGTAGTGAAATCCAAACTAAAACTAGACAAGCAGTCAAAAGTCAGTTTTGAATTCACCAGTAAACATTCAGACCAAACAAATACTTTAAGAGGAAATTATCACTACCTGTACCATTAAACACAGCCAGAAAAGTTTAGTTTGCTAATCGTCTCAGAAAACCTAACTAGAATTGGTGGTAGGGAGGCTGTCGTTGTTTACAAAGTGTTTGTAAATACGACCTTCTGTTGTGTAAACGGAGACTGGTAATTTTCCAGTATTTCAGAAACCTAGAAAGTTTTGAAAAACGATTTCAAAACTTGGGTATTTTGATGAGATGATTGGCATTTGCCTTGCCTTCTCTTTGCGATCGGACAGGGTGCTAGATAATCTCACCGTAGGCTCTCCCGTGAAAGGCTGGACCAGTGGATCTTTTGAGGCCCCTTCCAACCTGGGCTATTCTATGATTCTATAATTCTATGATCTTCTGTCCTTCCCCACAGGAAAAAAAGTGTGTCTACCTGTTATAGAGAAGAATATCTGGCTTCCAAATCAGTCCATCAGGAAAACGGACGTTCTTCACTCCTGGGTATTCAGACATGTTCCACTGTAGATAATGATCGGTCCAATACTAAGACATACACACAAAGAGCAAGTTAGGTTGTCTCATCCACTGGTTTGCTGTAGTTCTCAAGGGACCGGATAGCCTGAGACAATAGGTGTTCTCTTGTTAAAGAGATATTATTTAGCTTCAGGTAGTGAAATGTGTGGAAAGGGTGAATCGGGCCATCTAGAGCTCGGTGGAAAGCATAAAAATATTTTCAACTCACTGCAGTGCACATAGCCTAGAAAAGAAGATTTGGGGTGCTTGTATTATATTGTTCATGCTGTCTGAGGTGCCAGTTTGGGATAGGACAGATTTTCTTTCACAATTCGTACATTAACTTCAATTATGTTTCTCTTCATTGACAACTTTGTTTTCTGTTGTTGGAAATTCTCAGGTTGTAATAACTTGATTATTACATTTTTACTATTATTTACTAATATTTACATTATTACTACTGATTATGAGGTAGAGCAGCCAACAGTCACTGCTGACAGGGAGAAGAACTGAAACGGTGGGATGGTTAACGCCCGCATAGGAGGTCTCTTCCTGAAACTGAGGAACCCCTTACTGAGCAGGTGACTTGTTGGGATACAGGGGTGGTTAATGTTGTGCCCAAAAGGTTTAAGGAAGAAATAAAGTTAATTTTGTTTCACAAAATTTATTTTTTCTTATAATTTCTATGCTTCATTATATTGTGCCGCTCTCCGTCCCCATATTATGTTATTTACATTAATTTCTCATAGCTGTAGGCATCACATATCTTACAGTGAAAACTCCAGATTTACAGTGATACCAAATGTGAGTCTTCTAAATGTAAACTTTGAAATGAGTGAGTAAATGTACAATACTTATCCCTTCAACAGACTAGTGGCCCCTGTCAAAATCTGTGATAATAGGGTCCAAAAAAATATGATATGGAAATGATATTTCCAGTGGGTAATGTGGAGGTTAATGTTATTGATCATTCATATGGCGTATGCACATCAAATGGTTCTATATAAGTCCTTGTGTTACTGTCACAGGCAAGTTGCAGTTTGCTACACCAAACAAGTCCCCAGTTGGCCTCACACTGCAGGTATTCAAATTCATCCTTGTGCCTCTAGAAGAGTGTTTGTAAATGACCGTCTTGCTGCACGCAGCACATCTAACAGCATTCATCACACCCCTTTTGTAAAGCTTTTACAATACAATTTCTTGGCCTGTGCTTCCATATTTCTCTCACTCATTTTTTACTATGAGTTTGTAGCGCCTTGTCACCTGGACAAATGATCTGAGTTGTGCATTGCTTTTTCTTTTTGCTTTACAGAGAATAGTTTTTTACAGAAATCTCCAATCAGAATATCTAGTTGGCTCTGTTCGTAGTTTTTTCTTTTCACTGTCTGCTCCATTCACAGTTCTCTAATTAAACTATGTGTATTGCTCATGCTTATCTATACACCGCTTCTGTAAGCTGATCAACTGCCTCTCATCTGGTTTTTTTTGGCAATTTTACGTCCATTTTTACCGTAAATTGTTTCACGTGAACACCCTGATAGACAAATGTCACTGTATTTTTTACCACTCCATCTTTTTGGAATGTAGAAATACTGAGATCCTCGTCATACCTCTATTTTTTCACAAAGCCCAGCAATATAAACAAATAGGACGTGTGGTTTTGAGGCGTTTACACCTGTGGGCCCTTGCTGGCCGTAGCAAGGCTTCGTTGCCATCCGAACTGCTTTGCAACGACTTATATCAATACAGCCAATAATTTCTTATTCTAACTTCTTTTTTTGATACGAGGCAGCACAGGGTGACACTGAATGATGTAAAGACAGTCAGAGGGAGATAGAAAACTTAGTAAAAAGTCTGGATTAGAGATAATGTTAAGCAGATGTACAGTTGCTCCGTTTAGCTACACGTACAAAGTGCTTGCTCATGCAGCTGGACATGAGCTGCCTCATTTTATTTTAACTTCACAGCTAGGATCTCCTCTGTAGCTGAAATACATTTAATGGAGCTTAATATAGCAAACAGCTCGGGGTACTTGGGATGGTATTGGTCTGTGTGACTGGGCAAGGCTCCACCTGTAACTTAGATCACGTTTAGGGTTTTGATACTGAACAGTATTGCCATGGAGACAGTGGTCAGGATGAAGAGTCTGCACGTAGAAATACTACATTTATATTCCCCTTTCTCCCAGGTTAGTTTTTGTATTTAAGTATTTCAGTGATTAGATAAAATATATTTAAGTTACATCTCTGATTATATACACATATATATCAAGAAAGAGAGTGAAGAGGGAAATTCAGGGAAAAGTTTACTTCAGACCACTTAGCATAATAAAATGACATATATTTCCCTTAAGCAGGCTTTGAAGCTGTTTAGTATACCATTAATAGACAGTTAATACACAGACACATTTCTTTATTTTGTGTGTGTGTGTCCACAGGCCGTGAAGAGTGGCTACATTTTTGTAGTAATCAAGTGATCAGCTCATTGCAGTCTTAACATGCTCCACATACAGTATGTGCTAAGGTGAGTAAATCAAAAGAAATACAAAATATATAAAAGAATCAGGAATTTCCTTAGGGGAAAAAAAAAAACCAACCAATCTTGAAAAGGATAAGGGTGCTGTAGCATAAAAGAGAAGGAAAATAAGTGATAGCTTCTTGAGTATGAATTATCATCTGTTTTCCTGGTAAGAAATCATAGCACTTGTTGTCGTTGTAGCTCAAAGCCAAAAACATATTATATTTGACAGTTTTAATCTCACTGTACAACAAGCCTGTAAAACAGGATGAGCTGAATGCTTCTTCCATGTCAACTTTCCTTTGTGAATAAATGGAATAGCCATGCTATCCTTTGTAGGTCATCAAAGTAGTCTTTCATTTGTTTCCTAAGGCCTACCGCAGTGCAAGAGAGGTGCTCTGTAGAAAATGTTATAATAAAAGAAAAAATAATACATTTAAACTCAAGGAGCTGGTGAAAGAAACTGAAAAGTCCAACAATTCTGTGGAAGTAGCAATCTTATCTTGAATAATAAAACTCTTCTGTAAACCTTTACTTAACCCAGACAGTTCGGTTTATGTAATACAGATGGGAATTAAACCAATGGCAAATCCTCATCCTAGCTGCTATAGGCTGGAGAAAGGTCCCCATGTCACCCCATCTTTGTAAAGCACAAACTTAAGGTAGAAATGTTTTGTGGAAGCATTAGGAGCCCACAGTAGTCAGCATGGTAAGGAGCATCTTCTTAATTCCAAGTCTCAGTATTAAACTAATGCAAAAAAATAACCAAGTCAGAATAAATCTATGTAGGCTCCTTTGCCTTAGGAGAAGCCCTCTCCCTAGTTAACCTTACAGAGAAAAGAAATTCAAAATACTTGCACAAAGTTCTTGAATATTCTATTATCTGTTCCGCTTTATTAAAAAGTGAGTGAAACTTTGTGCCCAGCGATGCCTGCCATGAGTTAATGGGGCAAAGTTCTCTGCTGTGGTGTCCAGCGGTGCAATAGTTATGGTTAAGTAATAGAAGAGGATGAGAAATTACGTGACAGCTATAGCAACTAGACATTGCAACAAAAGGTAAAATAAAGCTACTGTTTGAAAAATGAACACCCGATGTGGGGAAAACAAACTGGGAAATCAGGAAAAAGTATACTGTTCCCAGCTGAACATTAGGAAACTGAACTGATGTTCCAATACCCTTTTTAGTCACGTACCTGAGATACAGAATTTGGAGAAGTAACATAGAAAACCTCTCATGTTCACAGGTAACTTCTGATGATGACCTGTGTTTGAACAACATTTTGAACAGCATGGGAACAGCACAATTTTAATTAATATCCTTTTGCAGTTTCTTAAGGAGATAGACAGCAAAGCAAGTAGGATGGCAGAGACATTCAGTTAGGACAGTGGCAGCAGCTCTCAGGAGATAATGAACATCTTTGGAACAATTTTTCCCCTGTATCAGAAGAACCATCTGGCGATTTTCAGAGCACCGATCAGAAGAGCTATTACAGATGAAATGCATTTTTTGCATGTAGAGTTCTCTTTCACAATCAAATGATTTACCACAACATAATGGATTTGTTGAAATGGGTGATAAGACTCTTGCACCTCCTGTTACTCTGCTTGGGACTCTTAGAACAACAGTATCTTGTGATGATCAAGAGTTTAGCGTGACTAAATCAACTACAATGAGTGAGTAACTTACTCAGATGTAGCGACTGCAATTCTTAGAAGTTTTCAGAAATACCTGAAACATCAAAACCTAAATCTCAGCCTTACAGTTTTCCATTCAGCTTTGCTTTCTCCACTGTGTAGCAAGACAGAACAAAAGCTTGAAAGTTTCCTAAAATTCAAACCCATCACCAGATTAAATTCAAAGACCAAAGTGGAAAAGAAACCCATATTTTGTTTCAAAAACTCACCATTTGTAGCCAGATGTTTGTTGTTAATACTTGATTCTTTTCATCCTGAGAGGAAGGAGAAAAAAACAAACTACAGCTTAGTATCATAGAGTTAAAACAACACCGTTAAATAGGTTAGACTATTCTGCAGTAGCCCATTGCGCTAAGGCATCTTTTCAAGCAAAGGGATCATTGCCTTGAACTTGCTGCAACAGAAGCTTTCACAGGTACTTTTTAATGTATTTCGTATTACCACAGTCAATCAAACTGTTTCCTGAGGTATCCGTCTGCCAGACTCTTTCCTGGGGCTCCTTCTTTAATAAGGTATCTCAAAAGGCAGAGCAGATTACAGTAGGGCTTGCCTGTGTCACCTTTGTTAGGAGCAGCCCTCACTTATTAACCTTACACACCAGACATATGCAGTTAACAGAAGAAATATTGAACAAAGAAAGTGTACCTAAGCTCAGATGATGTGTGTTGAGGCCATACTGAGTAGCTTAAGAGGCAGGTGCCGCCACTGATAGCAATGGGACTGCACAAAAAGTGTTTTATCAGCTTCACCAGAAAATTGTAGTCAGGGCAGAACATTATTGTTCTGTCCAGAACAGTTTCAGTTTGAAGGCCTTCCTCCTTGCCTCCTGTGACTATTTGATGGAAGTTCAGGTGACACAATAGGCACCTTAATGTTGCAGTTAATTAAAGAGTTTAATTCCTCACCCCTCAGACACAGGAGAAGCTTGGTGACCTCACTTCTGTGGAGGTACTGTCTCCGTATCCACCTGGGTTGTGTGAAGCTAATGGGATATGCTGTGTATACTGTCAGTCTTATACATTCCCCAAACTGAACGCACAATCCCTGTCCCAGCACCGGTCAAAGCTTCATTTATACTCTGAGGAAGTGTCATAGCAAGTTTCGGTCACCTGTACAGCAGCAACTGTCAGAGTTGCTCGTACATCTAGACCTCTGAACTTAAATGTTGTTCCTAAATGCCCAAAAATGGTGAAAAAAAAGTTTAATCACATTAATCACATACCAAAAAAAAGCTTTCTTTTTTTGATAATACTCTCTAGTAAAGGTCAAGACTCTACTTTTTTGCTGTTGGTCAGTGGACTTCTAACTGAGCAAAAGTCCTGAGAGACCTTTAATTGAAGCCATTTTAGAGCAGCACAATAATAAGACATTACACAGCAAGTAAAATCAAATACAGTGCAAGGGACAGTAGTATTTTTAAAGTAAGTGAAGCCTTTTGAGGAGCAGCATCCGTAAATGTGTGCCAGTGTTACTAGGTCATATATAATCACAACTAAATGTACAACATACAGACAAATAAAACGATTTTAGGTAAAGATCAGTACTGTGCATGAATAAAGTCTGCCCTCAAATGCATATCCCTACCTCCCTGTAAAATCAAAAGTAAAATAAAAAACACCAGGAAGCACAGACCACAGCTAGTGAGTGATTCAGCACATTTCCTCTCTATTTTCTGGTTCATCACCTCCATGAACCTTACCCTTTCAAAACTATCTCAAGTGAGCACCCCATTTAAACGGCATCCTGGGAAAACAGGTCTCTTTAAACCTTTGATTTCAGGTACACATTATTAACCTGCATTGAATTAGCATGCTGGAGGCATTGCTGAAGATGTCAGCCAGACAAAGCAGTAATTAATTTGCAATTGTAGCTGTTACTCTCTAGCCATACAAACACTAATTTGGTGTCTCTCAAAAACCTGCTTATAGTGTTAGAGCACAACAAAACTAGTTTGCATGGGATCTTTAATTCCCGAATGAAGAAACAATCCTTAAGAGTTCATTCATATCACCATGAACTAAAGTCTATAGACAAGCATTGCAAATTAAGGACATGTAAAACCTATAAATGTTTCTATTCATCACAGCCATTTTTAGGTCAGATGTAAGCACCACCAATGATAAATTATCGTTAAAAGTTTGATAGCATTTTCTCAAAGCTCTGTCTGCTGTCCCAGATGAACATGACAAGTTCCTATAATGCAATGTCCCATCTATTACACCTGAGCGAAGCCAAAAGCAGCACTGCTGTGTGATTTCTCTGCAGGGCAGACAGCAGTTGTGTTGCTTTGCGCAGGCGTAGCTGGCTACTCCAAGGGGCAGAGCAATTCAGAATCCATTATGTTGTGGGAAGCTTGTTTCAGGACTATTAGCTGAACGGCACGTACTCCTGCATGGTTAAATTCTGAGTTAAACTCACATTTTATTCCCAGTGTGGTCTCTTTATACACATGAATGGCCCCAGCCTTAGATTAGTGATGTTTCAAAAATCCCCTTTTCTCTAGCCGGAAAAGATTGTACTAAAGCTGGAGTGCTGCGGATGCTTAAGCTAATGATACGCCGTGGGGATTTATTTTGAAGCCCTGAGCCCATAGCATAGTCAGATGAAGTATTTTAGGAGTACCAGAAAGGAGCTCTGCTATCAACCAGCACACATCACAGGATCAGGCTACAGAGCCAGCACTGAGCGCTCCGACTAGCAGAGCTGAGGGGGACAGTAGACTTGTAATCCAGCTGTGCTGCTGGCAGAACGATTCGGCTGCCCGCCACCCTGCCAGGCAGCTGGGCACAGGGCAGAGCCGTCGCAGCCTTGCCTGCAGGAGACTCTGCAGACACGTTCTGAAAGCCAGGAGTGATTCCGAAGCGCAATCTTTCAGGCAAACCCAGCTCAAAGAGGGTGTCCTGAGAGTATTGACTCAAAAGTAACTTGTACAGTGAAGACAAGCCTGAAGTGAAGATGGACTGTGCTGGTTTTCTGCTGTTTACTTCTGTTATTTTAAGCATTTAGAGCCTGAAAGTGTGTATTTGAACAAAGTAACTCCCACTTGGATCACTGTATTTAAGGTTCCGTCAGTGTTGGAATCGTAAATCCCATCACTGCTCCTCGGCTATAAAAACTTTACTGCGTGCTGAGACTTGGTTTATAGTGGTAGGTTTTTTACGGTGTTTGTTGAGGCAAATGACTTCCAACATTTTAGTTACTGGATTGACTCACCCATCACTAGAGGAGAGATTCTGATTTCAGAGAGTTTGTCCCTCTCCGTTGTCCTAAGTGCAGCTGGTGAAAGGTGGGGGAGGAGACATCCTGCAGGGTTCTCCTGGCTAGGGGAGATTTTTGGAGACGGTTTTAAAACCACTCATAAAATGGCCAGTTGACAAAAGATTGATGCTATGGCCGTACTTTGGGCAGCCATAGTGACAAGACGCATCTGAGCTCCTTGAAACTTACGGAGAGTGGTGAAAGGGCTGGACTTCTCCATTCCTGCCCATCGTGCTGGCGCACACCAGCAGCCTGTGTGGCTCCACACAGCCTCCAGGAGAGGCCAGAGCAGCGTGTGGTCCAGCTTCACCCACCCGGAGCCCATCTGAAAACACCATCCTGACCTCACGTTCTTTATAATACTACGTCAACAGGGGGCCACTACTGCAGTTACCCTCTCCTCATGTGCCAAGGTCAGTGCTAACCTTTGGTATTAAAGGCAGCACAAAGCTTCTTAATGGTGCAGGCAGAATTGAATTTTGCTATCTCAGGGGCGAGGATAAAAATCAGTTACTTAAAAAAGCCAGGCTGGTGCTTCTGCAAGGACACTGAAATGACAACTTCAGCTGCTTGCCAAGGACTGTCCCTAGTCATCCGCAGGTGGGAGCTGTAGCTGTGGCAAGTCTTGATCTTGAAGAGTGTAGCAGAGGGTGCGGAGCCAGGCTGCCCCGAAATGGGGGCACATCCGTTACCCCTGAAGCCTAAGGCATCACCTATGTTGCACCTGCCAAAAGGCAAGATTAATGAAAATGCTAATTTGGATGGAATCAAGGAATGTTGGGGTTTTTTTGCATACGAATAAAAAGTTACACGGAGGGTTGGCAATGTGATGTGGGTTTGTTAGGGAACATAGAGCTGAAGAAAAAGGCAGCGTACAGGATTTGTGAGGTGAAAGAGATTTGAACTCCTGATGCCTCTTCCCCACCAGACTTCCCTTTCACCACAAAAGGAATAGGTTAGTGCTATTGCCCTTCAATTCTCCAGTAGTCAGCAATACATCTTTTTTATCATAGTAAAATGTTTTTGATTCAGTTTACAGCACCTATTTCCAGATATGCGGAAAATGCTGTATAAATGGGCGTTGCCATAATATTCCATGATCCAGTATGTGAGGATCAGCACCAGGAACAGGCCACACAATGTTTCTCATTTCTTGAAAATAGATGCAAAAAGTGCAAAACGATTCAATAAAGTCCAAGGTGGGAAATATAAATTTTAACTGTTTCACTGCATTTCTATCGAGGCCACTTCAAACTTAAACACACATTTATATTTGGTGTTCTGACTTCTGCCGTTACCAGTGAGATTTTTCTATAAAAACAGAGCTCTGACATCTGTGATTTAATCTTGTAGTGGCACAGCCTACTGCTGGGAAGCAACACTCCTTCAAAATTACAGCAACTGTTGCAAACTGTTTAGGCAGAGTTTAAGGTGATGTTTTACTACACAGCCCCGTCCGCTTGCTCTGCCAGTTCTGCATGACTTGGCCTTGGGCTTGTGCTTGCCTTAGGCCAGCTCCCTTTGCATCAGCTGTTAACCTGATTCTCTTGGTGTGAAAAACCTCCTGAAAGTTGGTCTTCATTATTTCATACTCAGCCACTCCGTGCCGCTGGTGACATTCCTCAAAGTTGGAGGCGTTTAGGACATTGCCCTTTCTTCTCTTCCACATTCCGCTTCAAAGCCAAATTGAGCCCTGTGGCACCTTCCCTGCTAGGATGATATCTGACTCTCTGGCTTTCTCACCTTCCAACTCCGAATCTCTCCGACTCTTTCAGACCTTTAGGGATGAGGTATTGCAGCTGTGCTCAGGATTTAGCTAAATATCTCCTGTAGTATTAAGGTTAGTTTTGCAATTAAATCTCTGGGATTCAGCCTGAAAATGTCTTCCTTACTTTGTGTAATTCTTCATCTTTGATTTTATTTCTTCTAGCTTTTTTTTAATCAAAGAATTAGAATCTTAAGGCAAACCAAAATGTGAGCAGTTAATTAAAGTGAAATTTGAAAAGAAAACATCTTTTCTATTGAGCTCTTATCTTTACTAGATTTGTGATGGATGGCACGTGGATTGCTCTTCGTACTCTCTCCCTGCTGAAGGTCTTTGTGAATAGAGAACTGCTCTGGAGAATTGCTCCTGACTGGGGAGAGCGGAGTTTTGTTGCTGGAGACAACACAGACTGGCACAGATTGCTGCCACTATCCGGTTTTATTTTTTAAGAAGGCTGACTTTGGACTGTAAATTCAAAGAGGAGCAAGGCAATAAATGGCTCTTCTGGGACTAATTAAAATACTCAGAGTTAAATGGGAAACAGGCCGAGTTTTCCTGTAGGGCGATCCCCCTCCTCACTCCCCCTGGCCCCCACTTTTGTTTGTGATGCAGCGAGTAAAGTTTATTGAAGTCCTCTAAATCTGTACCCAGAAACAATGCAGGGCGAATCCTTAGCATATTCCCAACAGAACCTGCTGTCCTAAGCACTATCCATAATCTTGAAGGACAGAGTGGCAGTACCCATCCCAGAAGCAGTGACAGTTCCTCTGTTTCCTATCTGAATTTAAAAGTCCTGGGAGCGGTGCAGCAGAGCTGAAGAAGAGCCTATGCTTGAATGTACAGCTGGAAAGGAGAATGCAGCCGAAGAGGATTTGTGAAAGAGTTGAATCACCCGTGCAAAGTGTTCAGGCTAATGACTGTTGTATACACTGGCCCAGTTTTATAAACAAATATATAAATATTTGTAGAAGAGGGCCACTGTTAATCCAGTGAAGTTTCCTGCACGAGACAGGTGGGATTAAGGTCTGACTGCCCTCTCCTCCTATTTATTGTTCTTGTTTTGTTTAAGAACCATGACCTACATTCAGTGATTCCTCTGCCTGGCCATATTTACTAGAGCTCTGCCTTACAGAAATTAAGGAGTGGGCCACACTTTCTAGAAATAATGCTGGATAAACCAAACATTGCAGCTGAAGCTGCCTCTCTTTAGCAGATTGTCCGCTAAAGACAGCAGGCTGTCCACTCTCCGTGACAGCCAAGACCTCAGCTTGCTATTACTTCAACTCTGTGCAGCTTCTCACCTGCAAAATATGACCTATCTTCATAAATGTTTACTTGATCTGAGTGTAATGTTTAAAGATATGGCAGATTTATTTCAAAGCACTATCTACTTCTGCAATCCTCCTTTGAAGTGGACGCATTTGGGCTGGCTTATGTATGTATGTGTAATGCCATTTTCTGTATTAACGGGGCTGTGGAGTAACCCAGCGCCAGCAGTACCTGAAGCTAGCCAGCTACGCTGTACCGGGTCTAACTTTGAGCTATTACTCTAGGGCATATGATACTTTTTTGTAAATTTTGGAGAGCATTTACCTGTCTTGACAGTTTGTAAGTGTCCCTCACATCAGTAACATGGGAAATTTTTCAGACTACTTACTATCTTTGAGTGGTCTTTTAATGAATTACTATAAAAGTGATTGAACGTGCAGAAAATCAACAAATGCTTTTTTAAAAATTACTTTCTAAATCTTCCTTCTAACCTACAAGCGCATTGTTTTCAGCAAATTAAACAGAAGGAAAACGGTGCCTGGCTACAAATAGCGACGCAGCACTGCCAAATGAATGCTTTGCAGTACTGCTACGACACTATTACACAGCATTACAGATTCCAGCACCGCTATAAATATCCTTAGCAGTGCAGTCTTTGCCCACACTAACACAGCTCAGCGTGTAGCAGCTCGGACTGCCACATCTGCTGAGGTTAGTTCCAGATGTTTGCATGTAGTAGCAAGGACAAGCAGAAGAGACAGGCTGAGGGAGAGAGCAGAAACAGCGCGGAGCGTTACCACTAGTGGAAACAGGCATCTGCGGTTGGGTGCCGAGGCCTCCTCAGGAAGGGAATGTGGAGGCACAAACTTTAGCCGTGGTGAAGCCCATCATGGTGGGCTCCTGGTTTCACGTAGGGGAAACTGCAGTAGGATGGTCACTGGGCAGCGCTGGTGAGAAACGGTGTCCAGCAGCTGGGAGGAAGGGAACGGGAGAGGAAGAAAGGAGATCTCCTGGTGTGAGTGGTGGAAAGATGTCCTGAGCACTAGTCCATCTGCAGTTCTGGTCTGCGTTCAACACCTGAGCCAGCACATATTTAATACAAGGTTTGCTATAAGCCTACCCACAGTTGCAGTTCAAACTTAGTGACTGTGGAGCCTGACCTACATGTAACTCTAAAAACCCCAGGGATTTTCAACTATGTGTTCTGCATGGGTATTGAAACCTGGAGGTCACCTGTCCCACGCACTGTTCACGTGCACAAGAAGCAGAGAAAGAAAAGAGTGAGGAAGTAAACCTGAACACAACAGCCAAGTAGGCATCTGCTTATAGCTGAAGTTCTGTGAAAGTTTTAAAGTTTCTAGAGTTAAAATGCTAAAACGGTACCAAAGCATTCTGTGCTGCTGGGATAGGAATAGATGCTGATTTTTGGCCTTTTGAATATCTTCATTTTTTCTTTAAAATAAAAATCAGGAAAACGTCATTTGGATTTTGCCTTGGTTGAGATGGAGTTTGGAGTGTGAGATGAGGACTCAGATTGCTTTGCTTAACATAATTCAGGGGAAATTCTGAGGGTGAAGTTGTGCTTTGTTGTATTTTTTTTTTCCAGTTCTGCTGTGTGTGCTCTAGTTTGCAAGCCTGAAAAACTCCAGTGGTTTCTCCACACCAACTAATCTTACATGCTTTTGCAAGAAGCATTTGCTCTCTCCCCAACTGCTTTATCTTGCTGTAAAAGAAAGGCGGAGCTTGCGCAAAACGTCCACAGGTCTTCTCAGATGGATGCGGAAAAGCTGCTGGAGCAAGAGCATGGCAGTGCCATCTTAGCTCCGGGCAGAGCATCTGCGCGAGGAGCCTCCTCAAAATGGGGGAGTGTGTTTCTGTTCCATCTACACTCTGACAAGCTCTGACAGTCGTTGCCGTTGACTCTCACAGGGCTTTGTCCTGGCAGCGGGCTTGAGGTGTATTTTCACTGAGTTTCACAGAAAAGAAGCAGAGATTATAAATATGTGTATGAGCCTCATGATGTACCATTTCTGTTACCATGGGGACATAATTGTAATAGCAGTCTTTTTTCTTTTTTTTTTTTTCCCGCCATTGTTAACAAGAGATTGTATTTAGATTTGAACACATTCATCTTTGCAAGGACAAGCAGGGATCAGGCATATGAAACGAGCAGAGTACAGCGTGGCTAATAACATACTTATGAGCAGGAGGGAGAGCTTGCATTTTTTCAAGTTAATCTTATGAGTTCCCATGATTCACTGTAGATTTCACTCAGTTCAATCATTAAATCCAGCATAAAGCTTAAAGTGCAGTTATATTTATTGCAAGCATGCAAAGTAATAACTGTGCTCTGTTGCTTTATTTACAAATAATTCTTGATCCCATTGTATTCCACAGCAGACTCCCATTGAGAGGACTGAACCCTGAATTAGTGTTAAACACTGGCTGTAGGTGCTGCTGGTCATTGTCAGTCTGACACAGATAAGCACCCCTGCTGCGCACACATGCTGGGATCTGGGAACTGCCAACCATTCCACAGGCTAAGAGGGAATAATAGAGCCCCCGTAGCCCCGCTCCTTAGACAGCGTTAAGAAAAAAGGGAATCAAAGCTTTTGAACTTGATTTATTTGCCTAGAGGTTAGCTGCAAAACACAGAAGTTGAAAGGTCAGGTTGTTACAGCTGGATGTAATGCCAGGACAGCATTACATCAAAGGATTTGACTATTTTTATTCTTGCTCATCAACTTTTAAGTCATACGGAAATGCTGTTATAGCATGTATATTTAGCAAACTGAAGTGGGGTGATTTCTTCAAGGAGAGAAGAGAAAGGTATGGGAGAACAAGGAGCTGCACACAAAGGTGCCTCTTTGTCTCCCTTCGTGCGATCAGGGCACTCAGCTCCAGCACCAGCCTGCTGCTGCCACTCTTCGGTCCTAATTTTGTGAATAACAAATTTCCACACCTGCCCAGAGCATGCTGTCCATGATCCAGCAGCAGTTCACACGATGAAACCGCAGAACCTTTGAGGAACACCAGAGCCACAGGGACGGAGGCACCTGACTAGGAACAGCTCTGTCCTCTACAAATGAACATCGTTAAAGCTATCTTGGGAGGACCACGGAGCAAAGTGCCATTACTCAGCCCAGACAGTCTCTCTAACTATACTATCTCATCTCCAGCTTTCCACGTGTAGGCAAATTAAGGAAGAAGGAGTAGCTCCAAAATTCCTGTCATATGTAACATAATCCATTATCCTCGATGTCTTGGGGTCTCTGTCCAAGCTAGGATACAGCACAGATATCACCATGGCAATTAAAAAATTCCCTGGAGAAAGCTATAGTGCCGTGTACATGGCTTATCCTCCTGAATGTCTCTTGACACAGAAGTATTACAAAGACACCTTAATAACTCTGGAAGAGAGGATGAATCAGCATTATAGAAATTCTACTTATTCCTTACTCTACATCCTCTGAGGGACAGGTTTGAGAGTCCTCTTTTACAGGGTCTTCATTTTCAACTTTCCCGAAAAATCCATATGGTCCCCACTTCTCTTTAATGCCTGTAAAGCATCACCGACTAAGGTACTGAGAAACCGTGAGCTTGGGTGAGTGGAATATATTGATGAAAATCAGCTGTGTGTCTCTCTGCACAAATGCAACAAGCGTCACAGCTGAAATGTCAGAACACCTACACAGTCCTTCAGGCTGCTGTTTTCTGCAACACAAAAGAGCAGACTCTCTCCTAGGAAAAGAACACTTCTGTCTGGTAGGGTCAGAGATAGAGTGAACACTCCAAAACCCATTAAAATGCTTATTTGAATTTCTTGAGCTCAGTGAGCGATTCAGTCAAACTTGCCAGTGATCATTAATTTTTCTGTCTTCATTCTTGCATTTAGTAGCATTGGTGGTAGTGGGTAAAAGGCCTGCTCCTTCCCTCTCATATACTTCACCAGAGTAATTACGGGGATGCCACCCACAGAAATATGTTAATACTCACGACTGAACACAGGAAACAAGCCAATAAAAGTCCAAAGTAGTACTGCTGTATAATAAACATGGGGGGGGGTCCACCAACTCTGCGCATGGTTATTGATCATCTTCCCTTCAGGCTACTCCGTGATGAGAGTCATTTAAGCAATATGGAGATGTGATTATGGGCCATGCAAATATGGCTTCACATCACTACCAGGGGATTTTGGAGAGATGAGCTGGATAAATATGATATTCTTATGTTGCTACCAATGAGCAGCAATATGGCTTCATGCTATGCTCTAAGCACTTTCCAGTTAGCTGTTGTTGAAGCCAGTGTTACCAGCCTTTCCTTTTTTACAAATCAAATTCTAGTGTCAGATCGCAGGCATGAACGGGCAAGGAAAATAATTCTTTTAATTTTCAATAAATTCAAAATTCAAAATTAATTAGTTGACACATTAAAAATAAATTATTTAAGTAGTTAAAATTCTAAGTGAATTCTAAAAGATTTCTTTTTCTGTATTAGCGCTTGTACATATATGCTCTCTGCTGCCAACCTGTTGTGAGTTGTTTTGGGTTTTGGGGGTTGTTTTGCCTTTTTTGTAAATCAGAGCTATAGTTAGATGGGTAGCAGTTGGGTTGTTTAGTAGTCTGTTCAGGAAACATGGTGAGGAGTTCAGGAGAAACCGAAGAATTCACATCTGTATCATCTAAATTTGAAGTAATTAACATTTGAATGTGTCTATGTTAATACGCTGTTCATAGATAGAAAAGCCTTTGCGTGCAATCCATTGACAATACTTTGTTCAACTGCTGTCAGTACTATTAGATGTGTAAATTACTGAAAACTTTTTATAGTGTGCTTTTCTAAGAGAAAAGCAGGCAATGTATCTGCACGGGCCTGAGAATACAGCCCTGAAAGGTAACGGAGGCAGAGACCTACCACCTGCGCGGGTGTTCGAGGGCCGTAGCCCATCAGGACCAGCATTTAAAGATGTCATACTACAACTGGTAATCTAAGCTAGTCCCCAAGCTCCTCCGGTAACCCCGGTGCTCCGGCGGGTGGTGCTGGAAGTTCGGCACATTGCCTTCCCTTGGCATCGTCCCGACCTGCTGCGGCACCTTTCCTGCCAGCCGGGGCAGCCACAGCGGGCACGGGCAGGAGCAGGGCAGAGCCCTGACCGTGAGGTGTGGGTTGCTTTTCCCAAATAATCCATCCAGCCCACGGCATCTTCCGACAGCACTTCCAGAAGCCTTCCCAGGAAAGAAATGGATATGAACTGGG
Organism: Chionis minor; assembly: GCA_013398295.1. Classification (NCBI taxonomy): domain Eukaryota; kingdom Metazoa; phylum Chordata; class Aves; order Charadriiformes; family Chionidae; genus Chionis; species Chionis minor. The sequence continues at coordinate 1,783,545 of VZSF01009519.1, read as the reverse complement.
CTATTAAGTAGTGACATGATGTATCGTCTAGTACTTGAGTATGACAGAAATATTCTCATTTTCACTGTATATAGTCTTTAAAAAAAAGAGGAACAATTCTGAATATTACAGGGAGCATATTAATTTCAGTCCCCAAACTTGAGCGAATTAAAAACTTTGTATAAGAACTAGTTAGCCAGACCTGACTCCCCGAAATTACGTCTTGTGCAGTAATTTTGTTTTATTGGCTGGTAACCGAGGACTAGTAATAATTACTAGATGATGTGACTTCGCAAATTCTGTTGTTCTAGTAGGAGGTCGTGTGGAAAATGTGAAAGCTTTGTGTTCTGGTCCCTGTACTCTCCAGCAATCCATCACAAGGGAATCTGTTTTCTAGGACCTTAATGATACTTTTCACAGTAAGGATGCAAACCTCCTGCATCGCAGGTGGCACACCAGTAGCTGTCTACTCACTTTTTAAGCTACTGGGGCATCCATACCAATGCAATTAGAGAACAAAGAAATGAAGTACTGAGCTTTTATGGTTAGTACTGATTATTTGTATCACAAAGGATGGGAAAAATGTTAGAGAAAGTGCTTTGCTTTACTCATATTAAACAACAAACAAACAGAAAAAAACCCCATTTGTTTTACCCATTTGTTTGTTTGTGATTTGTATTACAATTCCAAAGTCCTCTCTTGTGGAACCAGAAAGCAGAACAGAAGTTCTGGTGTTCACATACAATGAACACGTCCAATGTCCTCCGGTTAGCTTAGGTTTTTTTAGAGTCTTTAGTCAGTTCTTTTTTCACTCCCGCAAACGGCCTTAAATTAGTTAAAATTCCTTGCTTTCCATTCCATCCTACAGAATACAGACTGTGTTTGAAATATCTTTACAGATGTAATACTGTTTGAGAAGACTAGGTAAAAGAAAGATGCAGTCAGAAAAGCTCAAATGTGTTTAGAAGCACAGGAAAAATGGGCAAATATCACAGAAATAAGGTTGCAATTTCTCTTAGTATATCAGTATCTCACTACAGTAGGGTAGGGAGAGGTATTGTCTGCTTATTTAAATAGATCAGTGATCAGAGTATCTCAGACTGTTATTTGAAAAGATCTGTTCTTCATATTTCATGGGGGAGCACAGTACTCTGTTTTCTATTAGAATCCAGTAACTTTCATAGTTATTAAACTGACTGAAAATATCGGAAAGTATGTCCAAGCACTGTTCCACTTTTCTAAACTTTCAGAAATAAATCACGGTTGAATGGAAATGGCTGCAAGATGAAAGTGAAAATAGTTTCTCCCTTTAGCATGGAAGGAATACAGATCAAGCAGCAAAGGGAGAGGAAAATAAAGCTTGGAGAGACTTTTTCTAATGGACACGAATGCTGAAGTTTAAAAGAATAATGCTGATTTGATGAGCTTCTGCCACAACCATTGTTTGCAAAGAGGCTGCTGAGGGTTGATAAACAGCTTAGGAGCTTCTTTAGCACCATTTCTCAATGAGCCTCTTAATTTGGTTGTTTTATTCGTCTTTCCAGATTGAAATTTCTTTTTTGGTTTGATTTCTTTTTGGCGGGAGAGATGTTTGCTTTATAGTCTGTTTCTTTACAGAAGCCGTTCTGCTTCTTTGAATGACAGCATAATTTTCTTTTTAAAATTTCAAGCTATTTCACATTACTGTCGTGCCTGGTGGGTCCAGAGTATTTGACTGCAAATACTGAGCTGCAGATTCTTATGCAGAGGCTTTGCTAAGCGCTGTATGTAAGTCATTGAAGTCAACTGTATCACTTACACTGTGTAAAATGAAACAAGGACGAAAGCCCTTGAATATATAAATCTAAGTCATACAAGTAACCAAGGGCAATGTAGGATGAGCAAACTTTGACTGAGTTCAGATAAACATGAAAAAGTTTGCGTGCTTTCATATTTCCTTTGGTCTGCACAAGTGAGTTGAACAGCCTAAAGGAACAGGATTTCTCTTGAGATTCTGCTGCTGCTCGCTACATGCAAACAACTATTCAGCACTTTTCCCTAAATAGAAATTAAAAAAAGAGACAAGAAAAACTGGAAAATAATCAAAAACTGTTGCGTAGTAAATGAATTAGCTAATAAATGTCTGGAGGAACGATGAAAGATTCTCAACTAAATGGTGCTATGCAACATAAATAAGAACTTGAATATTCATGTAGCTAAATAACGAAATTTTACTTTCTTAAATAAGTTATTAAATGTTGATTCTTTTGCTAGTAAAAAAAATAATAATAATTTGGCATCAGAGCTGACCAAAATGGACACATTCATACCCACCAAAATGTTTGTCACCCTAAGCCTTGTTACAGAAGTCACAAGCTAAGATAGTATTGATCCCGAATTTTCCAAAGTTTAGCAACTTCGGCTCAGACACAGATGGAACTATCTTGGGGTTTTTGCTAAATATGTGACAGATTTTAAGTGAAGAACCACTACGGGTAGTTTGTAGTTTAAGCTAATCTAAATCCACGCTAAGTACCGGTGACCTAGAAAAATGACTGCTCAAAAAATGGCCACAGCTCAGTCCCAGAGGCGCTGGCGCAAGCCGAAGCAGGAGGAACATGAGGCCAAAAGTTAGTTTAGTGAGATCATCTCTTTCAGCAACAGAGTGCTGAGATCAGCTTAGGACACTCACAAAGTGCTACCCCAAGTTCTACATAAATTTCTAGGGTCAAACCAGAAAACCCCATAACACAGTAATGTTTTCAACAGTTACAGAGTAAAATTGCTGGAATTCCGTAGAAAAATCTAAGCAGATGTATTTATGAAAATTAGTATCAGAAGGCCATTGGTCTGATCCCAATGCAATAATTCTAGTCTTAACTTTAGCATTTTTATGCTATAATTTTATTTAATGCTGCCTCGTACGCTTTAACAGTTATTATGATATGAACAATTCTGATGTTAAAAGGATCTAGTCTGTCAAAATATAATTAGTTTGTAAATGTTTCGGAACAAAGATGATCTTTTCAGCTGTGTTTACATATCATTTAGCACAGGGAGAGTCTGGACTGTGACTACAATTATAGTGATGGAATGATAAAAATAATACAAATAACTGTCCTCTTACAGAGGCAGTACTGACCTGTCTTTGGCTCCAGTTAAGCACTTAGGCATCAAGTTAAACGAATTCAATCTAATCAAAGCCTCCAGCGGATGGATTATTTCCAGCGCATCCAAGTATTTCTTAAAATACAGTACCCAAAATTTCACATAGTTTAGACTTTGAAAAAAACATGCATCAAATTGCGTCAAACCAGTCCTTTTACTCTACTTGTACAAGACAATGTTAAATTCTAGTTTGGCCCTCAGTATTCTCTGAGCAGCTCTAAAACTTGTGACATCTGCAAATTTACTAAAAATATTACTTAGTCTATCTCCAAGATGAAATGAAATGAAAACCCTGACTCAGGATAGGTTCCCGGGGAATCTCAGGATGTCACTGAATCTCACCATTTCGACAGTGAACCATTGACAACTACGCTAAGATTTTCTAACCAGTTCTGCCATGTGGGTATACCAAGGCCTTACTCTCTTAATTTTTTGCTAAGAATGTTATTCAAAAAGGCTTTTGTAAAGTCCAAATAGGCACCTTGCTGCAAATAGTCAAGAAATCTGGTGTACTTCACTAAAAGTGTCTTTGTGCCAGGTACCCAATTTTGTTGAAGATGGAAAGGACCCTCATTTTTCCAGAAGTGTTTTTTACTGTTGTTCCCAAGTTGGAACATGGGAAGTTGTGGTTAGATGTTAGGAAACCAAGTCTACCATGATGACAGTTGAATACTGGAACAGGTTGCCCAGGGAGGTGGTGGAATGTGTCTCCATGGAAGTGTTCAGTATTTGACTGGCCACAGTCCTGAGGAATGTCACCTATTCAGACATATTTGGAGCAGGAGGGTGGACTAGATGACCTCTGGAGGCCCCTTCAAACTAAAATAAGACTGTAGGATTTTTCTACTTGTTTAGATAGCAGTAAAAATTGCATTTGAACTATCGCTGTATATCTCAATGTATTCCAGTTCTTCACGTCTGTGTCTCTAAGCAGTAATTTGCAGTGTAAATGTATGATCATTTTGCATTAATTTCTGAGGTTTCATCTTCTGACTTTTGGGGATGGAATTCCCTCAGATACATTTCTCTTAATTGTGTTAACTTACAGTAGATACAAATATGCCTATTGTAAAAATGTCAGGCTCGGCACAAAATTAATACCTTCGTTTCCCTGTGCCATTCACTCTTCTGCACGAGATGTAGCAGAGTAGGAGGAGCACTGCTGCTGCGTCTATTCCTACCGTTCGCTCTAAGCCAGTAGGTGGTGCCTGAATGTTCTCCTCTGACGCTACTATTGGGATGGATGTTACAAGAGCAAGTAAGAATGTTAGAAGGTGTTCACCTCCACGTAGTGTTTAAAAAAGTGGTGGCTGTCATTTTATCCGGTGTGGAAATTATATAATATCAGTGTATTTCAAGAATCTGTTTCTCAAGAATGCGTACACCGGAAGTTTTTCCTATGCGTAAGTTAGGTTCATACTCCGTGCCAAAGCCAGACAGAGGCCAAAGACAGGCTTTTTGGGCAGGTAGTGGGATTTCCATGATGTGAGATGCAGAGAAAAATAAGTAGCTTCTCTACATCATGTTCCTTATGTTTTTGACATTGCAGTGAAGCTATGACCTTGGCCAATTATAACCATCCATTAACGCCTCTTACTCTCCTGCCACTAAGGTATGCAGATACCCTTAGTATTTGTTTGTTAAGACCTTCTTAAGCACCTTCCTTTTGTGCTTATTCTTAAATTTTGTTGAGTTTTCTTAAGTCAGATATTTCCAAATGTTTTCTGATTCAGATCCAGAGAGATATTTATTATCAGCCTATTTGTTCAATACACATTGCTTTCCTGCAAGGAGTTTTGAAACAAGATTTTGGCAAATCAGAGAGGAAGTAGGTTATTTTTCATGTCTTTCATCAAATTGCTTGGCATTTCTCATTTCAAGAAAATTGAAAGAAATAATTATAAAAAGCAAAAGAAACCTCTTAGTTTGTCTTCTGATATTGTAACAACTCAGATGTCCTTAAGAGCACTTCTGGCCAGTTGGCTGTCTCCACTTCGTTTTCACTTCAGGATGATTTAATTGCAAGATTGTTTGCAAAGGTTTAAGACCAGTGATTTTTCTATTAAGGAATATAGGAATGAAGCGAACTGGAAGATGTGTAGATGCTCTCTTGACATCTTACTAACTTGACACAGAAAATTTTTTTAAGTCCACTCCTTTCAAACCTCTTTCTTTCCATTTTGCCCCCCATCCTCTTACACCTAAATTCTACCTTTCTTCCAAACTCCTTTGCTGTCTCTCAGGTCTGCCATGCATTCCCATTTCTCCTCTAAGCACTCCCTTTCCTGCTCTCCTCTTCATTGATGTGTCGCCAAATCACATTTTTTTCTCACGCTGCCACTGTTTTCCCTCCTCGTTTAGCAAAACTTTGTATAATTCACTATGCCAGCTTGCATTCTCATTAGACAGTTCATTAACTATTTTCTAGTGGACTAAACTAAATTGGGGCAATCAGCACTTACAGGTCCCTCATTATGTAGTCCAGATACTAGCATGCATATTAATATACAATACCAAAAAAACCCCCCAGAACATATCTGCAAGCACAGGATAGAAATAATTGCTAGTTTTAGAAGGAAAGAGTTACCTTAAACTGAAAATCTAAGGTGGGAAACATTCACTGTATTTGGAAAAGGTTTCATACACTGTGTCCCCTTTCCTATCAGGAAAGGCAGAGTGGAATGGAAGAGCCTTCAAGTAAGGAACAGCAGCAGCATGGCTCGCTCTGTTCTGGCAGGGATCTGACAGATCTGCTCGGGATAGGTCTAATGCCCGGTACAGCTTGTATCAGCTGAGAAGCCATTAAAGTGAATATATAAACTACAGGAAACTAGGATGGTGACATGTTTTGTTTCTAGCTTGTTAAACCAGTAATTGTTATTGCAAGTCACTGCCATTCCCACCAGCGTTTGCTTCTTGTTGACAATGAAGGAAACTCATTTGTTTTATAGTGTGAATCTTAATTTACTTCATGGTTGGTTTCTTTCTTTGCCTGTCAATCCCAGATCTCTGAGAAAGAAATGTAGTCAGTTTTATAGCAACCAGAATGAGCTGTAACTAAACTGCCAGTACAAAAACTGTGGCTTCTTACAGATTACGAAGGGATTTTTTTCAAAAGGCACATAGGATCAAAAACTCCCTTTTGAATCATATTGGCCAAGACTTCCAGTCATTGACTATACCCAGATTGGCTAGTGATCTGTGGATATTCGCCCTTCAGTTTGTATGGGTTTTAATTAAACTTGACAACTCTGGAAGAAGTTAACTCTGTGAAGCTGACTGCCTGCTGGCCTTCAGCCATTTGTGTCTCCAGCAGCCAGCTGTTCATACAGGAGTCAGGGAGAGGGTTAGAGCCACGTCAGGAGTGTGGGGAAGAGAGCACCCCACTACTACCTCATAGAAATGCACAGGAAACCTTTGTAGTATTGATGCAATTTAAGTAGGAAAAGAGTCTCATGGGCATTCAGCTTATTCCATTCAGGAAATGGTTTTGATGACATAAAAAAGGCTTCTGTAAGCTGTGCCATCACTAGGAGGGTTTGGCCATATAACAAAGCTTTCCCAGAGTGGTTAATACTTAGAAACATGTTCGCTTAACATACTCCAGCCAAATGTGTCGACACAGAATGACACCAAAAGTGCAAATTCTGAAAGCCGGGAAAAAATTGATCTGTTCCTAGCCCTGTTTTATTTGGGATCAAAGTGCTTTTTCAAGCTCTGCTGTTCTGAAATAAATCTGAAATGAATGGTACGTAGCGTGGTGCTAATGGTAACAAAACCAAGCGAACAAGAACTCTGCAGCATCAGGGGGTTTATCCTGGTTATTAAAATAAACCAAGTACTAGAGAGATGTTTCCTGAACACATGATTGTACAAAAAGAGTTGTGCAAAAATCACAGAATCACAGAATGGTTTGGGTCGGAAGGGACCTTCAAGATCATCCAGTTCCACCCCCCTGCCCTGGGCAGGGACACTTCCCCTAGACCAGGCTGCTCCAAGCCCCGTCCAACCTGGCCTTGAACATCTCCAGGGATGGGGCAGCCACAGCTTCTCTGGGCAACCTGGGCCAGGGTCTCACCACCCTCATGGTGAAAAATTTCTTCCTGAGATCTAATCTAAATCTCCCCTCTTCCAGTTTAAAGCCATCACCACTCGTCCTGTTACCACAGGCCCTTGTGGAAAGTCCCTCTCCAGCTTTCCTGTAGGCCCCTTTCAGATACTTGAAGGCTGCTATAAGGTTTCCCTGGAGCCTTCTCTTCTCCAGGCTAAACAAATCCCAGCTTTCCCAGCCGGTCCTCCTAGCAGAGGGGTCTAACCCTCTGATCCAGTTCTTGGCTCTCCTCTGGACCTGCCCCAACAGGTCCATATCCTTCTTATGTTGGGGGCTCCAGAGGCGGACACAGTATTCTAGGTGGGGTCTCACAGGAGTGGAGTTGGGGGGGAGAATCACCTCCCTCGACCTGCTGGCCATCCCCGTCCTTCAAATGGGACTGTGCTGCCCTGTACCAAAGCAAAAGATCCTCCAGTAGCTGTGAGAAGGCACATATGCAGCAGGAGGTCATTTCCCAAAAGGGAGCTGCAGAAGGCTTTGTAAACTAAGTCCATGGTTGGGAAGGGGTTTTATCGAAGCCTGGTTTAAGCTTCAGTTGAAGCACCGTGTTCTGTGCTGAGTTCTGCAGAGATACATTAAAATACGGAGTTTTACTCAGGTGCTCAGTTTGAACAGGCCTTGAACAGACTGGCTAAGCTCTCCTGAACATACTGGCCTGTTACTACCAAAGATAAAAACCTCACTAAACCCAGAGGTGCACAGAATGCATAGCTACCGCTGGAGAGTCTAGGCAGCAGGAGCTGCTGCAGAAGCCACTAAGGGACCTGATGCACTGGAAGGAGGAGCTACACCAAAGCTCCATCACACAGATGATATGGGGCCAAGAGAACCCAGTGGTTATTTCTGCCCTGTCCTCCCCATTCCCTGCGGTACATGGCAAGGGACCCGTGAAGGTCTGAGCCACCGAGAACAGCCGCAGCAGTAGCCCAGATGGGGACCTTCAGGCACTGAGACCTTTGAAGCACTGTCTGTCCATGCTGCCCTTCGTTCTCTTCACTTCAGTTTCCTTCACAGAATCATAGAATTGTTAGAGTTGGGAAGGACCTTCTTCTCTTACTTCCCTCTGACCTGCCCTGTCCTCCTGACTGCCACTGCCCTTCCAATGCCTCTTTCTTTGTGTTACCTTGACTCATTCTAAAGGAGTCCAATTAGAAGATGAATCATTAAATTAATATATCCCATATTAACCCAGTATCTGATTGTCCAAAGGCATTCTTGCTCACTTGTCTGTTTAGACTGACTCTTTGTGCCAGGAGTCACCCGCTACTTGCGTCTGCAGAGTGTTCAGCGTGAGGAGATCCCCTTTTTTCAAAATCTCTAAGCCCACGCATAATGAACATCAGTAATAACAAAAGCACCTTTTGAAATTGTTGCTCTCTGCATCACATACTCTTCCCTCACCATCATTCAGAGCAGACAGGACTCCACATAGCTGCTGTTCTGCTCACTGGTTATCACATATGTTAAAACTCAGCTGTCACAGACAAGGCTAGAACTGACATATTTTGCCTGTTGGCTTTGGTGACACTGACACAGCTCACTGACTACGACTGGCTACTTTCACTTTAGCAAATAGTAAATATCACACTGGAAATACACATCCTAGTTTTCACCTTAGGTCTAATAAATCTAAAACTTGCAAAAATGTGCATAGGAACACTGTGGGCATTTAAACCTGCAGAGAGTTCTCTGTGTGCGCGCTGACCTTTAGATACTAAATGAACAGTGTCTGGATTTTGGCAATGGGCAGCTTGCGAGGGAACAGAAAGCAAGCCACTTGTCATGAATAATCCCATCTTTCTTTCTTCTTTCTAATTTTGTTGTGCCTCCAACTTAAAGCATCTGATGGAAAGATAATGGTGTTTTGAGGTTAACTACTAGTTTTAAGTAATTAACTTCTTTATCAGTGGCCATAGCTAGTTGAATTCAGTAAAAATGAATACTGTAAGCCCACTTACATGTAGAGATTGGTCTCTGTGCCGCTGTGACAGAGTGAGGCTTAAATTACTCATATTTGAACCCAAAAGATCCTACAGTGCATTTTACAAGCCTGCCAGGCACTGCCCAGGACTATCTACTGATACACCAAACAAGCGTGGTTGCAAATACGGCAGCTAAAATTTAAGCACTGAGAATGCAGCAATCTTGTCTGAATAAAATAAGAAAAAATGTAACTTGGATCTTGGCCAGAACACCCCCTGCATCTCCATTCACGCCCCCCCCCATCTGCAAAAATAAGAAGTTCTTTAGTCACCACCAGAAATCAAGAATTCTGGTTTTGCATATCCCCCTCTCCCCCAGACTATGCTTCTTGTTGGTTCGAAGTACGGTTAAGGATGCAAAAGGCAAAGTATGCAGTTTGAGCTTCACTTTAAATATTTCATACTGCTAAGAAGGTTGGGAAATACTGACAAGAGATCTAAGAAAGAGCCAAACTTTACTTTTAAGCTTACTTCTTTAAAAAGGCAGTCAAAATTTGGCATAGTGTCTTGAATTATTTGTGCTTTCCAATATCTTGCAGTCTTGCTTCACTATCACAAATCTCCATTCTGGGAAGGAAAAATCCACCCTTTTAAATAGTTTCCTAGAAGGTTACAGACTCACCACATCCATGATCTGCATGAGGCTGAGAGTGAAATACACAGTGAGAGGCTGGGAATCATTTGCAACCGGTCGCTCCAAAGGGTTGTAATTTTTCAGGAGCTCTTTATAAAGCTTCCTTTGGAACTCTCCTTGCAGGGACTCTTCAGGCGTAGGAATAAATAGATAAGTAATTAGGATTTTACATCAGAAAGAAAAGCTAGGATGTCTGCTTTTTCCCTTCTATCAGATATTATGTATCTGTTATCTTACCTACCGCATTCCCAGAAAAATGCTGCTGTAATTCATGTAGTTCATTAGCTGCTACAGCAAAATCTTATCACTTTCTTTTCATCCCAGCCTGTAAGCGGGATTCCCTCTTTGATCATTTCTTGGCTGGCCAGGAGTGATAAATTCTAAATGCTAACGATGCTTTGTCAACCTAGGCACCCTTGGTCCAGCAGCAAGAAGCGATGGAGAGGAGATGCGCTACCTGTGCTTGACACCTGGCCTGGCGTAGCTGTCACCGGAGGAGCCGAAGGCGGCCACGGCAGAGGCCACCAGCAAGACAACGGGAGAAAAATGGCCACAGGTTAGACTGAACCCTGCTCTCGGGCGGCTTCAGGCTGACAACTCTGCCAGGCAATCGCTCTCTCCGCTTTGTTCTCTGTCAGGCAGCTACGAATGACGCGGGGTTCGGGGTTCCTGGCGGAGCTGCCAGGCGCTGCATTAACAGCCGTGGTCATACTCGGGGATCCCTGTCTGTTTTGCACCTCGCATCCAGGGAGGGTCTTTATTCTGCCATTGTTCTCTCGAGGGAGAGGAGCGGGTCCGGAGGGATGGAGCAGAGCGGGCAGGGACAGGGGCACTTTGAGGGTGAGGGGAAATCTGGGTCAGGGCAGGAGCCGGTCCGCTGTCTGCGAGTCCTCCCGGCCCCGCTCCGCGCGGATTTTCCTCTTCCCGCGTAATTCCCAGCGCTGATCTGCGCCCCCAGCCCCAGCCCTGCCCTGGAGCAGCTGCCATTGGGGTGCTGATCCCCCCACACACACACACACACCCCCAGCCCCGGAGCAGCTGCCATTGGGGTGCTGATCCCCCCCCACACACACACACACCCCCAGCCCCGGAGCAGCTGCC
>VZSF01009519.1:1732858-1772100 GCA_013398295.1 Chionis minor | reverse complement strand
CCCCCCCCCAGCCCAGGCGCTCGGTCCTTCCCCCTCGCCCTCAGCAGCGGCTGCCGATCGTCCCGCGGGGCGGGGGGTGCCCGGGGCGCGGGAGGGGAGCGCGGCCGGGGGCAGCCAGGGCAGGACCCGTAGCCGGCAGTTTGGCTCCGGTCACGTTTTGGGAAGGAGCGGGGTGAGCAAAGAGATGTCGCACGCGCGGCTGTTAAATCCCCGGAGATTAAACAGGGCTGGGGGCTCCGGGCCTGGGGGTTCTGTCTAGGGACGGGGAAACAGCCATGGCGAGGGGCGTTTTGAGGGTGGTTGACAAACACACGACTGAGGAAGATGATGCCGGAGCTCCTGCCTGCTGGGGGGATAATGCACCACGGTTGGAAAGCAGGCCTAGGAAATCCAGTGTGTTTGGTTGATTGTCTGGTTCCCATTTCATAGAATCATAGAATCGTAGAATCACTTGGGTTGGAAGAGACCTTCAAGATCATCGAGTCCAACCATAAACCTACACTACCAAACCCACCCCTAACCCATGTCCCTCAGCACCACGTCTGCCCGGCTTTTAAATACCTCCAGGGACGGCGATTCCACCACCTCCCTGGGCAGCCTGTTCCAATGCCTGAGAACCCTTTCGGTAAAGAAGTTTTTCCTCATATCCAACCTAAAGCTCCCCTGGCGCAACTTGAGGCCATTTCCTCTTATTCTGTCGCTTGTCACTTGGGAGAAGAGACTGACCCCACCTGGCTACAACCTGCAACTTGAAGCACATTCCTGAGACCACACAAGTCTTATTTCTTTCAGTCCGAATCCCTGCCCTTCAAATCCAGTGGCTGCGCTAGATGAAAGTCTGCGGCTGCTGCATTTCAGGGAGAATAGTACTGAAGGGTGTCCTCATTTGCAAGGGGTGCCTAAATGCTTGTTTTTCAAATAACCCAGCAAACAGCAGTTTTTTAGCCCATGTTAAGTCTCAGCTTTAAAAATCCAGGTCGCCGCTTTTGGCTAAAGCACTGTCCTGATTGATGTAGCCACTGCTTAAATATTTTTAGGTGTTGAGCATGGGACCAGGGCAATGCAAGCAGCCCCGCGCATTGGTGCATCGTGTGTTCCAGCTGTAACATACAGGAGGACCGAAACACCCCCCTTTCCAAATGAGCCAACACGCCGGACAACTTTACCAAGGGGTAGCGGAAACCAGCAAGTGGCAACTCTCCAAAAGCCAAGACAGAGCTGATGGAGGGGCACACACTGTCAAAGTTCTCAGTTGTTTGTTGGGGGTTTTTTTAATAGTCCATCTGGGTTGATTTTATTTCTTTTTTGGGGTTTTTTTTTGTGTGGGTTTTTTCCTGTGAAATCTTGACCTTTTTGGACCAGCTAGCAGACAGGAGTGAGTTGCTAGGGGAGCTCTGTGTTATTCGCAGAGAAACCAAGTGTTGTTACCCATTTGTACTTCAGCCCTCCCGTGGTAGTGCTCTTAGCACCCAGATTTTTGCCGCGTCTCATTTTGGGAAGGAAACTCTTGTTCTTTCCTCCTGCTCCTCTTACCCACTGCTGTTTTGGCGCAGGTACCCCAGATCTTTCTAGGTGTACAGAAAACAGCATACATTGTTCAGGCAAGAAATCCGGCAAGGAAACGTGCAGTTCATGGCTGACCTCTGCTGTTGGCTCATTTTTTTTCCTCTCCACATTGCTGTGTTGAGCACTGCCTGCCGCCGGGTTGTGAAGGCAGGGTCAGCAGGGAAGGTTGCCCAAGGTCCTCAGGGCTCTCCTACAGGACTGGAAAGGTAAAGCCTTCAGAGCATGGGGCTGAAACCCCACATTCCAACAGTAGAAGCACTGAAAGAATAATTTGTAACTATTTCTTTTATAAATCTTGACTTATTTTTTGTTTGTGGCGGTATCATTTGGTTTTGATGATAGCTAATTAAATTTTGTAGGCGCTTCAGAAATTCTCCTCTTTAGGTATTCTTTAATAGCAATCAGCAGCCCAAATCCTCAATTAAACTGTGTTCAATCAGGTGCATTGCTTCTACAGGGTCAGAGATTATGGTGCAAATGCACACAAACGGCAGGAAGGGGTTACCTTTGCTTTCTGTAGACATCCTGGCTAATAAAAGTTAATTTCACAAATATTCATATGGGTTGATTGGCTAGATACTTTATATTCTAGACAGCCAGTCTTGAACAGAGGTTCACAAAGATAATCTCTCCCCAAATTCTTTGCTCCTACACCAGTATGTGATTTCCAGAAAACGATCCATTCCCCAAATGGTCTTTTGTTGGGAGGATAAAGAAGATCACAAACCATTCTGTTGTTTAAAAATAACAAAGCTGCTGCCCTCTCACTTTGTAAAAAGTAACTATAGAGAGAGCATTTCCGAATGGCGCTCAACTGTGAAGAATAAGGATTTGTAAAATTTGCCTAACGAATTTGTGTCACTAACAAATAGAGACCATGGTCATTTCTATAATGCGAACATCTCTTGAAATTGATTCTTGTCTTTTATTACTGTTAGCATACATTCACATGGAAGTGTGAGCATAGTTATGAAACAACAGTGGCAGCACCACTGCGGTATTGTGAATGAAATAGCTCAAATGAAATAGCTGCAGAGATTTCTCAGTGTATCTATCCTATCGGTGCTTTTCTCTGTCAAAAACTGTCACAGTTTTTCATCAATGTCATGCTTAGCACATTTCACTTTGCTTTCTGTGTAGGGAATTATTTGTTCCTCTCATTCTAGCCTCTGTCAGGTCATTCTGAGCCGTTTTGTAATTCCAGAGCTTGGCGTTCATTTCTCACCAAGACAAAGTTCACAGCATTACAGAGTCACTTTGCCATCTTTTTGCGTGTGTGTGAATAACAGAAAATTGGCAGAACTGCTTTTCTTCACCCTGGTTAATTTTAAATAACTACATAATTTAGGGTTCACAGAGGCTAATTAAAGTTGACAAGAAATCTGCATTTTAGGCCTGCAGCTTTAACGGATCCTCATCTATTAAGCATCTGAAGATCAACCTTATTTATCTTGTCCTAAAGCAACACACTAGAAATTCTTCTTTGCTGAAAAAATTACCATCTGCTACAATTTAAATAACTAACAGGAATTCCTCAAAAATGGTCATTTGATCTCTAAAGGCCTTTGTCCATGAAGCTAAGCTCTAATCCTTTCAAAGACAGAAATGTTTGAAATGTGACTTTTTTTCCTGGCAATGCTAAATAATGTTGCATCAAAACTGAGAGCAAAATGATTTGAACTTCGGAATTATGCTTGAGGGAGGGGATAGGAAACAGGTCAGTCTTACAAAGCCAGATTTCTACAGATAAGATCTCTAGGAGAAGTCAGGGTGCACTGCTCTGCTGGAGAATACTGAATTTTGTCCTTTAGAATTTTAACGGTTAAGTTTCGGTTCATCAAATACATACATTTTTAATATGGTGTCGTGGGTTTGGGCCGGATCGGCCCAAGCAAGCCGAGCGACAGATGTTCCCTCTCTCCTGCCGAGCAGGAGAGAGAGAAGAAGAGAGACTAGTTTAGTAAGAACTAAACTACTTTAATGAAATATAAAGAATAAAATAACAAAAGAAAATAATGAAATATATACAAAGCCGTATCAAGCTCCCAGGATGACAATCACGTCACCAGCAGGCACTGGGGAAGTCCCAGACTGGACTCAGCGACGGAAGGGAACTGGATCCAGGAACACACGGGTCAGGATCAAAGGCAGACGAACCGACGGAGTCCTCCTTGGACGCCGGCCACTGAAGAAGGAAAGCCAGAGTCCCAGCAAGAGCAAAAGCCCAAGCAAGTCGGAGAAGAAGGTGAAGCTGTAAAACAGGAAACGGATAAAACTGGAACAACTGCAACAACGGAACCACGGAACAACGGAATGGTGACCCTTTGATCCCTCAGCTTTTATACTGAGCACGATGCAGATGGGATGGAATACACTGTTTGGTCAGTTTTGGGTCACCTGTGCTGTCTGCTCCTCCCCAAAGATGGGACCCCTCTACGCCTCTCTGCTTCCAGCCCTCCAACAGGGCAAATAACAAGGTGTCTGGCCTTGGTCGTTATCGCAATAAGTCTAAGCAAGGGCCTCTCTGCGTACCGTGCCTCGGCATCAGCTATAAACATGGGTCTTATCACTCTGAGAAAGAGCAGTTTTCTGCACAATATGCTGTTAATTTCAGCAGTTAGAAGAGGCCTAGTTAGAAAGCAGAGTTACTGAACAAAATTGGTCCTGTTTTACCTCAAACCAGGACATATGGCTAAGGGGAGAAAGAATGTTTTATTTTTCAGGTCTCTGCATTTTGTCTTGGAATGCATAGGTTGCAAATTTATAGCTGTATTTCTTATATTGCATAAACCCAGTATTCCCTTATGTTCCCTCCCAGCTTCTCCTGCAAAGTCTCGGTATCGCTGCCAAAGTAAATCAGCGTGGGCCATGTATGATTGATTTTAACTAATCACTGGTGAAGGTGAAGCTGATGTTTTTCAAGCGTATGGAACAACAAACATCATGTATCATCTTCTGTTTTAAATGAGAGCTTGTCCTTTCTCTGTAATTGCATCCTTTATACTAGCACAGCACACAGATATTAACAACGAGCTACAAGGAGGAAATGCCGTGGTGAGCCGCTGGAGACAGGAGAGGAGCCATCGCCCGCGGCTCCGCGGAATGGCAGCCATGGCTCGGTGAAAAATGCTCTTTGTCTCCAAACGGCTGGTGACAGCTCCTTCAAGGAACGTGTCGCAAGCGATAGCGTTCAGAGAATGGAAACAGGAATGAATAATTTTTGTTGTCAGAATACAGCACATATTTGGAGGCCGTGCATCCTTCCGAGACAGGGAGATTTGCAACATGAAATTCCTCACTGGACCCAAAGGAACTCTCAGAGCAGCTACCGGTTTGTTTCACTGGTGAAGAGCTGTGGACCTCTCGAGGAAGGAACTGAAACTACTTTAAGCACGTGTTTTGATGGAAAATTCACTACAAGTAATTCAAACCACTAGATGTGATCTATTTCATCTGGATCCCTTGGACAGAGAAATACAGGCTTTGGTTCCGTGTGTCCAAAGTGCTGCAGAAGACTGGTTGTGGGTTTGCCGTATTCAGGAATGCCCGCATTCAGGAATGCCGGCCACGGCCCCAGGCAGCCCCTGCTCCTCCTTCCCAACGTGGCAAGCGTAAGCGCTGGCTGGCTCGCAGCCTCGCCGAAACGGCCAAGCGCGGGGGAGTCGTGGGTGCCCCTTCCAGCTGGACTGCTGCTCTTGTTCCTGACAAAGCGAGTGGGACTGTTCCCTGCTCATTCCCGGCTTAGAAGAAGACCAGCCAGTCTACTCCATGCGTTGCGCAAAGCTAGTGACTGTGAGTGGGTGTGCGGAGTGTCAGCTGCCTAAATCCTGAAGCAGAGGAGCACACACGAGCAGCTCTGCCTGTTGTAAGGAAGGTGAAAAACCAAGTCTAAAGCCAGTTGGCCACGGCGGCCAGCAGCAGCCTGGCCTGTGTCAGCAGTAGTGTGGCCAGCAGGACTGGGGCAGTGATCGTCCCCTGCACTCGGCACTGGTGAGGCCCCACCTTGAATACTGCATTCAGTTTTGGGTCCCTCATGACAAGAAAGACATTGAGGTGCTGGAGCGTGTCCAGAGAAGGGCAACGGAGCTGGGGAGGGCTCTGGAGCACAAGTCTTACGGGGAGCAGCTGAGGGAACTGGGGTTGTTGGGGCTGGAGTAAAGGAGACTGAGGGGAGGGAGACCTTCTCGCTCTCTACAGCTGCCTGAGAGGAGGGTGTAGCCAGGTGGGGGTCGGTCTCTTCTCCCAAGTAACAGGCAATAGGAGAAGAGGAAACGGCCTCAAGTTGTGCCAGGGGAGGTTTAGGGTGGCTATTAGGAAAAACATCCATCACTGAAAGGTTTATCAAGCATTGGAACAGGCTGCCCAGGGAAGTGGTGGAGTCACCATCCCTGGAGGTATTTAAAAGACATGTAGATGTGGTGCTGAGCAACATGGCTTAGTGGTGGACTTGGCAGTGCCAAGTTAATGGTTGGACTTGATGATCTTAAAGGACTTTTCCAACCAAAGTGATTCTGTGATTCCACGAATCTATTCTTAGCCCTGTGTATCAGCCCCCAGGACCTGGCGCTTGACTAGGAGGAGCCCCTACTGAACAGCTCCTGCCAAGGATCTGGTCTGATCACCGGAGTGGGGATGCGTAGTCATATGAACGGGTGTCTTACAATCAGATAATTAAGTAATATATAGATAATTACCCCTCAGTCATATGTGATTCCCCTCCTCAGCACTGAAGAACCTGACAGAATAAATGGCTGACTAACGGTCCCGCATAGATATCTGCAGTAACCGTTTTATGAGCAAGCTGGTAGGAGTGTGGTAGCAATGAAAATAGACACATGCACAGCGGAAAGACTTTTCCAGTTATAAACCTGCCTTTGATTTTAGTGATAGTTAGTTCTCAGAATAAAACTTCTCTGTTTTTTTGGTAACATCAAAAGGGTTTTGTAAGTCATGAGTGAATGCAAATTGCTTTTGGTGTGTTTTTCTTGAACTAGATTTAAAAGACCACAGTTAGTTCACACAGTTATTACGGACAACTTTTTCTAAAAATTCCTTTTAATATGACAAAGAGGATGAATAAAGGAGAATGGGGCCATAAAGCAGAGAGAGCAGGGAAGTGCCTGGCTTTTTTAGTGATTTTAATTAGGTTGGAGGATTTTTGAAGCTTGGATAAGCTTTCAGGTATCTCCTTTAGCATTTGTTTTGCAGGAGGAATTTTAGACCACTGGTTGTTTTAATGACTAATTATAAGATAAAAGATATAATAAAAATAAAGTAAAAGCCTCACCTAAAAATTTGTTTACCAATTAGACTGACATACTTGGAATTCTTCTTACATGCAGAGATAATCTTGCTTCACACAGCTCTAGGACTTTCTTCTTCTGCATGTCTTGCTAGCACAGATAGAAGCAGCGAAGTCCCTTGTTTTGTAACTCTATTGGTATTGAATTTGATCTGTTTGGTATGTTACTAAAGCATGTGAAAAATTATCACGGTTACCTGAGCCAGGCAAATTAAGCAAAAAAATTATGGGAGCCTATTGAAAGCTTTCTCTTTTGGTAGTTCAAGTTGACTTTTTATACAGAGATGTTTGGATACCCAGACTTTTTTTAATGAAGCCAAACTTTCAGAGATTTGTCTGTTTTTGCTCCATACGTAGAATACCTAACTAAATTTAAATTTACCTAAAACAGTTGTTTTCCCGCTTTTGCTAATTTACATAAGTGAATCTTAATTTTTAATTGGAGCTATTGCTCTAATAAATCCTCTGGGATGCCTAAATAAAAATGTCGTGGATCTCTTTAATGGCTGTAATTCAAGGCTTTCTTTCTATCACAGTCAAAACTGTTACTCTGGATTCCCACTTAACTATGAAGATAATGCAATGTGGCAGGTCGGAGGCAGCAATGACATTGCTAATGCCAGGCTACAAGGATAGCTTCTAAGTAGCTGAGATGGCTTGAATATTTTATGTAATAATTTAATTTCTGAGTTTGCTGATGCATTGTCTGTGTTACCCATTTTTATAACCCAAACATTTCAATGGTTTCACATGATGGCAATCAGAAGATAGAATGTGTTAATAATAGTAGAGCTTTCAAAGCACTGCAGTGATTTAGAGCCTATGTCATACTTTTAAAGAGATTCTGATCACCTAGGAGCTTAAGTCTTGTAGGAACCAAGTGAGTTTATATGCCTAAGAGTGGGTTTTCTAAGCAGGCAGCTGCATTTTATTTTCAGGAATAAAATAAATAATAAATCACCAGAATGTTTTTGAAAATGTTATTTGTTTAAATTGTTTAAATTTTAATATTTAAAGTTTAAATATTGTTTAACGAACTCATTTAAACTGTTGATTTTGAAAGTTGTGAATGTCAAAGCCCAGAAATCCCCAATTAAATGTGTTACAAGAACACAGTTTCCCCGTATTTCGGTTGCAGAAGGCAGATCGGCTGAACGTGCCTTATGGAAGCCAAGCCCAGGTGCTGGCTCCCTGCGGATCGCTCCCGGGTGGTTTGTGATAGAGGACTGGTGACTAACTTGTCAGCGTGATCCTGAGAGTTCACCCAGCAGTGGTTTGGCAGTCACACATTTTTCCTCACCGTTGGCCTGACGTGAAGTTGAATCACTCCAGTAAATCATTCTGTTTCTCTAATGGGTTCTGAGCTGCTCTGGGCTTTCTGCTGCTTCCTTGTCCCTGAGCAGTAGTTGGTTTGATTTGTGCATTACGTTGCCAGATTCAGCCCCAAATTCCAGTCTTATTGTATCATTTTTCTAGTTTTTAGGAGGAAGTGGCAGGATTCCTTTAAGGAGGAGGAAATGGAGTTGTTCTGTGGATGTGGAAGTGCCCAGGTGATAAAGAGCAGGATGTGAGACGGTTCCCACCTGAGGAAAACCGACTGCATTTTAGGATTAAGGACAGGAGCAGGAGAGAGAGGTACTCTTTCTGAGCGCGTTGGCTTTATTAGAGTGGTAGCTCTTTCTCTCTCTCCCTGCATATATATTCCCTCTCCCCTTTTTGAATTGAACTGGTACTGGCTTAGCTGATATGGCTTACCTTTAGTGGAAGGATTAACTGAATTTTGGATTAAATTTTAATAAGACATTTGCTTTGCTAAGAAAGCAAATAATTGTAGAACCTGCTGGTTTGGGGTTTTATTCCTCTTTTCTTTTTAATGAAGTCTGGGGATTCATAGAGCATCTTATTGTTTGTTCTAGCACGCATTCAGGTTAATTATTTCAGAAATGTACTTCTGTAATACATGGTCCAGTGGGGATTATTGAGGTATTTTCAATGCATCCAGTTTCTTCAACAGGGACTGCACAAACCATGAAGAAAACAAAAATATCATCGTTGAACCGAGGAGCTGAGACACAGAGCAAGTTGGAAGATGACAGCCAGGTAAGTTTTGAATTTTTCTCTTTGAACATTTTGCTAGAGCCGCATAGTTCTGGAGAGTCTTCCTTTAAGAAAATTCCATTAAATTCTAACAAAGAAGAGCTAAAATGAAGCATGGTAAAATACTCAGCAGAGCTCTGCTGCTGGATCTCCACTTTCTTAGGCCTGCAAGACTTAACCGTGTCTTTCCAGTGTTGCCTTGAGCAATATAGTTTAACTGAAAGTCCATTGCTTTAATGAGCAGGAGCTAACGAAGGGAACCCAGATTCATACCAAGCTGCAGTACCGACCTGCAAGGGTCCCGGTTTCATGGAGGTGCCTGTTAGGTACATGTGGAAGACTCGGAGCAGGCTCTGTGAAGAGCAGTGTGTGGGTAGAGAGCTACCCAAAGGCAAAGTGGAAGAAGTAATACTGGCTTAAATGTGTTTCTCTTTCTCTGTGTGCAAAAGGCATCTGTGTCCTATCTGTCTGGAGTACCTTATAGAAAAAAAATTCAAAATTCATTAGGAAACATGAGTATGATTGTTTAATGCTTCTGTTACTGGTGGTATTGAGTTTTAATTGCAAGGTATGTTTATGTGTATGATGTGAACCATCACTAGTTAAAGTAAATTACGCCATTGCTAAAGCAGTAATATCTTTTGTGTTATTTCAAACTGCAGATTATCCTATATAGAAAAATTTTCCTGACATTTCTGAGGGACTTCTGTAAGGTTTAGGCAGCCAGGACAGAAGTATTTCCCTTCCTTAATACTACTTTTGTAAGACAGGCCAAAGAACCTGTTCTTTTGATAGGTTAAAAAAAAAAAAAAAAGTATTACTGTCTCTGAAACTATTCTTTCCTCTGGGAGCCAGAAGATTTCCTTGTCATGAGTTTTTATTTTTTCTTTTTTACCATAGAGCTATTTATAAAAATTCTTGAAGTGAATTGCTGAATTCTGAGCTTTGAAATTCTTTGCAAATAGCAGCAGTGAAGCTTGCCTAAAGTGTAAATGAGCAGCAATTTAAATATTAACTATCAGTTGATATTTCACAGTGCTTCCCATATAGTCACTTATAAAACACTCAGGCTGCAAGCTCTATGTAAACAGCATTTATTTACTGCCACGGTATAATTGAAAGTTTGATGTTTGAGGAAGGTTAACACTGGTAAGCGGGAACTGGTGTGGACTGTTACCTACTTGCTGTGTCGTAGCTTTGCTTTAGTTGGGAGTTGTTCAGCCTGGAGAAGAGGAGGTTCCAGTGAGACCTTAGAGCCCCTTCCAGTCCCTAAAGGGGCTACAGAAAGATAGGGAGGGACTCTTCATTAGGGAGTGGAGTGACAGGACGAGGGAGAATGGCTGTAAACTGAAAGAGGGGAGATTTAGATTAGCTATTAGGAATAAAATTCTTTACTATGAGGGTGGTGAGACCCTGGCCCAGGTTGCCCAGAGAAGCTGTGGCTGCCCCATCCCTGGAGATGTTCAAGGCCAGGCTGGACGGGGCTTGGAGCAGCCTGGTCTGGTGGAAGGTGTCCCTGCCCACGGCAGGGGGGTGGAGCTAGATGGCCTTCAAGGTCCCTTCCAACCCAAACCATTCTGTGATTCTATGATTAGTGCTTTCTACCTGTTGAAAACCTTTCCAGAGCTGGCAGTTCTTGCAGACACACAGCCTGGCTGCCTGCCTTGACCTGACAAGAGCAGTGACATCAGGTGGCAGTAGGGCCTTGTGGGACAGAATAATATTCAATTCCTTCCTCAATTTTTCCTCATTATTTTTTGAATTTAACATGGTGTGGGAGTTACTACAGCCAGGGCAACCTAATGAATATAAATAATCAATTTACCACTAGGTAGTTTAGCTATAGATAATTGCCCCAAACTAGCCCAAGATCAGTGAGGAGATACAGTATCCCACCACTGTCACGCAATGTCAGTATTGTTTGAATTTTCCTAGTCTTCCTTCACTCTGGATAATGGAGATAGGTTACTACCAATAAATGGTGATAATATGACACTATTCTTTTTTTTGTCTCGCTAGTCTATGATACCTGGAAACCCAAAATGTTAAGTAATGGTTGAGATTTTGCTATTAATATGGCCAGATACCAGGAGACCATACCAGAGACCAGCAATCCCTTTTGTTTTGCAACATAAAACATACGTGCAGAGAGGTAAGCAAGCAGTTTACTATATGCTGTGAGCTGCCACATTCATTTTAGGGAGATTCATCTCACAAAGGAAAAGCATACGTAGAATTGGGTCACAGCGTTTCACATGTTCAAACTTGTGTAAGATACAAAGTGATCAATCCCCGTAAGATCTTTGTAAAGTAAATAAGATTTATTATTTATAGTGGTAAACAGGTTAGCATTTATCTTTTCAAAGCATGGCAGTAGCATAAAATATGTTTTAACTTGTATTAGTTTCAATTGTTTGCATTTTAAAAGCTCTACTTTGGGTCGTTATACCTTCCTAGGATTTCATGGTTTCATATAAGATGCTTGCAATGTACTGAAATTACAATTCTCAAAGCTAGTGAAGAAGAAAAGAGCATGGCACAACATGAAAATTCAGTGTTACATATGCAGATGTATATACATTCTAATATGCAATTATTGAACGCTTTAAATTATTCTTAATGGAGATAGCAAGAACAGAAAGGCCACCTAGCAAAGTGGATGCCTACGTTGCAGTCCTGCTGTCGTCCAGAAACAGTAGCACAAGAATGAGACAGCAAAGTCAGTAAAATTTGTCTTCATTTATAGTCTGCTTCAACTTCAGTTGCCTGTAACGGAAGCCTATTTACTGCAGTGGCGTTTGAAAATGACCCTTAGCAGAAAGTTGGGTTTAATGAGAGTAGCTGTTTGGAGTGTGTGCAGCAGTGCATGATGTGTTATTTCCATTCTTGCCACTTTATAAGAAGCAAATCTCCTTTCTCCTCTCTCGCCAGCAATTCCTACTCATCCTTCCACAGAGTTCAGGCTTTTTGTATTATGACAATTACTTCTTCGGTTTTCTTCTTAAAATAGATCTGGGTTTGGGATCCATCACTGATGCTCTGCTGAGCTCAAAATGTTTTTTCACTGATCTACGTCATCAAAAGTTATGTCTCTCCTATGTATTTTGCAATGTCTGAGGTTATTCCACTGTATGATTTATCGAGATAATCCTTGCGTGGATTGGGAGCAGCTTTTTGTGCTAGGCCCAGGCTTCGTCTGGTGGTACCTGTTCAGGTTGTCCTGTGGTCTTTCAGCCAAAGTCAGCCTTGGAGGAGACATTGCTGGGAGAGGAACGTCTTCCGCGTGTCTGCAGCAGCTCCTGGGAGGATCAATGTGAAGTGCATGTTGCTTGTTGAGCTTTGCTTGATTTAAGATCTTATGCTGTAGAAGAACTGCCCCTGATTTATTTTTTTTTCTGGGTCTGGGGTTTTTTTATGCTTTGTGTGCTGCTGACAGAAGAGGTAGCAGAGGGCATTGGTCCCCCCGCAGCATTCCTTGCACGTTGTCTAAAGGACTGTTGTAGTCAGAGAATTTTGCTTAACTAAACGTCTGCCTTTATTGAGATTTTACAGAGTCATGCCTTTAGAATGGTCTTTTTTTCTTCTTTTCTCAAAATGCATAATATTGTTAAATACTTCCAGACCCATCTCGGTGGTGTTGCAGCATTTATGGATCACACAGCTCTATGGAGCATCTTCCCTTACTTGCCAAGAGTAACAGTGACACCCTGTGGCAAATTCAATAGAGGACTTGCACTGAAATTCCATTACTGTTTTCTTGCAAATTAGCATCTGGATTTCTTACGCCGTGGGGAGTATCACAGGAGGAAACCCTCATCTACTTATGAGAGGGCTTCATCGATTTGTCATGTTTCTCTCATTAGATGTTTCCATTATTGGAATACATCTCTAATGAGTTCTTTAATTCGAAGATACAGAGAACACTCTCTGCCCCTCATGGCTGAATACTTGAGAAGGTAGAGTGGGGAATGTAGACATTGAGAAAAGGAGAAAAGATTACACTTCAGTTGAAATTGATGTTACAGGAGTATACTGCTGTTCATTATCTCTCATACTGGTTTTCGCTAATGTGGAACCCCCCCACTGAACTATATCAGTACGTAATGACAAAATATCCACGATATAAAAATGTACTACATGAACAACTAGACATTGAAGTTAGGATCATCCTTTTAACTTCTTACTTGCATCATTACTTTGGTTTGCTTAATGAGTTTAAATAACGCAGTTGTTCTGAAACTACTGACATAATTCTGCTTCCAGTTCTGTCCTTCACTACACAGGATGGTAGTTCTACTGTGTTATCACATGCTAATGGCAAAGGCACCTACCTCAGTTAACTTTTCTTAACCAGTTTGTCCTTTGACACTTGCTATGTCATTCAGGCAACGTGGCTGACTGAGTACTATGGTCTGCACACTGCAAGTGGCTTAAGCCTTGTGCACGCTAAATAGCTGTCAAAAGAAACATTTTAAGAGGGAGAAGTCTGCTTTTGGATGAGTTTAAGTTTTGTTGGTGGTGATGTTTTGGGAGGTTTTTGGTGGTATTTTTTAGGTATGTAGGAAGGAGAAAAAAGTTTGGGCAAAGATCCCTCTGAAACCTTCCCTGAATCTTCTGTAAAATACAGGTTGCTATAGAAAATTAATGGACATGCAGGGAAGAATGTAATAAATTAGGTTTTGTGTCCTCTGTGCTTGAAATTTAAGCTTCTTATGCCTTGTCGTATCAAGAGTCTGTGTAGGTTAGGTGTTCGGGTGGTGAGCCCATGTTCTTTAAGCATTGGAATAGACTGCATTAGTCAATGATTTATTCTTCACAGACTTTTGTAAGCAGGTTAGACAAGTGTCTGTGACCAATATTTGAGGTAGAGTTGGCCCTATCTTGAAGCAGAGAGATGGAGCAGATGGCTTCTCAAGGCTCCTCCCTGTCCTTCCTTCAGTGAGTTTATGGTTATGTCACTGTACTTTGTGTTTTAAACAGTATTTTGCGCATATTCAGTATTGCGCTTTCCCAAATACACTAAGTCTCATTCTGTTTGTTTGGGTGTCATCCAGAAGAACACCACCTCTCCTCACTACCTTTTTCCAGTTGTGGACTCTGACCCCCTGTGTTTGGTGCCCTACAGAGAGGGACTCGTGGCACGAGTGCTTGTGTTGAGCAGACAAAGCACGTTACTGCCAGCAGCAGAAGCCCTCTCTATCCCTGGAGGACCGGTGCGCAGGAATGCCGCTGGAGACCAGCGTGGAAAGGAAAGATGAAGGGGCAGCTCCACTTTCAAGCGCAGCTATTTCCTTCTGTTTGGTTTTACAGGATCTCTGCGGGTCAGTCTTCAGAATTAGTTTCTGCTTTGCAAAATCAAGCTGCTGTAGACCATCCTGTCTGTAATGCTCTTGGTTTCCTAGTTGTTGCCCTGGGGAGAATGCTGCTTCTGAGGAAAGGATTTTGCCATAAAACTGTAGGATGATCGAAAGATACAGGGACTCTCATTCTCCCTTGAACTCAGCTGTGACTTATCGGATATGAGCACTCTCTGACTATGCAAACAAGACATTGTTGACCTATTTTGTGCAGAAAACTTAAAAACCAACCAAACAAAAAGTAACTAACTGAAGGGAAAACAAACCAAAAGAGTTTGTTTTTCTAGTTGTTCAAGCAGAGTAAAATGCAGCAGGCAAGTAGGGAGCACGAATTGTGAGTAATCTATTAATGTGCCCATCCCTGTGGGTTCTGTGTTTTGTATCAAATATATTGTTGTTTGTAACACTCAGCTCTAAAAATCTTGAGACCTGCCCTCTGTTTCATCAGCAGGTAGCTTCTTCCTTGCCTCTGCCCCTGCAGCTACTGTTCCATCGCTCCGCTTTTGCGACTTACTCTCCTCTTCTGTTACTTCTCCAGACTTTTCAGTCTTTCTTCAAATTACTCTTTTCCATTCTGGCTTTTCCTCAATTTTTCTGCAGAGCCCTCTTTGTCTGGAGTATGTACCTTCTTCCACAACCGCCCAGTTGGAGCACTGGTTGGAAAGGCCGGCCGATGGGCAGGCTGCGCTCCCGTGTGTCCGTCTAGGACTATCTCCCTGCTTCTGGCGCTCTGCTCCCAGCGCAGGAATCCCATAACCTGTGCCTCCCTCCGCACAGCACTGCATCTAGCTTGGAGGTGCTGCTTGACGGTAGCTCGCACTTCAGTATTGGTTTATTTGGCCTTTTAAGTTATTTGCTCTTGCTGAGATTTTTGGAAAAAATATTTTCAAACCAGCAAAAGTAAAACTGGGGAGGGTTTTATGTGCTTTTTTATATCTGGATGAATCACACAAGGCTTTTACAAGAGAAACATTTTATTAAAGTCCTATATCAATTGTTTCTCTAATTCCTTGTATGCTTTTCATATCATACTAGAGTCTCAGGTACAGATTTCCAATTACGGAATTACAAAAAATGTGGGGTTTTTGCTCCATCTCTTTTTGCTTCTTTCTTTGTTCTTTTCTTTTTTTACAAAATACCAGTGATAGCTTTTCCACTGCACACGGCTAAATATTGAAGAATAGGTAGGAATACAGACGTGAAGAGAGAATGAATTTTTAAGACAATTTTTAAGAAATATCTGCAAGCTTTTCACTGTCTCCCTTAAGTGAACGGGGCTTTCCCCTTAGCTGCCATTGTAAGCATATTTCGCAGCACACAGATAATACAAAACAGGAATAAAAGAGGCAGTTTTGTTATCGGAGAGCATTGGAAGCCAAAGTTGCAAAAACGTGACGTATCTTTGATACGTTAAGTTACTTTGAACTACGTGAAGTGAAGGAAGTGAATATAAACTTGGGTGTTAATCCTGTAGAGATGAATGCATTTTCTTGATTTTTATACACTACACCCTCCTACTGAAGTTAACGAGTTTAAAGTTTTGGATCAATTTTTCTTTTTTTTTTTTTTCTTTTTTTTAAATATGGTGACTCTTTGGGCCAGACCTTCTTTCATGAAAGTGATGAGAAATTTGCCGCTGGTTTTTTGTGGTTTTTTTTCCAAATAAGAATACTGGCCGAAAGAAAGGTCCGTTAAAGACAGTGCAGAGACATCCTATTAATTTATTTACATCAACAGTAATGCTTGTGTAAATTAATAGTATCTTTGTATATGAATTACTGTTAATAGGATAAATTAATAGGATACTGGATGAAGTCTTCAGGAGCGCTTAATCCCACATGATTTACAAACCTGAGGAGCAATATCAAGCTATGAATGAAGATATAAAATCAACATATATATATTTTCCTGTCTAGATTAATATGCCGTGTAGGTGCTGACTTTCATGATGTAATCTGTTCTGAGATTGGAAATAAGCGCCATTATTATTTGGAAATACTGTGAACGCAATTAGCAATTTGAAACTACTAAATTATTAAATTCTACTTAAATTTGAAGAAGCGATTGTTTGACTTCTATAAAAATTTTGAAGCGGATCATAAACTGCATTTTATTTTGCATTACATTCTGCAGACTGTTAGATTATCACCTTATCTTTTGTTTTCAAACGTTTGAAAATTTTTACTGATATAATGAAACAAGTCACAGAAAGACATGCCCAGTTATAAAATACGCTATATACATATTTTACCGTGTCTCAAGTCTACTTGGTTATTAATTTTAAAAGGTCACAATACTTAAGACCACGTGAGTTAAGTTTCTTACATTGTTCATGAATCATCTTAGTCTACAACTACATTTTATAACACTAGTTAGTTTACGCGCACACACGGAAGATATTTGCCAAACTAAACAAAGATGTTCTGATGGTATCTAGGTCTTGAAAATGGGTCTGTTTAGTGCCAATTCTGTCTCCCCAGGAAGTCAATAGTAGAGAAAGTCACTGTAAAAAATGTCTCTTGACTTCAATTAAGTAATTTGTATCAAGGTGGAGAACCTTGCCAAACTGATTCAAACAAATGATATGAACTTATTTGTTTTTTAAAAATAAAAAAAAACCTGAGAGGAGGGGGGTATGTGTGTGCAGGTGCTTACGTATATATAAGCATATACCTGCCTGATCAAGCCTGTGAAACTGGGGAGCACTGGAATGCCTTTAGCAAATTAGATGACAGCTTCACCAGTATATTACTCCAGTTTTACACAGTGCGTAATCTCCTGAGAGCAACTGGAGTAGTGCAGTGGCAAATCAGCACCTCCGCCTGTAAAAGGTCTGTGAAGAGCTGGCGTTTACTGCTTTGAGCAAACGTATGGGCCTGTGCAACAGCAGCATGTCATCTGGTACATGCGTTTAAGTTGGGTTACAGACTGGAACAAGATTATAGTCTGCCTATTTAGCCAGGTAAACGTTTATCTCTAAGACCGAATCTTGCAATCACGGTCCAGCCTCTCCCCATGTTGGAAGCTCCTGCTTCATTTGGTGGATCTGCTTCTGGAGTTCATCTCTGTCCAGCTTCATTTTTGCTTCTAGAACTTGCCGTAGAGACCCAATGCTCTCATAGATAGCCGCAAACCCTGATTGCAGGTGAGAATTAAATTAGTTCATAATCAAAAGCAAGAGTATTGCATAATTACTATCAGAATGCACTGCCTACCATAATGCTCTGCTTTACCCTAGGAAGACAGCGAAAGTTCTGAAGGCAAACAGGACTGTAACCGGGCACTGATGGCAAGGCCACCCCAGTGGCAGCCAAGCTGTGCCTACGTGTGCTCTGGGGACAGCACTTCCAAGCTAGTGAGATGTCACCTCTTGTTGCTCTGAATTTCACACTTAGCACAAATCCTTTTTAATGCCACAGGTGCAGCCATTACCTCTGGCCCAGAAGTCTTTAAACTGCTTTCATACAAGCAGAGGTATTTTGCATGTTACTATGGGTCGATCACTGTTACCACAATTCAGAATAAAGAACTTGATAACTATGGTCCTACCAGCATTAACTTCAGCTTTCATTTCTTTTATGTCTTCATTTATCTCATTTTGAAGTTTGCCAATGCGAGTATTTATCTTTTCTTCGGTCTGTTTTGCTTCATGTGCTTCCATGCTTATCTTCTGTATTTCTTCTATTTTGTCAATTTTCTCTGCCATTTGGGTGAATTTCATCTCTATAGCTCTTTCGCTCATTTCCTGGAGCTGGGAAAAAGAATGCTAATGATTTACTCTGCATATGAAATTACAGTGGTCTTTCCCGAACATGCAACAGATATTGATTAATCATCTTTTATGTGGAATTCAAAGGTGTAAGAAATTAGAAATTTTTTTTATAAAATGGTTTAAACAGCTTGATTACTGTAGACTAAAATACTGATTATTTCGAAGTGATCAGATTTATTTGAAGACTGTCAGGCTGTGGGGATGTTATACTTGACATCAGTGAAGAGTTACACAAATATTGAGGGGGTCTGAAAATCTCACTCAAATAATATCTCAATTACATCACCGTGGTTGTCACTAATGCTTTGGAATACTTCCTGAGAAGTATTATTAGGACCTTTTAACGAAACTTACAGTGTTTTCCTTAAAAGTCAATGAGAGTTGGTCAATTTTTTGCACAAGCTCTTTTTCAATCCTTTCATGTTCCTGTTCCAACCAGCTACGTGCAGACAAAATCTGGCTGCTGAGTTCCTCAATAGCATTTTTTAATCTAAGAGCACAATAGAAATTAGCAGATACAAAAGAGCAGAACTTTTGGTCATTCAGCAGTGACTCTTTTTATGAACATGTTCATTAAAAAATTAATGATAATTTAATACACGCTTGACACCCTATTAAAGTGAATCTTTGAACTTTAAGGCTACTAAACTAGGTAAGGTAACATGGTTTTAGAAAATAAAGATGCATGAGCACAACAAAATAGCAGTTACACAAAACACATCGCAACATTTCAAGGTATAGTAGATGCAAATTCTTTGCAGCATTGGAAACAGAATATGGTTATCTATTCAAATTATAATCTCTGTGCCCCTAGGTCTTAAATCTGAACAAAGATTTGGTACCCATTTATTTTAGTGGCAATGCTGGTTCATATAGCTCCACTTAACGCTGCCTATACACAACTCAAGTTTACACCAACCAGTTGCACCAGTGAAACTGTTTCTTTAAACAGTCTTTTTTTCCAGTGAATACTTGAAATCTGGATCTGTTCTTTCATCTGGTTTGCAAACAGTGTCACTGATGGGATTGTGTGAGGATGGCATTAAGCAGTACGGAGTAAGGATGTGGGTGACTTAAGCCAGGACTGCCACTGAATGAAATGCCCGGAGAGGAGTTGATACCTGAATTGGACATATCCTTACAAAATGTCTAGTCAGAGCACAGTAGCTTTTCATTAATAATTTCGGTATTTGAGTTATATATTCACATTTGAAGCCAATTTGAAAGAGTAATAACACTTTGTGAATGCTGTGCCTTGCTTCCTGGTTGCTTGAGTTGAACTTTTTGTCCTGCCTTTTTTTCCAGCCACCTCCAGCATTTGTTGCTTCCTACAGTTCTTGCAAAAAGGTACCAGGCCGCTCTTAGAAAAATCCTTAGTTGTGTTCTTTAATATAAGTTCTGCCTGAATACTTAACTAGGGACTTAATGAGCTTTTCGAAATTGCCTAACCACGTTAGGGGCAGAATTCTTGTTGAAAGCAAGTCCCACTTGACAGACCATGGTGCTATTGTAATACTGGCTGAGCGCGCACATGTATTTAAACAGGTTCGTTTTTGTAGACCTGAAGATTACAACGGTCGGACTTGGAAAACTGAGGCCCTGTCTTGCAAGGCACATGGCAGCAGCAAGCTTTCCTGGGCACTCACTTCATATCCAGAAGATGGAGCTGTTGGTTGCTCTCTTTGTAGGCAATCTTCAGCTTTGCTTCTTGCTGCATTATTGATTGCTCTACTCTGCTCAGAAGATGAGAAATCTGAAACAAAATTCAGAATTTGCTGTTTCTCAGCAGCGTTTCAGTCTCATTTGGGACGTTTTCATAACAGCAGAGATGATCTTTTTTTAAGGGGCCATTTTTGCTGACGTTTCAAAAATCATTGAATTTCCCCGTTTTACTTTTTCGTCTTGCAAGACAGTATATTTTTCATGATAGTATCAACATTGGGAAAACTGGAATGGAATTTTTCAGTCATAATTAATTGGAACAGTCTTGCCTTAAAAGTGTCTGCCTGTTCCTTCCCCCCCACCCCTTGAGACAACTGAGTTTACATGATCCATACGTCTCCGTGTTACCTTATAATCAGGGTGGCAAAGCACTCCACCAATACTGAGTGATATTCTGTATCACTTCATGTGTAAATGCTACTTCAGTGATAAAAGTGCTGGATTTAACTGGGGATAGGTCATTACTAACAGAAAATATCCCGCCCAAGCCATGACAACAATGATCTCAGTTTTACAAAACATATTGTTATGTTTTACAGATTCATGACAATATTCTCCTTGCGTGCCATAATATACCGTACTGAATCTTCTGAGAAAGATAAAGTGGATTTTAACCATTTACCTACCACAAAATGAAGATGTAAAATATTTTTGTTGCCCAAGAAAATGGGAAGGTCTTGAGGTGGAGGTATGAAGAATCCTTTTCCTTAATGTCAAAAGTCTCTGCTTGTATCTAGTGCTCACTTCCATTCTCATACCCAATGGAAGAGAAACGGGATGGACAGGTTAATGGATTCTCAGAACCCAAAACCAGTTTTGTTTTGCAGACCTTCAAAAATGGTGTTCAAATACATATAAAGTAATCCTGGGAAGGCCAAAATGTACAGGGAGAGACAACAATACTTGCATTGTTGTGGTAGTTTTGTAGAGCGTTCGTGTCACGTTCTCATTGCAACCTGAAGAAGCCATTCAGGCCAGTAATCACCAACTCCTGTTTGTTCCTGGAGTCCTTCTGGGTGCCTTTAAATGCCCGCCCCCCTCTACACAGCGTGCTTCAA
Organism: Chionis minor; assembly: GCA_013398295.1. NCBI lineage: Eukaryota > Metazoa > Chordata > Aves > Charadriiformes > Chionidae > Chionis > Chionis minor. Next base: position 1,751,226 of record VZSF01009519.1, on the reverse strand, counting down.
GGCAGCAAATTAAGGACCCTTTTTCAGTCAGAGCAGTGCAGTACTGCAGCTAGGGACCAATATTCCATCTAATAAGGACTGCGAGCAGATAGACCTCTCCCTTTGTAAATCTGTGACCTCCCAGGGTAATAATTAACAGTAATGGAGTTTGTGAATTAGACTGTAACTCTTACCCATACGTGGATCACCTTGGTCCAAGTGCCATACCTGTATTTCTGCCTCTTTGATTTTGGATTCTAAGATGAGCTTGGAGGTGTGCTGGTCTTTACTTAGGCTTTGAAGTCTTTCATATGTAATTTTATGCTCTGCAGAGAGTCTGGCTAATCCAGCATCACACCTGTTTGAATAAATAAATACCAAAGCAACAGCTGAATAGAATATAAGGCACAAGTTTTTTTAAAGTATCCATTTTAGACTGGGCATTTCTGTGAAATCGTTGGCTGTCTAGCGAAACAACGTCTTACGAGACTGTAAGAATGGTGATGTATCTCATAGTATTCAGCAAACTGCTCCCAAATGGGACTAGAAGTCAGATAGTCTGACACATACATTCCTGTTTTCTTGGCACTGAAATAATGTGTGTAGACTATGTTGTTATCAGTCGGGGAAATCACATTAGAAATGCAAAGATGCAGAATTTCAGTACCTCGGCTTTCTGTCATACTCCAAAAGACATTTGTGAAGGTGTGTGTGATTTCACCTACGTGATTAGAAGCCTAAATAATTGAGGACTATTTTTTTTCATTATTGTAGCTGTCTTCCTCTGAGTTTTACATTCTTATTTTTATTTGTGAAATAGTAGTATACAATTAATATTTGTAGTAAACAATGTGGGGCAAATCTTACAGTTCCTAGTAGTTATTGACGTAAAAGTGTCACTGAAAGCGTGGCAATTCTGTCTCACAGAAGACTATGAAATGCAGTTCTGGAACATAATAGTTATTGGTTCCTTTCTTCTGATTGGAATGTTTCGCGATGCTGTAACACTGTCAGGATAAATGTGCTGTAGAATATGTGCATTTTCTAGCACATTTCAAAAATACTTTGGTCAGGTGGGTTTCATCTACAGTAATACAATAAGAACATTAACTGAGCAGTAAAAATATAAGTGCTATAATTTCAGGAATAAGACCTCTGTGAAGTATGAGTCACGTGTATTTTTTTGCTGAGGGAACTATGTAATCAGCAACGTTACCAAATTTGATCTATGCAACTGATGGAGTACAGACAGCAGTTACAATTTGAGGGAGAAAAAGGCAGTAAAATGGAACCAGCTGAGGCATGTTAAGTCATTACCTAAACCAATGACACATTTGAACCTCTTTTTAGTCACATTTCAGTTCGAAGACTTTCATTTCAACATGCGTTTTCATCACCTCGGTTACAGTAACTACCATTATCATTAAATATGAAGGGGAAGTAACAGCTGAAATGACAGAGCGTGTGCTTAATGTTACAGTACAATTTCAGTATGAAAATAGTCAGTAATGCAAAATAACACAAAGAAATTAATGTATAGTTTAGCATCATGAGACCAATTAGTAAAATCTGTAGGAAGACCAGCTAAGGTTTACGTAGCAGTGAACCATACTTGCAGGTCTTACAATCAGGCGGTTTCTGTAGAAAGATGACAGAAGCCAAATCTCTCCATGTCGTTCGCATCATTCAGAGAGAATCAGAGAAATGAAATTGTCTTCCAACTAGTCACTAAAAGCCTAGGGACTCAGAAAGTGGGGTTTGTTTTGTTTCTCTGAGGCAAGACTGGAGATATAAAAAGCAACAGCTTTGAAACTGCTGTAGCAAATGTAAATCAGCACGCATCTCTCCTTCGGGGAGCTCGGTTATGTGATCAAAGGGGTCATAGAGTTGCATGGTAACTGAAGCATTAAAATTCTGACTATGTTAATTTAGTGTCAGCCCGGTATGTATTAATCACATTATGTCACTTTTCTACAGGCATACTGTAATTGGCACCCTTTTAAACAAAGTCAGAATAAAGTTTAAATTCCATTGTCTGTAGTTACAGAATCTTTATCTTCCTAGTTTGTTTTTTTTAAAAAAAAAAAAAAAAATCCATATATTGAAGTGGTCAAAGGGAAGTCTCTTTGCTATATATATTGTACACACAAACACCTGGTTAGTTTTGACGTGGAAAAAAAAACATTAGTGTGCTGTAGACATAGAATGAGATTCTGATATTGGTCATGTGAGTATACATTTTGAGTTAAAAACTTACAACAATTTAATATCTCTAGTCTATGCTTCTACTGGCTTTGAAATGGAGAAGAGAGATAATAAGATGAACGTATGGAAAACCATGAGCTTCTGAAAACTTTTGATTCAGGTTTCTACTGCCCGATGGGTCAGAAAAAAATCAATAATCTAAACAAAATGGCAAGTGATAGTTGGAATTTTTCCCTGTTTTGAAAAAAAAAAAAAAAAGGGGGGGGGGGGGAGAAGGGGGAGGGCACGCTGCAATCGGCACACTGCAGTCTGAAAGTTCTGCTTTGGTACTTCTTTATTGACTCATGTTAAAATGACAGTAGAATTGTTCTTATAAATAGAACTAAATGTTTCTGAACAGTGGATTTAAGTTCCTGGGTAATTTAATTGGACTGTCTATGTAAATGAAGCCAGTGAATATAAATAGAGAAGTTGAAAACAACTTCTGAGGTTTGGCCATCTTAAAAGCGCAAGGAAAGAAATGAGAAATAGATAAAGATTTCTAGGGAAGAATACTAGTTTAAAAATATAAGAGCTGTATATAAAACCATTTGGTACCAAAAACAAATGCACAATAAAGAATTCAATTAAAATACCAGCGTTGCAGTGAAAACCAAGTAGCTGAAGAACAAGTAGTGAGAAGCAAGCTGATGCACCCAGGGGATGCACCGGGCGAGAAGAGCGGAGCGGGTGGGTTCTGCATCGCCTGGGTGAGGGAGCCCAGGGCAGCCCTCGCCACGCGTCTCTGCGCAGCACGTAGCCACAAGGCAGCAGGTTGATTGTACTGGGGAACTTCAGAAATGCAGTGCATCCCAGATGCATCCGACTCATTTTCTGTGCAGTGTGGGAAAATCTGCCTACATGTAATGAGTCCAGAGTGTCTGAAATGAATCAGATCTGTAATGCATGTAAAAATCATCTATATATGCAAAGTAGGCCTAGTTTGATCATGCACAGTTGCCATTTCTCTGGATGCTTCAGCTATCAGGAAGCTTCTAGAGACAGCTACTGCTGTGATTCTGGCCAGGCTGCTGTATTGAAACTTTCCAGGGAAAGGACCATAGTGCACAAGTTATTCTGTAAACAAGCGATAAGGCGCTGCTCCTGAGTCATGATCTACTATCACAAGAAATGGAATTGATAAACCTGTGTTATATCAAATGGCCAACATGGGGGACAGGAGGCTGGAGTAATGGATCTATCGGCATGGATCTAATTTTCTGCTGAATGTGTCACTGAATTTAATAGCAGTAATATTTTTCTTAATAGTAATGCTGAGTCTTAGGAAAACGTACAGCATCGTTTGTGGTGAACAGTGCATTGATGCTTTACAAATTCATCAATAAATTATGCTTAATGAGAAATGACCCAGAGACAGGAGCTGGAATGTGTATTCAGTCTTCTCCTGCTTGGGATATTAGTTGATTTGGTGATGCAGGTGAGCCCAACTGTGCAGCCTGTCTGAACCTCGCTCCTGGGGGTGGCGTGGGTTTGGAGCTGTATGTGCATGTAGGGATCCCTCTTCTCGCCATTAAAAGCAGCAGCCCTCAAGAAATAATGAGAGAGTTGTTCCATGATACATCGACACGTTACAGAACAGTTGGTGTTAGGAAATAAATACCACTCTCTCCAATATTGAAGCTGAATAGGATGTAATGTAATGCATGCAACTGAAATTTGGCCAGAATCCCAAGACTGACACTGAAATTTTTACAGGACCAAAAGGCTCAGACTTAGGTGATTTCCTGTCCCGCATCGTGTATAAACTAATTCACATGGATTGTCCATCTGCACGGTTCTAAGCCTAGAGCAAATGTGATGCAGTTGAAGCTAAATGTGCCCACTGTCACTACAGCCCGAGCTGTACGTAGCACCTTGACTGTGGCTGAGAGCTGAAGTACAGGAAATTGGTAACCCACAGTAACTTGATCATGTTTCTAAGGTTTCACTCTTGGAACTCATCTGAAAGCTAGCAGGACTAGATGTAAAAGTAAAATTACATCAGGTGAGTTCAGCTTATTTTATATAAAGAATATTGTCTAGAGTAATCAGAAAGTGTTTATCTCAGGGAAAGTTTGTGGTAAATATCTATATAGCACTAACAGCGTAACAATCTGGCATCTTGAGCACGATCTCCAGATACTGCTATAATCATTATTCACAGGAACGCTAATTTTCAAAGTAGAATATGTGTGTAAATAAAGGCAGATAGCTTTCTCTCATGGAACATAGCTTTAACTTGATTTCTGATAAAGGGAAGCTTACTTCCTTATTTAGGGAAGAGCTTTGTGTTGAGAGCGTGATGCTGAATAGAAGGTAACAGTTAAAAGACAAACTGATTCTCTTACGGTAATGAAGACAAATATTCAAGATTGCTTGCACAGCCTGATATAAGGCAGATGGGTATAATCTCATATAATTATTTGATAAATTGCAAGCCAGGCCCTGTACGAGGGCGTTGCCCGAAGTAAATAACAGAAGAAATCCTGGCAGAGGCCACCGCTGATGCCCATCCCAGGCACTCGCCCGGGCAAGGGCTTCCTTGTGAAGCTCCTGCTGGCAGGTGCTCGTTCACTTCAGTTCTGTTACTGGAAGCAAAGGCATGGTATTTTGCTTCACCAGTTGTCAGTTAAGTGTTTTGCTCCAAATACAGACCTCTCTCAGGATGTAGTATGATCTCAAAGTGGACTTCTTGTATAAAGATGCAGGAAGATCTAAGCGTGTAAATTTGTCAGGGATTTCTCAGTGAGATAGATACATATGTGTGTGTATATCTAGCTCCCTCTCCATATCTATTTTGATCAATTTTCTGATTTGACAAAACAAACTTATCTAGTTCGCTCCTGTTTACTAAAGAATAGCGTGTAACTCTTAAAAAAAAAAAAAAAAAAAAGGAGGGGGTATGTAAAACCTCTCTAAAGTATTCTTTATAAAATGGGCTATGAAAGTTACAGTGGAAACTTCAAATAATCAAATAATTTATGAGAAAACTTTAGTTCCAGGAAAATCTCTTCCTGATTATTTTTGTAGGCGGTTGAAGGCTCTCACTAGATCAGTTGGAGTACAAAAAGGAAAAAGAAAAGCTTTCTGTACAATATAGGCAAGGGGTCAAGTTCAGGACAAGTATAATTCCACCCAAGTTATTAGCCAAGCTGCTTTAGGGCAGAGTAGGTCCTTTTCCTATAGGTGTACATATCCTCTGTCTTTTGGGTTCAGCTTCACAGACACTTGAGCAAATGTTGTGGTCCTGGGGTTTGTAAACGTGTCATTGATGGCACAACCTGAAGTCTGCGTAGTTGTACAAATGTAACCTGGAGTTCCAAGCAGCCTGGAAAAATTCTGTTACTTTCTAGTTTTCTGTTCCTTACGTGTCAGCTAGTCTCTGTAGTGTTTAATATGGCTAACCAATAACTGAATGCACAGATTTTTACTTCTAAAATATATGCAAAAATGTGCAACTATTCTGTTCTTTGCAAGTGCAGATTGTTCCAGGCTGCCTTTATAATTGTGCTCATTAATTTGTTTCAAAGATAGACCAGTCTACCCATAACACTTTTTAAAGCTGAACCAAATCCGAATTCCTAAGGAATTGGAGGCAATTCATTAAAAACTAATTTCAGGAATTTCAGGAATTAAGGGTGATATTGTTAAATGTAATGTGTAATACTGGAATGCACAGGATTATTATTCACTTTCTTGAAAACACTGAGCAAAATTATCCTGGGAATTTTGCCAAAGTGGAATTCAGCCCATTAACGTTCATACTTCAAGATTAAATAACCATTAGCTGGTCCCCAAAATACACTTCCGTGTTGACTTTTACCTTGCAACTCTTCCCCGAAGATCTCCTAACCCAGAAAGCTGCCGCATTTCCAGACTTTTCAGGGTAGAATTTGTTCCATAGCTGAGATTGTCTCTGACACGTATCTGTTCCTGCAGCATCTACAAAACATTCATATGCAAATATAAACTCAGTATGTCACATCTAATGTATGCTTAAAATGTCACTCATCATTTTTCAGTCTTTCAGTAACATCAGATACCATTTTATTATTACTTTATTAAAAGCTTTGTCTTGTACTAAACCGGGTGCTTTTTAGGTCATTTATTATTTCTTAGTGTCCAATCTGCACATAAATACCGTAATACGTATAAAGTATAACTCGACGACAGAAGAGAGATGTAAATACCAGTTTTATCCTTTCATTTTCCCCACCACACCCCTGTTGCTCATTGCAGCCGAGGTCAGACGTGAAGTCACGTATCTGCATATGATTAGGTCATAAAAATGAGCAGTTGGGTTTGCCTACTTGGTGTCGTCAGTAAATCGGAAGGGGAAGAAAGTTTATTATGGAGCTGAGGCATTTCCTGGTGTTTGTACAGCACAGCCTTTGGACTGAAGCTGAGCTGGGTATTAGTGTCGCATTAATTCATTTTTTCAGGGTTTTCCAGTGCAGCTTTTGAAAGGAAGCTTATTAGCACCACAAAGGTTTCTGTGTTTATATGCTAATATCCTGTGCTATTTTCATAGCCACTGAAAGAACTTTGCAATTTGCAAACAGTTTTTCAAGTTATAAAAACAACTTAGAAGCTTACGGGATCTTCAGACCTTGTCTGACCTTTACTTATCCTGCAGTAAACTTTCTTATTAAATTAGAAGGAACAAGTAGCTTAGATGCCATTAGTCCTGTGAAAAATTCTTCACATACCTCAATGTCCCGATTAAGCTGCCTCACTATTGCCGTTATGTTTCGGATGTGTTCCTCCAAGAGTTGCCTAGCCAACCGGTCGCCCCCCCCTTTGTTCTGCATTCTGTGCAGAGTGGAAACAATGTCCTCCTTAATGCGAAAAGCGTGTTCCACAAGAGCCGCCGTTGTTTTCTCATGGCTCAGGATTCTGTCTTCCAGCTGATCCACCAGGCTTGCCGATGCCAGCGGGACCGCTGTCAGCGCCTGGCTGTGCAGCGCTATGTTTCGAACCCGTCTAGTGAAGAAGAACAGCCGGATATTGTTAAGTTCTCACACACAACTCTGCAACGTCTTTCCACTGGAGACAGTGTGATGCTCTCTGGGTAGCGATACTGGGGAGAAGCACCAAGTACTGGCAGAGCGAGCGCCCGCCGCCACAAGTGAGCGGCCGCTGTGTTGGCTACTCTGTGGAGCTTGTGCAAAGGCAGGTCGGGCTCTTTTTCCTGCTCTTTAAGGAAGCTTACAAAAGCATAGGATCTTAAGAAAAGGACATTAGCATTACGGAAGTAGTTACAATTCAGAACTATAATTAGATTAAGGACTCAAATTCAAACGCCTTTTACTGAGTTTGAAAAGTAATGCTATTTGTTTCTACAGTTTTCAGGCTTAATCAAAGCAGTAACTGTAGAAGGTAGATATTGCAAATTAACCGGAAACAGACCGAGGTTAAAAAGGAGCAGCTTGTGTCCATTCCTTTTTTCAGTCTCTACAGCTGTCCTGTAATACCATACAGAAGCTTGTCCCCCCCCCCCCCCATGAACTGGACAGGAGCATATGTAGGTGTAGAAACCAAAATCAAAATTATGACAAGCTTCTCATAGTCTTAAAAGTCAGATTTTCCCCCCAGTACAGCTTACGTTTGGGCACCTGGAATAAGTGCGTGGATTTTTCAAGAGAGCTCTGCACTACATAGCTTCCGTGGAAAGCAATAGAGCTCAGGGGTGCTCAAAATAAAAAATCAGGCTGATAATGCATGTGATCTTTTCCTGCCTCTGTATTTTGTAAAGAGTAAAGAAAACTTTCAGAAGCGTAAGTGGAAGATACAAGTTCAACCCCACTTTGAAAGAGGAGATCTTTTTCTTGAAACTGTTATCTACTGTGTGTTCTCCATGTTATTTCCTGTTAATGAGCCAAATAAACAGTTTACTTCCACTGTGATGAAGTTGATAGAGATGCATGAGGCCTCCAAGAAAGGTCACTTCTGCCTCTGAGTTTTCACTCTTATTCCATGCTATCAGAAGAATGGCTTGGACATCTACTCGCTTGCAGTGTAAGCTATGTAATTCCTTTGGAAAAGGGTTAAGTAAAAGCTGTGTAAGGAATTGTGATTTAGGCCATGATCTTAATATGTCTGCAGTGTTTCACTTTGCTTTGCATCCTAGTGCCAAAGTCCCAAGTGACAGCATTACTATATATAGGGAATTGAGAGACAAATAATACTCTGCAATATGAAGATTTTATTTTTTACATTCCAAACTGTACCTTTCAGAAGGGGCAAGAGTTGGGAAGATTGGGCTTCGCTGGGCCATTTTCTGGTCAATAATTTATGTCTGTTGAAAAAGTACACATTGAATTATTTAATAGTTTATATCTGGCACTGAAATGACTTAATGCTTCTGTTTTATGTGAACCTTTAAGTAAAGTTTAAGATTACACTGACAGCTCTGATCTTGGAGTTCAAATATTGCTTATGGAATAAATGCAACTAAAAATCAATACAAAAGAATAAATATTAAAAACCGCTCAAGAGCTTTTCATGGTGAAAACTATGCTCTTGAAAAAGGCAAAGTTGACAGCCTTGAAACTGAAATCTGCTGTTGACCCCCGGAACTGGTTTGGCAGGACAGAGACAAACAAACTTCTTGTCCCCAATCTGTCTACTGGTCTCAGACATCATCAGCCAATGAATAAACAAGTACCATCTACAGGATTATCATAAAACTTAAGAAAGTATTGGCTAGAGAATGAAATAAAAATATTTCATGACAGCGGATTATTAGGAGTGAGGTGTTTTTTCAGGTAAAAGCCTCGGCAGTCAGAAACTTAAATAAAATGTGTTAGACATCAGCAGAGTTTAGCAAAATGGAGCTTTTTATTGATATGTTTTTAAATGTAAATGACCACACTTTATGTGGTAAGTTTGTTCTTTGGTAAGAATATAGATTCTGGTTTTAATTTTTAGACATAGCCAGCCAGACTGTGACAGACGTTGCAGCAGGGTAGCTCTGTTAAATAGCTTCAGAAAGACATTTTAGATACCTGACTGTAAGAGAGACCAGTACCTGGCTTGGTAGCTTTGCCCACTGGCAGAAATTAAATTAATGAAAAAGATGGTAGCCTCAATCAAATTCAACTATTTCGCCCTATATAAAACAAACAAACATTTTTAACTATAAAGAGAATGAGCATGGCCTGTGCATGAATTCCTTGGTAACCTAAAATCCTCGCTGAAAACTAAAGGCTGATGTATGAAAAGAATTTTGCAATTGCTGATGAAATCCGGTGCAAAATGCTGTACAAACAGAAAGAGAAAAATAGGGTTATTGAAACAAAATAGTCAAACATCAGTTGCAAAGAAGTGATAGGACTATCCTCCGAGATGTCAAAATGCAAAGCATGTTTGTGCTTTAGAAACGTACGAAAGCACTGCCTAAAAGCAAAGAACGAACATTGTCACAGTATGTGTGTTCTATTTATAGCACGGTGCTTCAGAAACTACAAATTAGAAAAAAAATAGTTTTAAGAGAAGCTGGGTTGCTGAGCAGCAGTGACACTAGACTGGAATTCAGAAGGTCTGATTTTAATTCCTCGCTTAATCTCTGATCCTGATGACTTTCGACAAGTTATTTCCACGTCTAATGACTCGATTTTGCTATATGGAAGACGGGAGATAATGATACCTACCTCCTTGTTTAAGTTCTTACATGCCTGTAAGTAAAAAACAGGGTATAAGAGCTGGATGTCATGATGATGACTTTGCATTCAAAACCCCGCGCGGACACTGAATATCCAGTCCTGCAATCTGTTCCTCACCCTCGTAGTTTCCCGGTTGGGTTTTTTTTTGTTTTTTTGTGGGTTTTTTTAAGCAATGCCACTACCCTGCAGGGTGTCTGTCCCTCCTGGCTGTGCCGCGTGCGTACACAGTAACCGGGCATCCCCTTCTCGGTAGCGCTGAGCTCGTTTACTCTTGACCCTCTGGGCCATGACGCATTTTAATGATCTTGATGCAGTGAAGCATTTAAACACAATTTAACTATAAACACAGGAATATCCCACTGATTTAAGAAGAGCTGTGTGTACCACAGTGGCAAAGCACTGGGTGCTACCTAGAAAAATGAAGAACAAATATTAAAGTCTGTACATCCAGCGGTTTGTTAGTGAAATACACCTTATAAAAACTAGCCAAAAAAAAAAAAAAAATCCTCAAGTGTTTTAATCTTACGGCCTTCAGTATCCATTTGTTATTGATTGAAAAAAACGTTTGCAGCAGAGTAAGCATAGCATTGCTTGAAGTTTGTACTTTTTCTGCCAGACTGCCATTAGACATGCAGCTAAATGCAGATGTCTGGAGAAATTGTGCACGAGACAAAAGTTACACAGATGGACTTCTCATTCATTTGTTATGGCTTACTTAAGCATGCCACTGGGTACACAGGGAGATACCTCACCATCATCGCTTCTCAGACTTCCCGATCTGATCCAACATCCAAAAAGGATGAGTTAAGATCTCGTTCAGCAGTTGTACAAAACTTTTCTGCAGCTTGGAGGTATTTGCAGTAAACAATGACAGGTGTCAGAACTGATGACAAATTTCCTCTCTGTAAGTGGACCACAGACCACGTACCAATTTAGACTAATAAATATAAAACAAAAGAGAAAGTAAGATGTTCTGATGCCTACGTTCAGAGGAATGTAATTTCACATAGCTGCAGTTTTAATGGCAGTACACTGCGATCAACTTAGATACCAGTTGAAATACTTAATTTTTTTTTTAAATGTTATCTCCTGCTTGATACTGCTATAGCCATTTAAATCATTATATATTAACCCAGTAAATTTTGGTTGATTGATTTAATTTACTGAATATTCCAAATATACTTGTCACACGGACGAGAGAAAGATTTTTCCCAGTCGTAAATGGTATGCCTGATTGCCAAAAATAACAGTTCACTTGATATTTAAGGCAGCTTTTTCCATACAAACATGGAGTACTTCTTTATCGTTTCTTTAAGTCACTGACATCAGACATGTAAAAGCTTGGGGAAAAAAAAAATCATACGTGGGACATGCTGAAGAAACACTTTTAGTGATGCAAAGTTCACTCCTTGCTATTGGTACTGTGGCATCCCTTCCCCGCTTCAGCAGGCTGCCTCGCGTGTTTATTTTCTGCAGGTTCTCCACTTCTCCTGCTTTGCAGGATAATCGCATCGGTCGTGTTCCCTTCTTCATCTTCCATTATAACCTACGTCTAATACTCGCTGTAATGTCTGTGCACCTCGCAGCATTTTTCACACTCATTCTCACCACATGCCTGTGGGTTAGGAAAGCATTATTATCCCTGAAAATATTATTTTCCTTACGTAGGGAAGTGAAGCGCAGGGAGGCGGGGGCAGGGAGGCTATGTGACTTGCCACAAGTCACACGGGAATCAAAGCAGACTGAAATACCTGCCGAGGCAAACACTTTAATCACTCTTTTCTTCTTAAAATAGAAGGCGTTTTGGTTGCCGTACAGGGGGTGTGTGACAGCACCGCCCCGGGAGCCGCAGGATCCCGCTGTGACTCTGAAGCACTTCGGGGCAGCGTTTTGGAGTAAGTGAAAAAGTCCCTGTGTCGCAGCTCAGCAAAAGATGGGGCAAAACCCGACTGTGTCGGTGAGTCACGCAAAACAAACCCTTGCCAAACTCCTCTGCGCTGCTGGGGTGTTGTGTGGCCGTGGGTGAACACGGAGGGCAGAGAGAGAGGTGGGGAGAGGTGACCATGGGGGAGAGGTGACCATGGGAGAAGGGTCACCAGGGGAGAGGTGACCATGGGGGAGAGGTGACCATGGGAGAAGGGTCACCGGGGGAGAGGTGACCATGGGGGAGAGGTGACCATGGGAGAAGGGTCACCAGGGGAGAGGTGACCATGGGAGAAGGGTCACCAGGGGAGAGGGGACCATGGGGGAGAGGTGACCATGGGAGAAGGGTCACCAGGGGAGAGGTGACCATGGGAGAAGGGTCACCAGGGGAGAGGTGACCACGGGGGAGAGGTGACCATGGGCGAGGTGACCATGGCAGAGAGGTGACCTTGAGGGGTAGAGTTGACCATGGGAGAGGGGTGACCGTGGGGGAGGGATGGCCACGGGCGAGAGATGACCACGGAAGGGGTGACCATGACGGAGGGGTGACCGTGCTGGTGTGGCTCAGAGCTCAGGCCAAGGGTTCTCTCAAGAAATAGATCCGACAGCTCAGGTGCTGGGGTTGTGCCAGCGCAGTTCGGCAGGGTTTGGGATCCGTGCTGGAGTTGTGCCATGGGGATGCCCTGACTTGGCCCACAGCTCCAGCGCGCAGGCCAGCCCCGGGGGGCCTGCGGCGCTGCTGGGTGGAAGGGCCACCCGCACAGGTGGCCATGGCCGTGGAGACCGGGGGTGTGTGTGACCACACAGCTGGCGGGACAGGAGGGCGCGGGCACCGCTCGATGGCCATGCAACGCGGGGACAGCGCTGGGACGGGCTCACTCACCAGTGCTGGCTGCGGGCAGGACGGGGCTGCCCCTCTCTCCCCCGCATCCCGGCTGCCCCCCGCTCCCAGCGCGCCGCCGCCGCCGCACCCGTTTGCCGAGCGCCGGGACGGCCCCTCCGCGGCCGGGGCGTCCGTCTGTCCGTCCGTCGGTGGGTCGGTCCGTCGGTTGGTCGGTCGGTCGGTGGCGCGGCGGCCCCTCCGGCTGCGCGGCGCGGGGCGGCCGCAGGCCGGGCTGCGGGAGCGGTTGCCAGGACGCCGTCACCATGGCAACGCGCGGGGCGGGGGGCGGGACTATCCTCCTGCCCCCCCCCGTTAGTCCCCGCGCCCCGCAGCGATTGCGGGGGGGACGGACCCGCACCAGGCCGCAGGGATTGCGGGGGGACCACCCGCACCAGGCCGCAGGGATTGCGGGGGGATGGAGGGACGGACCCGCACGGGGCCCGCAGGGATTGCGGGGGGACCACCCGCACCGGGCTGCAGGGATTGCAGGGGGACAGAGGGACGGACCCGCACCGGGCCCACAGGGCTTGCGGGGGGACGCGACACACACAGACCCCGCACCGGCAAACCGCGGCCTCCGGACACAGAGTTCGGCGGTGGCCGTTGAGCGGCTGCTCGGGGTTTGCGCTGGTGCGGGAGCGCTGCCAGCCCCGTGCAGACCAGAGATCCGGGCGGAACGAGACTGGTAAAATCGATGGCAAATAACAGTTCTGTTTGTAGCGTTTCCAGGGTCGTATTTTCAGACGGGAGCTAACGCGTAGCCTCAGTGAGGCGTCCTGTCTCGCAGAAGAGACGATCCGTGCGTTGGCATGGCAGACGCGTGTGAGCGGAGGGACAGTACGACTGGGAGGACAGAGTCCACAGGGGTGTGTGTCAGCCGTCCCGCTGGTTTCCTGCCTGTGCCGTTCTTTGGCCTTCGGTACAACCGCCTTGGGGAAACAAAGGGTAGTGAAATCAGAGACAAGCTTACTGCGTCCGTTCACTCTGAAATAGCAGATTGTCTCTGATTTTGGCTGAAATATATAGAACATCCCACACTGCTGTATGGGCAAAACAGTTGCAGGATGGGTGTCTGGCAGACGCAAAGGTTAGGAGTGTCATCGCGTGCACGTGCTGTTGTAAAAAGGTGGGGTCTGAATCCACACTCCGACCTATTTATTTGAAAGTAATTCCCACATCAAAGGATGGGGCTGGAAACAAAACATGCCATAGGTGCTTTCAAAATGGGATAGAAACCAACCGGGAGCCACAGGATCGTGGGATAATGCAGGTTAGAACGGACCTCACTTGGCCAACCTCCTGCTCCAGGCGAGGTCCTGGATGAGGCCAAATGCAGTTGCTGAGGGTTTTCCCCAGCCTGCTCGTGAGAACCTCTGAGGACAGACTGCCCACCCCTCTGGGCAGCTTGCTGCCATGCTTGACTGGCCGCCGGGGTAAGGACCTTTTCCTTGTAGCTCGTCTGAACCTCTCTCGTTTGCATTTATGTTGTCTTCCCACCATGCACCACTGTGATGGCTTTGCCGTCTTGATGACTTTCACGTAGGTACTGGGGGCTCCTGTTAGGTCCCCCAAAGTCTGCTCTCATTGGGCTGAGCAAGCCCTGTTCCCCCAGCCTCCCCTCAATATTTTTGTGCTGATTTAGCTTCCTTGATGTTTCTAACTAAACGCAGTACGAAACAGTTGTATTTTATATAACCACATCTTTGGTGTAATTGATAAGAAACACGTAGATTTGTTTTCTTAAAGGCAAATTCAGATCACTTTCCTTATCAAGGCACAACATCAACAATAATGTTAGTTTATTCTGGAGTGTCCAACTGTCTCACTCATGAATGGACCTCCATTTTAAATAATCATAGCAATCTAGGCTGGAAGGGACCTCAGAAGGGAATCTGGTCCAACTCCCGGCTCAAAGCAGGGCTAGTGTTGATGTTAGATCAGGTTGCTCACCATAACATAAAGTTTTGATCTTAAAAGCCTGTGTAATGCTTCAAAAAAATCTCTCTCCAAAGGAAAAAAAAAATACAATCCTTGTATACTTTTGTTGATGTGAGCCTACATAGCTTAACTGAAGTCAGTCACAGGAACACGGGAGGCAAAACTCCTCGGTTACCGAGTCGTTGTGGACTTCTTCCAGATTTATACCAGCCGTGCAAATAACAACATCATTCATACATTTTGGTTTGCAGTTGGAGAAAAATCTATCTCCATGAATTCTGAGTATCTCTTACGTCTGAGGCTTCTCTTAATCAGATCCAGAGTAAAAGAGCCACATGCTGTTTTTCCTCAAAAAAAAAACCCCACCAAAAAAACGCCAAACCCAAAGCAAGTGGGTGAAAAAGGGCTGCTGCCTTTGCTGCTGTAGTTTTTACTGTAGTCATAGTTTAGATGGAAATGTTGAACATGTTTATAAGCATGTTTCCTGCACAGGCATGCTTCTCTAACTTAAGGCCAATGAAAGAGAGGAAAGAAGGAAGATACTGTGTTAGGTACAGAGAAAGGCAGTGAAAGAAGACTAAAATGATTATACTCTTTTCCAACATGGAGACCTGTCCTAATCATCAAAGTGATTTCATCACATTTTAAGTCATAAACGTCTGCCTTTGTTTTATACATGCCATTTTGTTTCTCCCTGTATTTCACAAGAAGAAACTGCCGAATCCATTTTTTTATTTTCTGTGAGTAGAAGTCTACATTCGCCAAGTGTAACTTGAAGGCAGAATGTAACCATCTGCATTTTAGCAGAAAATGTTAGGATTATGAAGCACCTGTTTATTCTTTGGAAAGCAGATACAACAAAACATGCATTCGATTTTTGAAGTTTCCTTAATTTTATACCATTTGTTTTTCTGTGACACAAATCCTTCATCTTTCTAAGAAGTACCAGATTGTGTGGTTTTCTAACTAGAAGTATGATGCCTTGTTAGGGGTATTAAGCCTTACTTTAGTGGCTTCCAGGCATTAATTGAATTATTAATGGAGTTATTCTGATCAACACAAGACAAATACGTGGTTTATAAAACTTACTGTAAAGATATTTTATAAGCAAGAGAAAAGCAGCGATGCCTTTTTTTTTTCCTTTGTTGTCAGTTTTAACCAAATGCAAAGAAGTCAGAGCAGTGCCTATTTAATTAAAATTTCTAATCTTTCCCAGATTCACGGACTTCTCATAAGAGTTACTTCTTTCTGAAGCCACGATACTGGTTTTGGAATGGAGGGCAAGGGAAAGTTGTATTCTGAGGCATTCCCAAAGGTAAGGACCATGTTCTTTTTTAAGATGGTTTAGTCTTTGCACATTTCAGCCCCCGCCTGGCGCCCAGCGGGTGCTGGCACACAGTGCCACTCGGGCAGCGGGTACCTGGAAAGCTTTTCTCTTGTGGCACTGCCCGGTGCGGGGTGGCTCCAAATTGGGGGGTGGCAAAGAGGCTGCAGTTGCTCCCGTCCGCGCTGAGCCTGTACCCCTCTCTGAAATGAGCCCCGAAAATGCTAAGGCAATAAACCTCCTCGGGCACTGAAGCGAAGCTTGTCCTTGAATGACTTCCTGAAGGTTAGCACTGGTGATCGATATCGGGAGGATCAAGCGCTGCAACTGCTTGCAGTCAGAAGATATCCTCAAAATAATTCGGGATGTTAGCACTTCTGTGCATGAGCCGGTAGGTGTTACTAACCAAACACAACGCTGTCAGACAATACACGCGCTGAAAAAACTGATGGAAGTTCTTGATGTGGGGGATTTTTCTTAAATCTTTTCAAGTTAGGTCTTTCAAAGGTAGCCTGTCCGTATGAATTTTGTGACAGAAGCATCCGTGTGAATTTTGTGACAGAAGCACCACTACTAAGTTTTGTGCACCGTTTAAAAGTACAGAGATTCCTTTTTCCTCTGCTGGAGCTCCCCGTGATGAAAACGTGGGTTCTGCCTTTCTCAGAGATGACTATTGTACGTTGTTGGCTGGAGGAGCCCAGGCGCACCGGCAGCTCGGGCACACCGCCACTGACGTTCCAAGGGAAATGCCTTCCCCTGCATCCGAGCATGGATGTTGAATAAGTATCATTCACTTAATATAGTCCACTTGGGAATTAGATGTTTATCATTAAAATAAGCAGAATTAAATGACTATGTTTAAAAGCATGAAAAGTGTTCATTGTGAATTAGATTGCGCTTGGTACACATGCTGCTTAGCAAGGGTTTGTGCGGCCACGGGGCACTGATGCCCTAAAAATGTTGTTGAAAGCCATCTTCTTGTCCAGCCAGAGTGGATGGACCCCAGCAGCACACGTAAAACGCAGTCAACTCAGGACTAGTTTCTCAATCGGCTGTCCCAGTGTCAATGCACTTTTTAACTCTTCCTAGGCAACCTAGTTTCTTCACTTTTTTCATAACCTGTTATGAAGATGTTTGTATGTATGTGAACACACAAACACACAAATACGTATGTCTTAAGAAAACGGACCCAGACATTAAGAGAGACCCACAGCCGAAGCAAATAGAAAAACCTACAAAACCTATGTAGATTCTTTCTTTTGTCGGCCCTGTGTATGCTCTCTGGATTCTTACAGGGTTTTTTCCACCGCTTTTTATCAGTCTCATAAATTTATGTAATGTTTCCATGTTCAAATTAAATACTACGCAAGCTTTTTTTGTCCTGTTTCCAGAAAACTACCGTTACTCACCTTCTGCTGGGAATCGAAGTGTGAAACTCACCTCCTGGGAAGTTCTGCTCACTTTTAGCACTATCGGATATATTTTTTGCTTTAATAGCTATTGCGGCTCGTATTTACCACCCAGCTACTTTCTCAATGAAAATGCTTCTTAGCCCTCGTATCGCTGTCAGTGGACATCCCAGCAACCCGCTATGGAGACGGAGACCCCAAGCCGAGCTGAGGAAGCGTGTTGATACTCTTCAGAACCCAGGACGCCGCCTGCCCGAGGGGCTGTTGTGTTTCATCCAGACCACTAAAGTTTGGGGCAACCAAAAGAAAGTTTGGGGCCAGACAAATAGTTTCAAGTTTTGTCCTGTTTCTGTCTCAAGCGTATCAGGGTGCTTTGAATTTCTAACACTTCATGGGCCGGGACAAACTGGAAACGGGTGGGACCTAGTGACGGGGAGCGGGAACTGTGCCTGTTGGGAGTGGTTTTCATGGCAGTTTGGACGGGGCATTCGCAGGTGACGCGGGGCCCGGCTGCCGGGAGCCCTGCTGGCCGGGCTGTTCCCGTGTGGTGTATGTATGTCCTGGCACAGGCGACACCGGGCCCGGCCGCCGGGAGCGCCGCTGGCCGGGCTGTTCCCGCGTGGTGCACGCCCCGGCCTCGCCGTGCCGGTTGGACGGCCGTGCGAGGGGACGGCAGGGCTTCGGGCCCCGGCAGCAGCGGGCTGGATTGGCGGTGCCCGGGGGAAGCCAGCCCCGCCGCCGCCGCCTCTTTCTGGGTTCGGTTGTTTGCCCGGTGCCGGGCGGGGGTGTCCGCGCCCCGGTGCCCGCTCGGTGTCACGGCGCGTTCCCGGGCCCTGGCAGCGCTCCCGTGGCGGTGGCGGCCGTTCCCGCTGTCCCCGTGCCGGGGCGGCGCGCGCCGGGATTCCCTGCGGGGTGACGCGCGGGCGGCGCGCGGCCATTGGCTGCGCTGCGGCCGAGTTCGCCATTTATGGACACCGCGCCCGCGCGCCCGGGCACGGGGCAGC